>CM051406.1:1891466-2307125 GCA_028052125.1 Melia azedarach
AAAAGTAGGAAGCGGAGGACAAGTAAAAAAGGGGTGGAAAAAAAGCATATACCAAACAAATAATAATGATATACTAATACAAGATAATTTTTTGGTTATTATAGACGAAGAGAAGGAAAAGGAGAGGAAAAAGAGACAGGGCAAAAGATCAAAGGTTTGGTAAAAGGGTAGGTGAGCAAAACAAAAAAATAGATTAGGGTTGAAAGGAAAAAGAAAAAAAATATATATTGATATTTAAATTTAAGTAAAGCATAGTCAATCATATTCAAAATTTAAAAACAAAAAAAAATGTAATTTTTATTTTTAACCATTGTTTATTAACAATATTCACAACACCCCCGCACTACTAGAGGATTTTTAGGTGTTGTAACGGACAATTTTTTGAAACTAATGGGTGATTGGTTAATTGGTCAAAAATATAGGGGGGCAATGGTCATATTCCTATCTTTTCTATTATCTTTAAACTTTATCTAAGATAATGATTAATATTATTTGAAGTATCTAATTTATGAGATTGCATTATTCGTATGATTTGATATTTAGTATTGAGTGTTCATCATGATTATAAATGTTTTTAAATATTTGACCAGTATTTGAATGATTTGTGGATTAATATGAACTGAGAAGTGATTATTATATATAGATCATGTAATAAATGCCATAAATTGCATGTTAGACAGAAATGTACTAATATGATTTATGTAGTTTAATTAAAATTATCACTAATCGTAATACACTTCCATTTAATTAATTTCACATAGAGATATATAGTAGAACTTTAGGTGGAAAGTAGGTTTGATTTATCGAGAGAAAGACTGTCGAACAAATTACGATAATTAACTACCAACACGAATATTAAATCAGAATAATATCAATTAAAAAATTAGATGTGAACAAATACGATAAAATCATTAGTCTTAGATATCTCCATTAGTTGTATTTTTAATTAAATTGCTCAGTAGTTCAATTTAGCTTATTTTTAATTTTTCCAAATACATTAATTCGATTTCTTCAGATAAATTCATTACTTAATTATTTCGATAATTAACGAATTAACTTTTCTCGTAAGACCGATACTCTCTCATCACTATATTACTTACTTACGACATGTGCACTTACGTTCATAAAATCACGCAATAAGTTTTTTGGCACTATTACCGGGAAATGTTAAATTCTTTTAATATCAATTTGGGTTAAGTTAAAATTTAATTTGAAGTTTTATTTTGTTTTTTTTCTTGTAGGTGTTTCCTTTTATGCATGAGAAAAGCTAGAAACAGTGCTTTACTGCCTTTCGATTCTAAGATTGAAAAAACTTGTTGAAAGAATAGAAAGGAGAAGAGACAAGCGTTGAGGGAATCACAAACTCGCACAATGGAACCAAGTATTGGAGATAATATTGGTACCAAAGATCAGTGAACTTTAAGGGAATATGTCATTCCAACAATAAATGGAAGTACAACTAGCATTAGAAGGTCATATTAAATAATAAGATTATTTTTATTTAATTTATTAATACGGTATATTAATTTATAAAATATTAAAAATTAATTTATTACTAATGCTCTTGTTTATTAATATACCGTATTATTACAAATACAAGAATATTTTTTAAAAAAATATGTATATATATCAAAATATCAAATTTTCATATCTTTTGTTTTGTCAAAACGAATAACTTAGTACTTATAATTTATATATGTATAATATCGTATTCCAAAAGTCCTGGATCACAACACAAAATTCGTACTTAAAAAGTCCAACAGTCCCATAAGAGCTTAAGCTAGAAGCAAATTACAACCATTGATGGGTCTTCGTCAAACTTATAATTGGGGTCTCATCAAATAAAAAGTAATGGAAGAGAGATCACAATTATTAAAATATGTCTTCGTCAACTACTGAATGCTGTAAGCATGCATCCGGTATCTGTTTGTATCGAAGGCGGTGGACAAGACTTCCAGAACTACCGAAGTGGTGTTTTCAACGGACAATGTGGGACTCAGTGTGATCACGCCGTCACTCTCATAGGATACGGAACGTCTGAAGATGGGATGAAGTACTGGTTAATTAAGAATTCATGGGGCGAGACTTGGGGCGAGAATGGCTATATGAGGATTCAGAGAGATGCTGGTGTTTCCGGAGGCCTCTGCGGCATTGCCACTCGATCTTCCTATCCAGTTGCATGAGTATTAAGGAATTAATTCCAAAAGATATACATCCATGCAGATGCAGTTCCTTTTTTCTTATTTCTTTAATCTCCTAAAGTGCTTTTTGTTTTGAAAAGCCACTGTCACACATCTCATTTTCATTTGAGTCTCAATCTTATGACAGGTACTGCAGTAGTTCTTGAGGTCATATTTGTATGATTTTGTACTATTGCATGGAAAGTTTTACCTAGATGCCTATATTTAATTGGGCGTCAAGTCATTATATGTCTTGTTTGAAATATAAGTAAGGTTTTATATATTATTCTATATTTTATATTTGCAGCTATCTTATGTATCGAATAGTAGCTTGTAAGTTGGTAGACTCAAGTATGCATACACAAACAAATAATATTATTGGATTCAAATCAATTAATATCACACGTAAAAATAAAAGTGAATGCCACTTCTATTGAAAGTCAATATTCAAATATTATTCATCTAGTAATATTGTATTACATTTACATTTTGATTAGTCAAATTTATAAATAGTAATTATCATTTAATTAATAAATGCATGCTGCATTAATCAAAACCAAATTAATCCTTCCTATTTTTGTAGGTAATAAATGAGATTAACTATACATAGCAAGTTATTAATTGTATCAGGAATACCTTCTTTCTTTCTTTATTTCTCAATTATAACAAAGCTATATATATGAACTATAGATCATGGAATTTTCTATGTACACTAAACTTTTTAAGGCAAAATTTGAAATTATTAGAACTTATATGGTTAATTAACCAAACCTTTAAGACTTTAATGTCTATTACCCTTACGGTATATAATATTCTTAACATATACATGAATTTTCTTTTCCATGACCGTTGACGTTTTACAACATGCGAATATTATAACACAGAATTAATAACACGATATAATTTTACTTTAATCTTTAATATTTTAAAGAATATTATTTTAGTCGGTATTTTTAATGTATAAGGTAAAAATATTCACAACATTTTTAAAAGCATTGGCAGCATAAAAACTGAAGACTCGTTAATACTCACAGTAAGTCAACAACATCGACCGGCTAATTTAGCTGGAGTCAAAAGCATTGGCAGCATTCCCCGTGATTAAAATTATTAATTTAGCTGCTTGATTGACGGAGGCTTGAGCTGGTCGTACATTGCACGAAGAACTCCAACTAGAAACCTCAAGTTTTCACGATTAATGCATTTGATATACGCATTACAACTAAGCAGCAATTAACCTGCCGGTCAGTCGGGGAAATCAAGTTGCTTTCCGACCCAAAATATACGCGCAATACAATGAGAATCTTGTTTAAGAGAACGAATTCATTTTCATATATACCTGAATTGAGCCCTTAACTTAACTAGCGATCACAGAAATCCATCGTCTCTGAGCCTTCTTCAACCCATATAAAGAATGGCGTTTACACTTGAAAAACATTTTGCGTTTGCTGTGTTGATGATTTTGGCGACATGGGCATCTCAAGCCATGTCCCGCACGTTGAATGAAGCTTCCATTGAGGAACAATTCGAGCAATGGATTGCACAACACGCACGCACCTACGAGGATGGCTTAGAGAAAGACAGGCGCTTCAATATATTCAAGGACAATCTGGCATTAGTTGAGCAAGTCAACAATGCGGGGAATAGGTTTTTCAAGTTAGCCATGAATAAATTCGCAGACTTAACTCCCGAAGAATTCATCGCTTCCCATACTGGATTCAAGATGTCCAGCCACTCAAAGAAAGTCAAAAAGAACGCAACAACTGCACACAAGAATTCAAAAGCCCCACCACCTAGCTGGAACTGGACAGAAAAAGGAGCTGTCACTCCTGTAAAAGACCAACGTCGATGCGGTAAGAGCACACCAAATTTCACTGCCCAAGAGCATATATTTATTTTCTATTACATCGTTTACATATTCCTTGTATGCCTAATTTTCTGCTTTGTTTTATTTGGATATAGGTAGTTGCTGGGCCTTTTCAGCAGTGGCAGCTGTGGAAGGTATTACTGCCATCAAAGCCGGAAAGCTTGTCTCACTATCTGAGCAGCAACTCGTGGATTGTGCAACAAATGGGAATAACCAAGGCTGCAAAGGTGGAATGATGGATGATGCCTTCAAATACATTATAGAAAACCAAGGTATTGCTAGTGAAAAAACTTACCCGTATGAAGGAATGGATGGAACTTGTGACAAAGAGAAGGCGGAGGAGCGTGCTGCCCAGATTACAAAATATGAGGATGTAGCTTCCAATGATGAAGGTGCCTTGTTAAATGCTGTGGCCAACCAGCCGGTCTCAGTCGCGATTGATGCCAGTAACTTACAACTGTACGACGGCGGCATTTTCGACGGCGAATGTGGGACATCACTGAACCACGGTGTTACTGTCGTCGGGTATGGAAAAAGCGAGGAAGGTAGGAAGTATTGGCTAATCAAGAACTCGTGGGGAAGTGATTGGGGTGAAGGTGGCTACTTCATGTTGCAGAGGGAAGGTGGTGCACCAGAAGGCCAATGTGGCGTTGCCATGTCTGCTTCCTATCCAGTCGCTGATGAATAAGTTCAATTTTTGATTTGGTTGATATTAATAATTTCTAATTAAGCACGTAACAGTTCTACCCGCTTTCTCCATTCGTATTTTTACTTTTAAGTGAGTCTAAATTAATATCCTTGGCTACCAAATGCCAGTGTTGTAGTCTGTATTCGGGCGGACATTAATATATGAAAAATAAAATTTTCGTTATTTAATTAAGATTGCTTTTGGATGAGTGACCCAAATGAGTAAAAACTTGTTATAAGTACACAAATTTTATTGATAAAAATAAATAAATAATACAATTCATAATCTTTTTAGTATAAACTAATATTTAAACTATCACATCTTTCGTGTATATATATTTATAATGATAACGAACTAACTACCATATTAAAAGGCCAGTCGAGTCCATATATATAGTTTGATCAATCTTGGATAATATAAAATTAAAAAATTTGTTGTTAAACAAGGTTGCCAAAAAAATATGGATGATTCTTATAAGTCAATCAACTGTATGCCCAACTTTAATGGATAAGAGAATCGTATGACGATAGGATCAATAAAACTATTTCACCATATATTCTCCAGTCACAAGCACACACAATTGGGTTCAAGTACTCAAACGTGACTCTAGTTCCAGGTAGCTTAGACTGGAGGGCCGAAGGAGCTGTTACTCCTGTTAAAGCGCAAGGCAGATGGGGTAAGTGAATTAATACATACCATATTCATGTCACTGCAGTCAATATGATTTTACTTGCACACTAAAATTTTTAAGGTCAATTTTGAAATTATTAGAACTTATATGGTTAATTAACCAAACCTTAGAAACCTTCATGTCTATTACCTTTACATTATACAATATTCTTGACATATTCATGAATTTACTTTTTCATGACAGTTGACGTTTTACAATATGCAAATATTACAACACACAGAATTATTAACACGATATAATTTTACTTTACTCTTTAATATTAGGTTTTGTAAAATTCAAATCTATTAATATTTCGCATAAAATTTAAAATGAATGTCACTTGATTCGATATTCTATTTTTTTTTAACTAAACCTCGGGAGAGGCGAGAAAAAATTAAATAAGAAAAGAAGAAAAAAAAAACCAAAAATAAAGAGACAAAAAGCCTAATGAAAACAATAGCCAGGGTGAGGGTATCCCATGCTATTCTGTAAAAGAGAGGATCACTTTACCAAGTGATACAGGTCAAAGATGTTCTCGGGTTTACACCAAACATTTTGACCAATCTCAACTATTGATTTAGTTTTCATGGAGAATACTAATATTTATGGGACCTCTGTTAGAGACTTAAACAATGATTCTGATATAGTTTCCTCTTCTTTGCTCTCTTTTATATATCCCAAGTTTAATTTCGAGGGACAAGAATAATCTTTTAACCTCTACTCCATCTAATTCTTAGATTATTGAGGCTGTATTTTCCATAAACCCGGCAAGTGCTCTAGGTTCAAACGATTTTTCGGGTTGCTTCGATTAAACCTATTGAGACATTATTAGATTCGATGTGATTAATTTTGTTCTCCAATTGTTCAACACAGGTACTATTTAGAACAATATCAATAGCTCATTTATGACTTTAATTCCCAAAATAGAAGGAGCCACATCCATTTCTCAATCCCAACAATTGCCATGGCGAACTTTTGCTTCAAAATCATCATAAAAATCCTAACTACTCGGTTAAGTCATATTGCTGATAAGATTATTTTAAAGCAGCAAATGACTTTTATTCAAGGTCGTCAGATCTCATAGTGCATTGGGATGGTTTCTGAGTGCATTAATATTGTTGACAAGAAAACCTATGGGGGTAACTAATAAACATATTCTAGTTTTCAAAAATCTGAGGGACTTGAGTATAATAACTAATAAAGATATTATTTTAAAATCATATTTTTTTATGCACACTAAAATTTTTAAGGCAAAAATTTGAAATTATTAGAACTTATATGGCCAATTAACCAAACCTTTAAGACCTTCATGTCTATTAACCTTATGGTATACAATATTCTTGACATATGCATGAATTTTCTTTTCTTTGACCGTTGACATTTTACAACATGTGAATGTTATAACACAGAATTATTAACACGATATATCACAAAGAATATTATTTTAGTCGGTATTTTTAATGTATAAGGTAAAAATATTCACAACATTTTTAAAAGTTATGACTTTGATTTGATTCACAACGTTTCAGGTAACATCCTTTTAGTTAACATATTCTATGTATATATTAGATAAAAAAATCTTTTAACCTTTCTAAAAATTATTAGTTTAGTCTAAAATATTTTAGGTAATATCAATTTAATCCATTAACCAAATATTCCTCAAATTATTTATCTCCTTCTCACGCGAACAAAAAATAAATAATTTAAAATACGTTTAATCACAACGTTAGTTACCTTAAACATTATAAGCACCAGAGTAATAATTTCTAAAAACATCGTAAATATTTTTATTTAACATACTAAGCATATCAATTAAAAAATATTTTCTGAAATGTTAAGGAACAAAGTAAAATTAATTGTCTGTTATACAAATTGAAGGAACTTCCAAACGAAAATAATGTGAAAATTTTCGTCTATCAAATGCAGTTTTAATACGTTAGTGTACTTCAGAGCAATCTCCGGCGAGAAAAGTCGACCCGCGATGTAAAACACTAAGCAAAAAGGACGAGATCGATGGAGGATAGCTCCAAAAACTAGAATAGAAACAGACTGAAGACAATGTTAATACTCACAGTACGTAAGTCAACAACATCGACCGAATGGCGTCAGCAGCATTGGCAGCATTCCCCGTGATTAAAATTATTAATTTAGCTGCTTGATTGACGGAGGTTTGAGTTGTTCGTAAATTGCACGAAGAACTCCAACTAGAAATCTCCAGTTTTCACGATTAATCCATTTGATATACGCAATACAATTAAGCAGCAATTAACCTGCCGGCCAGTCGGGGAAATGAAGTTGCTTTCCGCCCCAAAATATACGCGCAATACAATGAGAATCTTGTTTAAGAGAACGAATTCATTTTCTATATATACCTGAATCGAGCCCTTAACTTAACCAGCGATCACAGAAATCCATCGTCTCTGAGCCTTCTTCAACCCATACAAAGAATGGCGTTTACACTTGAAAAATATTTTACGATTGCTGTGTTGATGATTTTGGCGACATGGGCATCTCAAGCCATGTCCCGCACGTTGAATGAAGCTTCCGTTGACGAAAAATTCGAGCAATGGATTGCACAACACGGACGCACCTACGAGGATGGCTTAGAGAAAGACAGGCGCTTCAATATATTCAAAGACAATCTGGCATTAGTTGAGCAAGTCAACAATGCGGGGAATAGGTTTTTCAAGTTCGCCATGAATAAATTCGCAGACTTAACTCCCGAAGAATTCATCGCTTCCCATACTGGATTCAAGATGTCCAGCCACTCAAAGAAAGTCAAAAAGAACGCACCAACTGCACACAAGAATTCAAAAGCCCCACCACCTAGCTGGAACTGGACAGAAAAAGGAGCTGTCACTCCTGTAAAAGACCAACTTCAATGCGGTAAGAGCACACCAAATTTCACTGCCCAAGAGCATATATTTATTTTCTATTACATCGTTTACATATTCCTTGTATAACTAATTTTCTGCTTTGTTTTATTTGGATATAGGTAGTTGCTGGGCCTTTTCAGCCGTGGCAGCTGTGGAAGGTATTACTGCCATCAAAGCCGGAAAGCTTGTCTCACTATCTGAGCAGCAACTCGTGGATTGTGCAACAAATGGGAATAACCAAGGCTGCAATGGTGGATTGATGGACGATGCCTTCGAATACATTATAGAAAATCAAGGTATTGCTAGTGAAAAAACTTACCCGTATGAAGGAAGGGATGGAACTTGTGACAAAGAGAAGGCGGAGGAGCATGCTGCCCAGATTACAAAATATGAGGATGTAGCTTCCAATGATGAAGGTGCCTTGTTAAATGCTGTGGCCAACCAGCCGGTCTCAGTGGCGATTGATGCCCGTAACTTAAAACTGTACGACGGCGGCATTTTCGACGGCGAATGTGGGACATCACTGAACCACGGTGTTACTGTCGTCGGGTATGGAACAAGCGAGGAAGGTAAGAAGTATTGGCTAATCAAGAACTCGTGGGGAAGTGATTGGGGTGAATGTGGCTACTTCAGGTTGCAGAGGGAAGGCGGCGCACCAGAAGGCCAATGTGGCGTTGCCATGTCTGCTTCCTATCCAGTCGCTGATGAATAAGTTCAATTTTGGATTTGGTTGATATTAATAATTTCTAATTCAACAGTTCTACCCGCTTTCTCCATTCGTATTTTTACTTTTAAGTGAGTCTAAATTAATATCCTTGGCTGCCAAATGCCAGTGTTGTAGTCTGTATTCGGGCGGATATTAATATATGAAAATAAAATTTTCATTATTTAATTAAGATTGCTTTTGGATGAGTGACCCAAATGAGTAAAAATTTGTTAGAAATAGACAAATTTTATTCATAAAAATAAATAAATAATACAATTCTTAATCTTTTTAATATAAACTAATATTTAAACTATCATATCTTTCGTATATATATAATGATAACGAACTAACTACCATATTAAAAGGGCAGTCGGGTCTATTTATATGTTGATCAATCTTGAATAATATAAAATTTGACTATTCTTATCATGGAAAAAATTCGTTGTTAAACAAGACTGCCAAAAAAATATGGATAATTCTTATAAATCAATCAACGGTACGCCAGACTTTGATGGATAAGAGAATCATATGACGATAGGATCAATGAAACTATTTCACCATATATTCTCCAGTCACAAGCACGCACAATTGGGTTCAAGTACGCAAACGTGACTCTAGTTCCAAGTAGCTTAGGCTGGAGGGCCGAAGGAGCTGTTACTTCCGTTAAAGCGCAAGGAAGATATGGTAAGTGAATTAATACATACCATATTCATGTCACTGCAGTCAATATGATTTTACTTGCACACTAAAATGTTTAAGGTCAATTTTAAAATTATTAGAACTTATTTGGCTAATTAACCAAACCTTAGGAACCTTCATGTCTATTACCTTTACGGTATACAATATTCTTGACATATACATGAATTTTCTTTTTCATGACGGTTGATGTTTTACAACATGCAAATGTTACAACACAGAATTATTAACACGATATAATTTTACTTTAGTCTTTAATATTAGGTTTCTTAAGATTCAAATCTATTAATATTTCACATAAAATTTAAAGTGGATGCCACTTGATTAGATAGTCTATTTTTTTATTTAACTAAACCTCGGGAGAGGAGAGAAAAAATTAAATAAGAAAAGAAGGAAAAAAAAAAACAGAAATAAAGAGACAAAAAGCCTAATGAAAACAATAGCCAGGGTGAGGGTATCCCATGCTATTCTGGAAAAGAGAGGATCACTCTACCAAGTGATACAGGTCAGAGATGTTCCCGGGTTTGCTAGCCTGTCAAATAACCTTCCCTGACGATATGAGAAAACACAATTTGCATGGAAATTATTCTTTGGCGACAATGAATTCGAAGATTGCGAAGAGGTCAAGGCGGTAAAAAGGAAGCATTTTGAACACAAGGTAAAGCGGAGACCGATTCACTTTCTTTATTCATCAAGTAACACAAAACAATATATAAAGAATATTTTTTCAGGCAATAAATCAGATTAATTAACTATATATCATGCCTCAATTAGCAGCAAGTTACTATGTCATGAATAGTTTTATTTTTTTAATTACAAAGCTCTATATAAGCTATAGACCAGGAAAGGAACATTTTAGTTAATATCAATTTAATTCATTAACCAAATATTTATTAAATTGTTTATCGTTAATTTGTATGAGAAAGAAAAAAAAGCATAATTTTATATTTTAATAGGATTTCCAATTAATATAAGATAATTTTCAATATAAAATAATTTATTTGCCTTTTATTTCAAAATTAAAATTATGTCTTATTTACTCAACTAATACCAATGTACGAAAGAGAATTCATTTAATTTGCTTGATAAAAACAAATTGCTCTACATTTGCATTAGGTATCATAACTACACATATTCTTTTACAGATCACTGTTGATTATGTTGAAAATAAGAATTTGACAAAGATTCAAAACACTCAAATTTATTTATCCATTTCTCACACAAACTTATATGAAATAAATAACACTCTCAAATATTTGAACAAAGACTCAAGCTTTTATTTCTAATTTAATTATGAAATCTTAAAGGAGTATTTATACTTGAAGCAAATCATTTTAAACCATTGATCATGATTGTTACACCAAATATTTTGACCAGTCTCAACCATTAATTTAGTTTTCATGGAGAATACTAATGTTTATGGGACCTCTGTTACAGACTTAAATAATGATTCTGGTATGGTTTCCTCCTCTTTGCTCTCTCTTATATATCCCTAGTTTAATTTTGATAGAGGAAAATAATCTGTTAACCTCTACTCTATTTAATTCTTAGATTACTGAGGCTGTTTTTTCCATAAACCCGGCAAGTGCTCCAGGTCCAAACGATGTTTCAGGTTGCTTCTATTAAACCTATTGAGACAATATTAGATTCAATGTGATTAATTTTGTTCTCCAATTGTTCAAGATAGGTACTATTTAGAACAATATCAATAGTTCATTTATCACTTTAATTCCTAAAATAGAAGGAGCCACATCCATTTCTCAATCCCAATAATTACCATGGCGAACTTTTGCTTCAAAATCATCATAAAAATCCTAGCTACTTGGTTAGGTCATATTGCTGATAAGATTATTTCAAAGCAGCAAATAGCTTTTATCTAAGGTCGTCAGATCTCAGAGTGCTTTGGGATGGTTTCTTAATGCATTAATATTGTTGACAAGAAAACCTATGGGGGTAACGTGGTAATTACGCTGTATATTGTGAAAGCTTTTGATACCCTTAAATGGAATTTCCTTTTGCAGATTCTTCGCCCTTTGGATTTCATCAAACCTTCATTCAATGGATCAACCTCATCTTAAAGTCTACAAAGCTCTCAATTTTAATTAATGGTACTCCTAAAAGCTTTTTCCCCTACAACAGAAGTGTTAGCAAGGGGACCCACTGTATCCCCTCCTTTTTTGCTTAGCTGAAGATGTACTCAATAGAGGAATCTCAAATTTAATCTCCATCGGCTCTATTAAACCAATTTTTTCCCCTCATGGATGCACTGTTGCCTCTCATGTCTTTTATGCTGATAATGTCATATTTTTTGCAGAAATAACTCTAGGTCATTGAGGAACTTAAAGGCTTTCCTAGAGGAATATGGTTCTGCTTCAAGTTAATTAATTAGCGTAGAAAAAAAGTAAATTTCTCTTAGAAAAATCAGCATCTCACGGGTTTTCTGTAGTAAAATTAATCCTAAATTTTTAAGAAGGGTTTTTGTCGTTCATCTATTTGGGCGTACCAATTTTTCGAGGGAAACTTAGACGCATTCATCTTCAAGTTTTAGCTATAAAGTTCGAGCTAGATTGGAAGGTTAGCAGGAAAAACTCTTAATTTTGGCTGGTGGTACCCAACTTGTTGAGATAGTTATTTAATCCACTCTTCTCTATAGCTTTTCTATCTATAAATGACCTGTCTCTTTACTTAAGATGCTTAATACTTGGTGTCGGAACTTCATATGGTCAGGCAACTACCACACTCACAAGCTAGTCATTGTGCCTTGGCGATATGTCTGCCTTCCTCATTGTGACGGAGGTTTAGGGCTACGAGATCTCAGAACCTTAAATGATTTTGCTCTTTTTTGTCTTTCTTGGAAAATTCTCTCCTCTACATCTTGTTGGAGCTCTTTTTTAAAGAAACGATTTCATTTTGATACCAATTCTCATTCTTCTCGTTATTCCTTGTCTTGGTTTGGATCAGGATTAAAGATGTATTAATCAAACTCAAAGAATTAGTTAAATGGATTATAGGGAATGGTAACTCAGTTTCATTTTGGTTGGATAATTAGTTATCTAAACCAATAAAAAAAAAAGCTGCAAATCCCCATAGCCCCATCAATCTTATCCTTTTTGGTTTCTAAAATGGCAGACATTATTAAACATTCTAGATGGAACTTAACAAATTCTTTATTGGATTGTTATCTGCAAATTTGTAAAGAAATTGCATCGACTGTGCTTCCGACAACACCGATGTTAGATAGTTTGATGTGGATTCATTCAAGAGATGGTTTTTTCTTTTAAAGATAGCTATGAATTTTGCCGCCGGAAATTGCCTATCAACTCTTGGGGTTCTCTCATTTGGTAATAATTCATTCCCCCCAAGTTCTCGACTCTTCTCTAGAGAATATTCTATCGCAAGCTCCCTACGAATGACAAGCTTTGAAAATGTGGTATCCTCGTTACCTCAGCTTGTCAAAAAGAAATCCAGGTGTAGTAGCTTGCGGGGGAGGCTTTAGAGATCATCATGGGTCCTTTTCGGGTGGTTTCTCTATGTCGTTAGGACATAACTCTTCTTTCTTCACTGAGTTCATAACTATTATTCTTGCCATCGAGGAAGCGTGGAAAGGGGATTGGCATCATTTATGGATTTAAAGTGACTCAAGAGCAGTGATTAATTGTCTCAGATCGAAAAATCATGCTGCTTCCTGGCCTTTATACATTCGTTGGATTAATTTAAATTAGTTGCAAAGAAAGAAGTAACTATTAAGGAAGAAAATATGTGAACAAGCCAAAATCTCAAGGATTTTCTTTCCAAGGGTTGGCAACGATATCCTCTTCGATTCTTTTTTTTTTTCATTTTTTTGAAAATATAAGGGTGGACAAAGTTCAAAGCATATAATTAATATAATTTTAGGGACTGACCTAAATCATGCTGTTACAATCATTGGGTATGCAACAAGAATTCATAGGGCGCTGATAATCTCTGTGGCCTTGCCCTGCAAGCTATTTGCCTTTTCTTTTAAATAAAATTAATTTCAAAATTAAAATTATGTCTTATTTACTCAACTAATACAAATGTACAAAAAAGAATTGATTTAATTTGCTTGATAAAATTAAATTGCTCTACTTTTGTATTCGGTATCATAACTATACATGTTCTTTTGCGGATCACCGTTGATTTTGTTGGAAATAAGAATTTGACAAAGATTTAAAACACTCAAACTTATAAAAAATAAATAACACTCTTAAATACTTGAACAAAGACTCAAGCTTTTATTTCTAACTTAATTATGAAATCTTAAGGAGGCGGACTATTTATACTTGAAAGAAATCATTATAAACCATTGATCATGATTGTTACACTAAATATTTTGACTAATCTCAATCATTGAATTAGTTTTCAAGGAAAATACTAATGTTTATGCGATCTCTGTTACAGACTTAAATAATGATTCTAGTATGGTTTCCTCCTCTTTGCTCTCTCTTATAAATCCCTAGTTTAATTTCGACGGAGGAGAATAATCTATTACCCTCTACTCCATCTAATTCTTAGATTATCAAGGCTGTTTTTTCCATAAACCCGGCAAGTGCTTCAGGTCCAAACGATTTTCCGGGTTGCTTCTATTAAACCTATTGAGACATTATTAGATTCTATGTGATTAATTTTGTTCTCTAATTGTTCAAGATAGGTACTATTTACAACAATATCAATAGCTCATTTATCACTTTAATTCCCAAAATAGAAGGAGCCACATCCATTTCTCAGTTTCGAACAATTGCCATGACGAACTTTTGCTTCAAAATCATCACAAAATTCCCAGCTACTTAGTTAGGTCATATTCTTGATAAGATTATTTCAAAGCAGCAAATGCCTTTTATCCAAGGTTGTCAAATCTCATAGTGCATTGGGATGGTTTCTGAGTGCCTTAATATTGTTGATAAGAAATCCTATGAGGGTAACGTGGCAATTAAGCTGCATATTGTGAAAGCTTTTGATACCCTTAAATGAAATTTCTTTTTGCAGATTCTTCACTCCTTTGGATTTCATCAAACCTTCATTCAATGGATCAATACCATCTTAAAGTCTATAAAGCTCTCAATTTTAATTAATGGTACTCCTAAAAGCTTTTTCTCCTACAACAGAAGTGTTAGACAAGGGGACCTACTCTCTCCCCTCTTTTTTTGCTTAGCCGAAGATGTACTTAGTAGAGGAATCTCAAATTTAATCTCCATCGGCTCTATTAACCCAATTTTTTCCCCTCGTGGATGCATTGTTGCCTCTCATGTCCTTTATGCTGATAATGTCATGATTTTTTGCAGAAATGACTCTAGATCATTAAGGAACTTAAAGGCTTTCCTAGAGGAATATGGTTCTGCTTCAAGTTAATTAATTAGCATAGAAAAAAGTAAATTCTTCTTAGAAAAATCAGTCTCTTACAAGTTTTCTATAGTAAAAGGTATCCTAAATTTTCAAGAAGGGTTTCTGCCTAATAAAGTCCGAGCTAGATTACAAGGGTAGCAAGAAAAACTCTTAATTTTGGCTGGTTGTACTCAGGTTGTTGAGACAGTTATTTAATCCACTTTTCTCTACAGCTTTTCTATCTATAAATGCTTGATACTTGGTGCTGAAACTTTATATGGTCAGGCAACTGCCACACTCACAAGCTAGTCACTGTGCCTTGGAGATATGTCTGCCTGCTTCATTGTGAAGGAGGTTTAGGGCTATGGGATCTCAAAACCTTAAATGATTCTGCTCTTTTTTGTCTCTCTTGAAAAATTCTCTCCTCTACATCTTGTTGGAGCTCTTTTTTAAAGAACCAATTTTATTTTGATACCAATTCTCATTCTTCTCGTTATTCCTTGTCTTGGTTTGAATCAGGATTAAAGATGTATTTATCAAACTCAAAGAATTAGTTAAATGGATTATAGGGATTGGTAACTCAGTTTCATTTTGGTTGGATAATTAGTTATCTAAACCAATAAAAAAAAAGCTGCAAATCTCCATAGCCCCATCAATCTCATCCTCTTTGGTTTCTAAAATGGAAGACATCATTAAACATTCTAGATGGAACTTACCAAATTCTTTATTGGATTGTTATCCGCAAATTTGTAAAGAAATTGCATCAACTGTGCTTCCGACAACACCGATGTCAGATAGATTGTTCTGGATTCATTCAAGAAATGGTTCTCTTTCTTTTAAAGACAGCTATGAATTTTGCCGCTGGAAATTGCCTATCAACTCTTGGGGTTCTCTCATTTGGCAATAATTCATTCCCCCCAAGTTCTCGACTCTTCTCTAGAGAATATTCCATTGCAAGCTCTCTACGAATGATAAGCTTTGAAAACGTGGTATCCTTATTACCTCAACTTGTCTTCTTTGTTCTAACTTAAATACTATGGAAACCATTTATCACTTATTTTGTAACTTCTCGTTTGCTCAATCTTTATGGCAATGGTTAGAGACTATTTTTCATACTAGTCTTCCTATAAATAGTTACTGGTTCCAACTTTGGACGGATTTGGAAAGAAAACAGTTTTCTTCCCAAATACAAAATATGTGGCAGGTGGCTTGTTTTTGTGTGACTCATACCATTCGGAAAACCCGCAATCGTGAGGTATAAAAATACTAAATCTAGTGTTCATAACGCAATGGCTTATTGCAAACATTTGATTATTACTCTTTGTTGCCATTGTCCAAGTCATATATCTCATTCAAATAACCTTCAGACCCTCTCGTATTTGGGTGTTGATCCAAAATTTGGAAAAGCACCTACTGTTCTTTCAGTTTTTTGGAAGCCCCCATCCTTCGGTTGGATCAAAGTTAATACTGATGGCTTGTCAAAAAGAAATCCAGGTGTAGCAGCTTGCGGGGGAGGCTTTAGAGATCATCATGGGTCCTTTTCGGGTGGTTTCTCTATGTCGTTAGGACATAACTCTTCTTTCTTCACTGAGTTCATAACTATTATTCTTGCCATCGAGGAAGCGTGGAAAGGGGATTGGCATCATTTATGGATTTAAAGTGACTCAAGAGCAGTGATTAATTGTCTCAGATCGAAAAATCATGCTGCTCCCTGGCCTTTATACATTCGTTGGATTAATTGAAATTAGTTGCAAAGAAAGAAGTAACTATTAAGGAAGAAAATATGTGAACAAGCCAAAATCTCAAGGGTTTTCTTTCCTTGGGTTGGCAACGATATCCTCTTCGATTCTTTTTTTTTTTCATTTTTTTGAAAATATAAGGGTGGACAAAGTTCAAAGCATATAATTAATTTAATTAATATAATTAATCATGCTGTTACAATCGTTGGGTATGCAACAAGAATTCATAGGGCACTGATAATTTCTGTGGCCTTGCCCTGTAAGCTATTTATCCAGCCCCATGAGTATGCTTTTTTTTTTTTCACAGCTAGGACTACGCATGCTTCTAAATTTATGAGATATGTACCCTGAATGATATATTATTTGATGTTAAAATATAATTAATATAATTTTATTTAATGCCTCATTCAGTATTTACATTAACGTATTATTCAGTCTAATACACGGCACACCTTCATTTAATAGTACCCAATTTGCGTAAAAAATTAATGAGGAAAAGAATAGTAGAAAAGACATTGCATTAATTAATAATTAATATTGTACGAATCAATTAGCATATATGGCACTGGTTGATTTGCCTTAAAAGTGTGAGTAATATCGAACCATGTTATTAATATTGTTTCTTAATTAAAAGGCATTTAGAATTTGGCTAAAATGCTCTCAATAATTTTAAAAATATTTTTAAAAGTCTTAATTTATTAAAAAATAATAATTATATTTATGTATAATAATCATATTAAAATAACTAAGACATTAAATAATATACTTTTGAAAGAGTTTCAAAAATTTTTAAAATATTTTTAAAAGCCTCGATTTTTAAATGATAAATTTGATTTAGATCTTATATATTTTTGAACCTTTGGGATTAAAATGATTTTTGTGCAAATCAAATTTTATTTATATTTAGTACACGGGATCGCATGAAGATGCACTTAGGGATAGGATCCGAATTCCTAGCCAGACTTAATAAAAATTAATTAAGGCTTAGTTTGAGATATCTAAATTTCTACTCAACTGTAAAATTTTAAAAGTCCAGCTATTAATATATTATGATAATTTTTGTAGATTATCGAACCATGTTATTAGTATTCACAATATTTTTAATGAACCAGATAAAAATATTTACAATATTTCTAAAAGTTATCACTTTGATTTGATTCACAACGTTTCAAGTAACATCATTTTAATTAACATATTCTATGTATATATTAGATAAAAATATCTTTTAACTTTTCTAAAAATTATTAATTTAGTCTAAAATATTTTAGGTAATATCAATTTAATCCATTAACCAAATATTCCTCAAATTGTTTATCTCCTTCTCACGCGAACAAAAAATAAATAATTTAAAATATGTTTAATCACGACGTTAGTTACCTTAAACATTATAAGCACCAGAGTAATAATCTCTAAAATCATCATAAATATTTTTATTTAACATACTAAATATATCAATTAAAAAATATTTTCTAAAATGTTAAGGAACAAAGTAAAATTAATTGTGAAAATTTCCAAAGGCAATCAAATAAAATTAATTGTCTGTTATACGAATTGAAGGAACTTCCAAACGCAAATAATGTGAAAATTTTCGTCTATCAAATGCAGTTTTAATACGTTAATATACTTCAGAGCAATCTCCGGCGAACACTAAGCAAAAAAGACAAGAGATAGATGGATGATAGCTACAAAAACTAGAATAGAAACAGATTGAAGACTCGTTAATACAAACAGTACGTAAGTCAACAACATCGACCGGCTAATAAGAACATAACCTGGCGTCAAAAGCATTGGCAGCATTCCCCGTGATTAAAATTATTAATTTAGCTGCTTGATTGACGGAGGTTTGAGTTGTTCGTAAATTGCAGGAACAACTCCAACTAGAAACCTCCAGTTTTCACGATTAATGCATTTGATATACGCATTACAATTAAGTAGCAATTAACCTGCCGGTCAGTCGGGGAAATGAAGTTGCTTTCCGCCCCAAAATATACGCGCAATACAATGACAATCTTGTTTAAGAGAACGAATTCATTTTCTATATATACCTGAATTGAGCCCTTAACTTAACCATCGATCACAGAAATCCATCGTCTCTGAGCCTTCTTCAACCCATATAAAGAATGGCGTTTACACTTGAAAAACATTTTGCGATTGCTGTGTTGATGATTTTGGCGGCATGGGCATCTCAAGCCATGTCCCGCACGTTGAATGAAGCTTCCATTGAGGAAAAATTCGAGCAATGGATTGCACAACACGGACGCACCTACGAGGATGGCTTAGAGAAAGACAGGCGCTTCAATATATTCAAGGACAATCTGGCATTAGTTGAGCAAGTCAACAATGCGGGGAATAGGTTTTTCAAGTTCGCCATGAATAAATTCGCAGACTTAACTCCCGAAGAATTCATCGCTTCCCATACTGGATTCAAGATGTCCAGCCACTCCAAGAGAGTCAAAAAGAACGCACCAACTGCACACAAGAATTCAAAAGCCCCACCACCTAGCTGGAACTGGACAGAAAAAGGAGCTGTCACTCCTGTAAAAGACCAAAGTCGATGCGGTAAGAGCACACCAAATTTCACTGCCCAAGAGCATATATTTATTTTCTATTCTATCGTTTACATATTCCTTGTATAACTAATTTTCTGCTTTGTTTTATTTTGATATAGGTAGTAGCTGGGCCTTTTCAGCAGTGGCAGCTGTGGAAGGTATTACTGCCATCAAAACCGGAAAGCTTGTCTCACTATCTGAGCAGCAACTCGTGGATTGTGCAACAAATGGTGGAATGATAGATGATGCCTTCAAATACATTATAGAAAATCAAGGTATTGCTAGTGAAAAAACTTACCCGTGTAAAGGAACGGATGGAACTTGTGACAAAGAGAAGGCGGAGGAGCGTGCTGCCCAGATTACAAAATATGAGGATGTACATTCCAATGATGAAGGTGCCTTGTTAAATGCTGTGGCCAACCAGCCGGTCTCAGTCGCGATTGATGCCAGTAACTTACAACTGTACGACGGCGGCATTTTCGACGGCGAATGTGGGACATCACTGAACCACGATGTTACTGTCGTCGGGTATGGAGCAAGCGAAAAAGGTAAGAAGTATTGGCTAATCAAGAACTCGTGGGGAAGTGATTGGGGTGAAGGTGGCTACTTCAGGTTGCAGAGGGAAGGTGGCGCACCAGAAGGCCAATGTGGCGTTGCCATGTCTGCTTCCTATCCAGTCGCTGATGAATAAGTTCAATTTTGGATTTGCTTGGTGTCAATAATTTCTAATTAAGCACGTAACAGTTCTAGCTGCTTTCTCTATTAGTAGTTTTACATTTAAGTGAGTCTAAATGAATATCCTTGGCTGCCAAATGCCAGTGTTGTAGTCTGTATTCGGGCGGATATTAATATATGAAAATAAAATTTTCCTTATTTAATTAAGATTGCTTTTGGATGAGTGACCCATATGAGTAAAAACTTGTTATAAGTAGACAAATTTTATTGATAAAAATAAATAAATAATACAATACATAATCTTTTTAGTATAAACTAATATTTAAACTATCATATCTTTCATATAAAAATAATGATAACGAACTAATTACCATATTAAAAAGGTAGTCGGGTCCATATATATATTTTGATCAATCTTAGATAATATAAAATTTGGTTATTCTTATCGTGAAAAAAATTCGTTGTTAAACATGATTGCCAAAAAAATATGGATACTTCTTATAAGTCAATCAACTGTACGCCCAACTTTGATGGATAAGAGAATCGTATGACGATAGGATCAATGAAACAATTTCACCATATATTCTCCAGTCACAAGCACGCAATATTGGGTTCAGGTACGCAAACGTGACTTTAGTTCCAGGTAGCTTACACTGGAGGGCCGAAGGAGCTCTTACTTCATTAAGTGAATTATGTATATTTTATGTGTTTTGGTTGTATTGTACAAAAAATGAGAGATTTAGCTGTCTAAAGTGAATTTGCTATAAAAAAGATGAATTCAGTTTGAAAAGAAAGATGTTTGGTGACCGAAGCGTAAGAGATTCAAGAGCCAAAATGCAAGAAATACATGGACCAAAATGCAACAAATTGAGAGTCAAAATATAAAAATATAAAAATATAAAAATAAGAGTTAAATTCAGAATAATAAAAAATAATGGGGTCCAATCAATAATTGCTGTACTTTTTTATCTTTCTTTGGGGCTGAGCTAAACCATGGCGAAACCGAACCTTGCATTCTGCCTTAGTGGCATGACCGCACCATCAAGGCAAGCGGGCCCGCCACCTTCACTTCCTTCCCAACACCCCCACGCTTACTAGACGGTTATTAGGTGTAATCTAAGCTCTAAGATCATGGTTTGATGATTTGATTTGCCTAAAATCTAGGGTTACTTATTATGAGAAGGGGGAAGAAAAGAGTCACTTTTTGAAAACGATTTGACTTGCAAAACAAAAAAAATAAAGAAATGAGAGAGAGAGAGAGAGAGAGAGAGAGAGAAAATTATAAGGATTTTTGGGAATCAAGTTTAAGTTTCTGAAGACCAAAAGTTCCCTAATCTAGTTTTATTTCTTTTTGTTGTCTTTAAATCTGTATCTAAGATAATGATTTAATATATTTGAAGCATCTAATTTATGAAATTGCGTAATTTGTATGATTTGATATTTAGTGTTGAGTGTTCATCATGATTATTAATGTTTTTAAATATTTTATGAATATTTGAATGATTTATGGATTAATATGAACTGAGAAGTGATTATTATATCTAAATCTTGTGATGAATACCGTAAATTGCATGTTAGACAAAAATGTACTAATATGATTTACGTAGTTTAATTAACATTATCACTAATCGTAATGCACTTCCATTTAATTAATTTCACATAGAGATATATAGTAGAATTTTATGTGCGAAATAAGTGGTTTGATTGATTTTGAGAGAGATTGTCGAACAAATTAGAATAATTAACTAGCAACATAAATTTTAAATTAGAATAATATCAATTGAAAAATTAAATGCGAACAAATATGATAAAATCATTAGTCCTATAACTCTCCATTAGTTGTATTTTTAAGTAAATTTTTGAGTAGTTCAATTTAGCTTATTTTTAATTTTTTCAAATACATTAATTCGATTTCTTCAGATAAATTCATTACTTAATTATTTTCGGTAATTAACAAATTAACTTTTCTCGTAGAACCGACACTTTCTCATCACTATATTACTTGCTTACGACACGTGCACTTGCGTTCGTAAAATCATGTAATAAGTTTTTTGGCGCCATTGCCGAGAAATGTTAAATTTTTTTAATATCAATTTGGGTTAAGTTAGAATTTAATTTGAAGTTTTATTTTGTTTTTTCTTGTAAATGTTTCCTTTGATGCATGAGAAAAGCCGGAAGCGGTGTTTTAATGCCTTTCAATTTTGAGATTGAAAGAACTTGCAGAAAAATAGAAAGGAGAAGAGACAAGTGTTGAGGGAATCACAAACTCGCACAATAGAACCAAATATTGAAGATAATGTTGGTACCAAAGATCAACAAACTTTAAGGGAATATGCCATTCCAACAATGAATGGAGCTACAACTAGCATTAGAAGGCCAGATTAAGTAATAAGATTATTTTTATTTAATTTATTAGTATGGTATATTAATTTATGAAATATTACAAATTTAATCTTTTTAGAGTTTATTATTTTTTGTTAGAATATGGATATTTGTTAGGATATGGATATTGACAAATATCCATTTAGGAGGATATGAATATTACATAAATATTCATGGAAAATATAGATACGATATGAATATTAAATTTTTTATAGGATGCAGATATGGATATTGAGATATCCATATCATATTTTATCCGTTTTCATCCCTATTCACATCGTCCGCCAAAATAAATCTTAATTGTTAATGTTTAGATTGTTAACTATTTGATGAATACCCATAAAACAATTACACTATAACAAGCATCAATCCACCACATAAAAATAATTAAGCACAAAAATCAGGATGGGATTCACAATCACATAATGGTAATCTTCCAATAGTTTGCTATCTTCCAATAATAGGCAACGTAGCATCTGAACTAGAGTTAGAACTAATATGTGTGTGTGTATATATATTATAAAACCTTTGTATGAAATTATTGTTGAAATTAGAGAGAAGGTGAGAAGCTATTGCCGAAACCTTCTCGACGGCATCGTTGTGGTGGTCAGGTGATACGGATATTGGCTGCTTGGGTGAGGACAACGGCTAATGGGCTCACATGAAGTCACCACTGAAACCAGGAGAGAAGGAGAAGGTGAGAAACTGCTGGGTGACGACGATGGCTAATCGACTTGCATAAGTTGCTGCTAAAAATTGAGAGAGGAGGTAGCTGCTGCAAGGCTGTCGTTGTGTTAAAGGCTAGTGGTGGTTGGGTGTTGCAACGCTGCTGCCGTGAAGTGCTATTGTAGTACTGTTGGGCATATCTTGATTGGACCATGCGGTGGTCGGTTGGTGGTGGCTGCCACTAAGAATTTGGTGTTTATCTGCATCGAATTATATTATTTATTTAAGGATTAGTTTTATTTTTAATTTCAAATTATGTTAATTATAATTTAAAATTAAATCTAAACTTACGCCATTTAAAATCAAATCATTTTTTTTCTTGCAACTGTAAAATTCAAACTTTGATATAACATATTAGCTCTTTGCATATGGATATTTTAATAACTTCATTTATATCCATTAAACACTTTAACGAAGAGCCGTTTGAGAGGGGAGAAATTTGCCTATTTTATAATATTTATCATCTAAGTAATAATACGAAATACCTCAAGAAATAAAAGTGATAATATCCCTTATTAATAATTTGAGATATAGAACTACCGAAAATTAAGCTGAAACTCTAAAATTATTCGTGTTACCTTTTATTCAAAATTAGAAGATTAAAGTTGTTTCCAAAATTATGCCACACATAATTACTCCTCAAATGTATTTAAGTTTGGTACCTAATCGAATACCAATAAAGTTTAGCTTAACTTAGCTGTTAGCATGGCATTGAACAGAAGAAAAGAACAATGGAAATCCCAGAAATGGCATATCGCGATTATTTGTGTGGTCACGCGACAGATCTAGAAGCTACGATGCTAAATGAGAACGGTTTTTATAAGACGACAATTTTCAATTCTATCTGCAGTTTTGTCCCCATTATTGTTATTGACGACATTACCAATTAATAGATACAAAATCATAATCTAAGGTAGCCTTCAATTTTGAATGATGAATAATACAAACGAAGTGCCATAACTAACCACCAAACAATTGGTTAATAGATTATAAAACTGTAGTAAGAGCAGATTTATAGAAGATACAAAAGCAACACCATACGCAGAAATTGACATGAGGTTCAAAACAACAGCGTTTACGGAATCAAGCTCTCGCTGTCTTCATTATACATAACTTGCCGGATTCACCAGGCAAGTGAGTCTTTTACCTACAGCTTCACATCATCAATGGGAATGCAATTTGAGAGTCGTTAGTTGATCAAGCAATTCCATTATCTATAAATACCACTATCAATCAGTGTGCCTAATCTCAAACATTCTACAAACTTATTCATAGTACAACTATCTTGCCCAACAGTTTTAAGCAACTACAATGGCTTTGATACTTGAGAAGAAACTATTGTTTGTAGCAGTGCTAGTTTTGGGGCTTTGGGTGTCTCAATCCTGGTCTCGCACACTGCATGATTCCACCATGAAAGAGAAACATGAAATGTGGATGGCTCGCTATGGACGTGTGTACAAAGACGATGCAGAGAAGGAGATGCGATTCAAGATATTCAAGGAAAATGTCGAGTACATTGAATCTTTCAACAAGGCAGGGGACAAACCTTACAAGCTAGGCATCAACGAGTTTGCAGACCTAACAAATGAGGAATTCGGGCCTTCTCGCAATGGCTATAAAAAGAATGTCAGGTCATCTGAAACAGTATCATTTAGGTATGAAAACGTGACTGCAGTTCCAGCCAGCATTGATTGGACAAAGAAAGGAGCTGTTACCCCCATTAAGGACCAAGGCCAATGTGGTAAGAGGATCAAATTAACGCATATGATAAGTTCATGTTATGTGCCTGTTTTGCTATTCGTTTTCTAACTTTTTAACTTTTTGTTGTGAAACATAGGATGCTGCTGGGCATTTTCTGCAGTGGCAGCAGTGGAAGGAATTCACGAGATCACGACGGGAAAATTGCTCTCACTTTCAGAGCAAGAACTGGTTGACTGTGACACAAGCGGTGAAGACCAAGGTTGTGAGGGTGGTCTTATGGATGACGCTTTTGAATTTATTATTGAAAACAAAGGCCTTACAACCGAAGCTAAGTACCCATATGAAGCAAATGATGGAACTTGCAATAAAAGGAAGGCAACTCCCCCCGCAGCCAAGATCACCGGCTATGAAGACGTCCCAGCCAACAACGAGGCAGCTCTTCTGAATGCGGTAGCTAATCAGCCAGTATCGGTTGCCATTGAAGCAAGCGGATCCGATTTCCAGTTCTACTCAGGTGGCGTGTTCACAGGACAGTGTGGAACTGAACTAGACCACGGTGTTACAGCAGTTGGGTACGGGACAACTGATGATGGAACCAAGTATTGGCTTGTGAAAAATTCATGGGGCACCAGCTGGGGTGAGAATGGATACATAAGAATGCAGAGAGATATCGGTGCCAAAGAAGGTCTGTGTGGCATTGCCATGCAAGCTTCATACCCTACAGCTTAATCCGATGATAAATAGAAAATGGAAGCTGAATCATTTATCTTAATATGGTTATTCACGGATTTTGTCATTAGTCTCGGTTCTAAATTACGTGTAATATTATGTTTGTAAATTAAACCTTCAACGTATTTGAAATTGGCTTGTTCTCTCTTTCATTCTCGGGCCACTTCTTTCTACTTCAGATATTAGTATTCCATTGTATGTACGAGTCTGTGATAGGATTGCACCACATTTTGTTAAAAGCTTAGCCTGGGCCAATTATCTAATTCGGGTTGACCCGGACCCAACCCAAACAAAAGCATCCCAACCCTATAGGGCATCTATGTTCATGATCTACGTGTATCGATCAAGAAGCAGTCGCATCCTATCGGTTGCTCAACTATCTCTTATTGATAATTATTATGGATATGTTTAAATTTTGTTTTATTTTACTTTTAATTTCAAAATTTATTATTTTCTTGTGCATGTTATATTTGTTAAAGATGTGAAAATTTTAAATTAATATAAGTGGCATGTTTACACCCTTCTTTTATTTGTTAGCTACTCTATTTTATTTTTAGATATAAAGGAAATATGTTTTATCTTTATTTTATTTTACTTTCAATTTAAACAATTATTATTGTCTTGTATGCTATATTTGTTAAATTTATTGAAAATTTAGAGCTACCATTTACTTTATGAATATATTATAAACTAGTATACATGACAATCTAAGAGTATTGAATCCCTATTACCAAGCATTGGATTAAAAATCCAAAAAATTGGATTCCAAAATGCCTACTTGCTCCAATCTTGTATAATAATGAGGTATACATCTAGCAACTATTGGCTTGAAAGCTGTAAAAAATTATTTTTTATTAAAACATCAACAATATTACCACTACTGCCACTATCAAAATTCTCAAATATTGAATTAATATTTTTAATTCTTATACCATGTTTACAAGAAATATTTTATTATAGTTCTGTTTCTCTCATGATTGTTGTGTGTGTGTATATATATATATATATATATGTATATGATTTTAACACCAAATAATATGGATCGTACTCAATTTTAAAGATGCATTCAAATTTGAATTCTACGATGTAATTCAAATTTCAAGTTTACACGTTTCTCTTAAACTTCTATTCTTTTGCGTTCTCACCCAGAACTATTGTGGCTTCATTCTACTTTTGTAGAAAGATTATCTCCATTCTAGAAAAAGTTGTTTAGTATTTCGGTATAAGTTGGTCTTCGAATTTATCTAGAAGGAAAAATTAACACTAATGACCAACTCTTGGACCCAATTTTCTTAAATGACCACCGTTTAAAATATATTTTAAAAATAACCAACTCGAACCAAAATACCCTTAATCGAAAGTGTACTTTCAAGCACGAAGTACACTTTCGATCATGAAAAAATCGAAATTTTTCTTCATGATCGAAAGTGCACTTTCAATCACAAAGAAGTTTCGATCACGAAAAAAATAAAAAATTGGTCATTTTATAAACACATTTTGAATAGTGGTCATTTAAGAAAATTGAGTTCAAGAGTTGGTTACTGTTGAAATTCCTTTTATTTAGAGTGCACAAAATTAAGACTAAATACAAAATTTATCAATAGCTATAGATCAATTTGAACCAAATCAAATCAAATCAAATCGAACAGCTTGAATTGGTTCAGTTCTAAAATGAATTTAGTTTCTAAATCAATCGGTATAGTTCAAGTTCGATTTTTAACTAAATTAAAATTGAAATTTGATTAAGACTAAATACAAAATTTCATCTAAAATCCTAATTTTATGAAAATTATAATAAATAAAAAGTTTATATAAATTTTTATAAAAATATGAGTAATTATTATAAATTTTTAAAAAATTTTTTTTTTTCTTATTAAAAATTTTAAAAACTTCTATAAAAATATCTTTTAAAGGGAGAACTGAAGTTCGAACCAAACTTAGAACTACACTTAATTAAACTATGGAACCAAATCAATTAGTTTTGTTCAATTCGGTTTGAATCCTAAAACCAAACTATACTTCGATTCGGTTCAATTTTTAAAAAACTGAACCGAATTCCCTTTTACCCACCCCTTACACTTGGCAATTAAATTTAGTAAGAATTATCAATAATTATTAGTTATATATTAGTACATATAAATTACAAATTTTTGGACACATTATACAATTTATTATTTCATAAAATGCTAAAACTCTCATTATTTATTAAAATTATTATATCTTATAATCATAGATTAGTCTTGATAACCATAGAATAAGTCTAATTTAAGATTGATTATATGTGAAATTTTATATGTAAAATGCTCAAAAAAAAAACTGTTATCATTATTTTCTGTTAAAAATATAAAAAAATTTAACTTTACTGGGTCCAGTCAAATTTTAAGTCCACTGCAATTAAACCGAACCAGATCCATGCTCAAAAAAATTTGATTAGACTCAATTAAAATTGTAAAGGCTTACCGCTGAGCCAACTCAGTTTTCAACTAGTTTTGTATATAATCGTTAAACTTAATTATTTTCTATAAATGTTTTTAAAAATTATTATATTTCACTATTAATATATTAAGATAAATAAATTTATAAAACTATAGTTATTAAATTAATATTTAATTATTTAAAATTATTATTTTAATTTTTTTATTAAAAATTATTAGTTTAATCTCATACAAATTATTTTTAATTTAATATTATACAAAAAATTTCTCTATAATTTTCATAAATCAATTTAATTTATAAATTTTTATTTAAGTTTTTAATATCAATAAATAATTATGTTTCATTTATTTAATTTGTTATTATAAATTATTAGTTTAATTTTATACATTACTATTATTAGTATAATATTATAAAATAATTTTTTAATAAATGTTATAAATTCATCAGAGTTTACAAATTCATATATAATTTTGATTATTACAAATTAATTTATTACTTTAGTTTTTTTCAATTTACTCACTAAAAAATATTAGTTTAATTTAAATGATTTGTCTTTACATATTAACAATTAAATATAATAATTGTTTTTAAAATATAGAAAATAATTATTAGTAAGTTTGATAAAACCTCAGGTTCGGACCGGGTTTTTTAAAACCTGACGCGGACCTGGATTTATTTTTTATACATTTAATCTAACTTGGACCTAAATTTAATAAAATCGGACCGAGTTAAAATCCGAATCCAGAGTAGATCGGATTAAAAATTTGGAATTTAAAAATTTGGAAAAATAAAATTTTTTCTTATATTTTTTGTTTACAGAATAGATTTTAACTCGATCCGGTCTTATCTGACTTCAATTTATCTAAAATCCGAAAAAAATTGGGATTAACCCAATCCAAATTATAATGAAAAAAATTCAGACTCAGTCTAATTTATATTTAAGATCGAATTTAACCCAACCTTAAAAAATCAAATTCACCTAAGTCGAGCCAAACCCATGTTTTTTGCCATCCCTAATTATTAGTTTAATATGTAACGGTGTATGATTAAATTATGTTTAAAAGTATATAACATATTAGTTACAACAACTTTGTCAAGATCTGAGTTGGTCTAGCTGCTAAGTCCTTCCAATTTTGTTTGAGTGCAAGTTTGACTCACATTGCGAGTTTTACTAATTTTTTCGCCCGAACTGACCTAAATCCGAATTATAATATTTAAAACAGTAAATTTACAAAATTAACAAAAAAAATTGACAGCGAGATGATTTTTTTGAGTATTTTAATTTACCAGAAGTAAAATGTAGTTTAGAATCTACCGAAAGGGCACTTGTCATTTTCCTTAATTAAAAATAAATTTTCCCAATTAATTGAAGCTCAGATTTTCTATTGCAGACGTGATTAACTGTGTAGGGAGACAGCAGCTTCGAGACAATAAAGGGGCATTCTTAATGTGAACTGAATTTCCCGTTTACCCCACTATTTTTCTTATATGTTTTATTGCAATCACTAAAATAAATAATGTAATGAGAAAACAACAAACATAAAACAAAACCCTATTTGAAACCCACGTATCACTATCTCAATGCTTCTATTACAATAACATGGGATATCACAGACATGAAGCTAGTAAGAATGTAAAAGATTGATTGCAGAAAATACATTATATGATCCGGAAATATCAAAATGTACGAGAAATCGTTACACATGACAAAAAGCCATATAAACTATTTATAAGTGAAAAACCTGGTCAATGATTTCGAAGGGCCAATATCAAAATCTCAGAACTTAACGAAAAGGGTAAAAAGGAAATGGCTAACTGGAAACTCATAACCCCAGCACATGAAATTTTGATCGGTTACACAACTTGGTAATTTTCTGTGATCAGCGACGTCCTCTGAGAAAACTTGGGAGCGGGTCCACCTCTCAGAGGTATGATATTTACAACCTGCAAAGCAATTCAAGCTCAATACAATGCAGATAGCTGGAGATGCAACCGTAATATTATTCATGTGCATAGTAGGAAAGAACGGAAACAAATTGGAAAGCTAAGCTAACCTTTAGATCGCTGTATGTACTAGTAGCTGAAAACCGCACAGAAATAGGGAAGAAGGCCGATGAATCAGCAGGAGGCACCACAAATTCCATTGATCCACTGCAATGTAATAGCAAGATATGACAAAATCATTCATTATCATTATAATAATAAGAATACCCAATGCAAGAAATTGGAAAAATAAAAGAAATCAATATTCACTGACCTGCGGTTAGAGTTATCGATGAGAACTATTGACCATTCCAAGATGGAATTTCTCGAGTCATATCTGCAAGTTGCAAAGAATGCTAGTGTTGAATGAAACATATCAAATAAATAAATATTTGAAAACTACAGAAACTGGAAGAGAGTATCATAATTCGTGAAGGCAATAATAGTATATTCCAAATATCAGCAACACTGCAATTCATGCTTCTAGAACTAATTAACGAACAGGGAGAAAAAGAAAAATGGAATAATGGAAAGGGCATTACAATAAACAATACTTGAAACCATAAACATTTAAACAAGTCATAGTTTCCAGAACAATTACTGGAAATATAAAATGAGAATATCAACCTCTTAAAATTTCAAATCTTTTTAAAGAAAAAAACAGAAGCTAATTACATTTCAATGTAATACCTCAAAACAGAATAAACCGTATTTCTTACCTCCATTCCCCATCAATCTGCCTAACACTTGGTGCCTCTCGAAGGGCTGGAAGAGGAACTGAGATAACAACGTTTCGCAGATCAAACATTGATGAAGCTTCATATTCAATGCTCACAAAAGTTTCATTTCCAGAAACAGAAGGCCAGCAGTTGACTGCAATATATATACAAGCACAGATGATTTTAGCTTCAAAACACCAATAATATACAGAGAACATAAGTTGTGTAAGGATATAACCCACTTGTCAATGGCACCATTGACTCATCTGCACTTTGCATTCTCCACCTCAAAAGACCAACACCAGCCGCATCACCAGCTTGGCCTGTTGGGAAAGGCCTGTTAGGATCCTTCAATCCTAGTATATTTTCATTGGTGAAGAGTTCTTTGTTCATATTAGGATGCGTTTTGAAAAGGACGCCAGGGTTTCCTCCAGTTTCAATCTGAAATAACGCACAACTTTTTATAATAAAAGCCGCTAGAAAAATCATAAAAATACCACTGGAATTGTAGAACTTGATATCACCAACAGTTTATTACTAATTTTTAGCAAAATAACAACCCTTTCAAGATTATTAAATAAAACCAGATTCTGCAACTATCTTTCGACGGTAACAAGGCACACAGACAATCCATCTTTCAAGAAAGTAGCACCTTTCTGCAGCAATGTGATTTACTGTTGCGAGGCGCTTGTACATAGGACATTTTGCAGTTAATAACTAGTGGAATATTGCTCAAATCATGAATTAAATATTCAAAAGTTTAGATTTAAGAAAACCAATAGGCTTCTTGAATCTGCACTAGTAGAACCAGGGTACAGAAAGAAATCTTCAAGATATGTTTGAAGAGATATTTTTGTCATTTTTTAAATTTTCACCAAAAAAGAGAGAGATATTTTGAGGGCACTTGAAAAAGTTGGAGCAAAACTGATAATGGAAATTCCATAGACTTTTTAAAATGGATAGCTAGCAACATTATAAGTTAGGGTCAAAGTAAATACAGTATGTATAGCTAGATGCGTCTCTAAGAGAAAAGGAAGAGGATTAAGTTGAGACAATTGGACAACAAATTTCATCCACAAAAATTCGGTACCATGTGCTAAGGGACCAAAACTGAACAAAATCTGCTTCACAAAATCTAACTAGAATCATTCTGCCTCCATATTTCAAAGAAATTCTAGGCGACAACATAGCAAACATTGCAGTTTGCTTTTGTCCATGTTTCTAATAACTATCTGCAAATAGGAGGAACCTGAATAGACTAATGTCATGATTAGACTAGAAGGGCTTTGAATAGTAACCATATATAACAAGAAGAAGCAATTATCCAATGGCACATCAAGAATTAAAATTTACAAAATTTGCAGAGATTGTTGAAACTAAAATCAGTCTAAACTATTACTTAAAAATTAAAAAAACAACATAAAAGAATTGTCCAGCATACTTTGTCTAATTCAGGAGAACTCTCCATATAAGAGAAGCCACAAAAGATTAAATCGCTTATAATCAAGTAAGCCTAAGAAAGAAATTAGAATACAAAGCGGACCAAAGAAAGGATTCTTGTGAGAATAAAAAAGAGAGTACCTGAACTTGGATAAGGCCATCTTCTTGGTTAAGAATTTGAAGTGACAATGTTCCTTGGACATCAAAGTTACTCATTCCACCATCTCGTTTCAGGCTCACATTGAGTTTCTCCTCAACATTCAAAGTGATAGGATCAGTTGGTGGTAGGGCAGCTGCTCTGGACTGGCCTGCTTTTGGCTGCACATCTTCAAGAATCACTTCACCCTCTGCCTTCAGGGACTCCAAGAATTGGTTTGTCCTTTGGGTTTTACCAAGCTGCATGCCAAGACCCTTAGGAGGAGCAGTGGCAGATGAAGGTGGACGGCCTGATGATGCAAGTATTTACAAAGAAAACAGTTATTAATTCGTAAAACATATATCATTAAACTTAAATCCTAAGCGAGATGTTAAAAACTTCTGCTTGGAAAGAAGCAACAAATAGATTCCCAAAAGACAGAAATGCTTAGGGTTACTGTCTCAGCCATCGCATTCAAAAAATAAACTAAATTTTTATAATGATTATTTACTGTTTAGTATAAAACAAGTATGACATATCAACATCATCCAAAACTTGTCCAAAAGAAAAAGCACTCTGATGGAATTCATTCTGCCAAAAGACACATACCTTTAGACTTGCTGGAAAAGGTCTCAATATCAGTGGTCATCCCAAACCCAGAACCACTGTTAAAACCACCTCCACCACTAGAAATGCTCATATCACTAAAGCTACTCTCAAGTCTTCCAGATCCCATCGACTGTAAGGACATAAACCCTCCTTTGTCACCTCCTCTATTCTTCTCAATCTGCAGAATGTATGATGAGAATTTCAGAAGGCCTGTAAGCCACAAGAAGATGATGGAACACACAAGTTTGTAAAAGAAACCACTGCAAAAACTAAAACAATTACCTTGCTTTTGTCAATTTCACTAGCTTTGCGCTTCATGACATCCTTAGTTTCATTGATCTTGCTCTGTAATACCAGCTTGTGTAACTTCTCCTCATGACTCTCCATCTCACAGTACTGCTTAACCTGTGCAACAGTCACGTTTTCTTTGTGCCCTAGAGAGATGACTTCATCAAATGCGAAAATCAGCTCAAAAGCTGTCTTGCATATCCCCTCTTCATCTAGAGAGTACGAATATTCAGGTACCTATAAGAGCTTAAGGAATCAACATAAGAAAAACTCTATTTTACATAAATTACATTAACATCCTGGGAAGACATGAATAACGACACTTTAAGAAAAAAGGTAAAAACCAAATCAAACAAAAGGTATAGAGCATGAAACCATAAGCTGTAATTAACTAAAAATGATGTACACATGATCACATAACAAAACAGTTTCCAGACCCACACAAGTAAATCCATCAAAATATCACAAGAAATCATCTTTCCTAATAACAGTCCAAGATAGGTTACAGCAAGAAATGATGATTCCTAATATGAATATAAAAGGCTAACAAAGACCAGCAGGAAAAGGATACCAGCTTGGAGAGAAGCCTAAGTGTTTCCAAATCTTCAAGGATGTTGCTCTGTTTGTTTGTCACAAGTAGCAAATACAGAGCTTCTATTGGCTGATAAACATAGCGCACATTTTCAGTTTCAACATATGTATGCTGTTTTCCAGTGCCAACCAACTTAGGAAAAGCTGCAAGAAGACCTTCAATCCTTATACGAGACATATCCACAAACTGCCTAGACACAAGCACTGAAATTGAAAAAAGAAAATGTCAATGACAGTGACGGTGATACAAATGCAAACAAAAAAAAGCAAGCTTATAATTGGACATAAACCACATATTAGCCTGTAACATTGGTAAAAGACAAAATAATAGGAAAAGAGTTAGAAATGGCTAAACGATGATCGCAAGAATTAATCTCAGACTAAAACACCTTGCAAATTTATGATTTCATTATCTACCTTCTTTTGAGACATTTTCTAACTGCCTCAATCTCATTAAAAGTTCACAATTACCTGCCAGATCACCTAGCTAAATCTGTACTCTAATTTGCAAACGCTATTACACTTGTAAGTTTAAAAGTAAATCTGTTAGCTCTTCATCTTTTAGAGCCTCCACAACACTTTCAACAAACTAGATCTCCATTTTACAAATGAATAACTCACCTTTCCCAGATTTGGTCACGACAGAAGCAGCAAGGACAACCTACATCACAAACAAAAAGAAAATAAGATGCAAATTTCACACAAATCCATAAACCAATAGAACATTGATGATGCATAAAGAAAAATCAATGGAATCATAGTGTGCATAAGTGTATAGCAACATTGCACTCTCAGTAACTCTGAAAGCTTACATCAAGCCATTGTCAGAAACATTTTACTCAAGCTAACAGTAAAATTCAGCTTATAAACTTCAATATCTATTAACTACATGGACCATAATCAAATGCAATATCTAAATACGAACAAATTTTCAAACATTAAGCAATTTCATTAAGAAGTGCTAAAAATTACCATATTGAATTCCGAAGAAGCAACTACCACCAACAGAACGAGCGAAAACCTGAAAATTGACACTAAAAATCAAACACAATCCAGCGAAATGACCAAATAACCAAACATACTAACGCAAATATCCTTATAATACAATCATAAACACGAGATCGGATCCAATTCCAGTGACTATGCACAACCTATAGCACAAGATCTAAATGATCCAAACAATAGAAAGCAGAATTCAACGGTGCGTTTGGCTAGTGAGAAAATGCAGGAAAATATAAGAAAATTAAAACTTTCGGATCTCAGATCTAATAGCAAAACGAAACAGTGAGAGTGAACAATGAGAATTAAAAATTTTGATAAGACTTTAGTGAGAGAGATTTACGAACCGACGGCTGAGATTGCTGCGGAGAGGAAATTGATAGATGAGATCTCAGAGATGCTAACCTCGATCTACTTCTTCAGGTGTATCTTCTTCTTCTTTTCTTCAGAAGCAAGGGAAATGGAGAATTAAGGAAGAGAATCCACGAACTGAACAATGAGAACTGCGAAGGCACGATTTTTATTTGGGCTTTTAATGGGCCCAATGTTATTTGAGCCGGGGCCCAATTTATTTGAATTGCTGGCCTTTTCTGTTGATTGAATCATGAATAGGCTTAGAGGCTATTTGTTTTTTTATCATTAATTCGAATAGATCTGAAATAGAAATAAATTTGAATTTATAAAGCTAAACGGTTCTAATAATATGTTTATTTTTTATTTATGAAATTTGAATGTAAAGGTTTAAAAATCAATAATTTTATATATCAAAAAATAAATTAATTTTATAAAAATATTTAGTTTATTATAACTAAAAATTTATTACTTCAATAATAAATTAAAATTTTTTAATTATTTTACTATATATATTATTTTTTAGTTATTTATTTTAATGATACTTATCAATTTTAATTAGTGCTACCGATAATCTTTTAAATTAGCACATAATTACATGTTAATTAAAACAACGATTGGAGTGGTTCAAAGGTATCGTTAAATATTTTAATAATTTTTAAAAAAATATTAGTAAAAAAATATTAAAATGCACGAATATTAATCATTATTATGAGATATAAACACTTGATATTCTCAAATGAATCCTAATTCATGAGATAATGTTGTTCATTGCAATTAAACTTATTTAAAACAAATTATATATTATGTCGTGAATAAAATTCAAAACTTTATATTTATCATATTTTCTCATAATATTTTATTAGTTAAATGTGAATTTTAATTTTTAAATCTTATTTTATGCTAATAATTTTTTAATAAATTTTTTTTGTTAAAAAAAATTTGGTAGCATGTTGTTTTCACTCTAGCTAACTCAATTTATTGAAGCAACTTAATTATTAATAAATTAAGACCTTTGAAATATTAACAAAGTGGTTTATTAATTTGTTTTTAACTTTTAATTTACATTCTTCTGTCAAAAATAAAATTATTAAAATTAAATAAATTATATTTTAATTTATTATTTTAACAAAGTTCAACGACTTTTCTTTCTTACGATTAAGATAAGGGCTCTAGACATAGCTATACTGTATAGATGACCAACAATGGTTAGTGATTCTAATTTTATACTTATATTCACATTGCATAAAATAAATAAATAAACAAATAAACCATTGAAATTCATATATTTAGACATATTTAGAAATTAGACTAAGGGCTTCTTTGTTCTTTTATCTGAAACCTCAGTATATCTGAAATATGAATAAATCTAAATGATAAATTTTAATAATTCTAAATAATATTTTTTTTATTTATTTTTTTAAATATAAATATCTAAAAGATATTAATATTACTTATTATATTCTTATAAATAATTAAAATAAATTATATATATATATATTTTAGTTCATTACAACTAAAAAATTTATATAAATGTTAGACTTTTGCGTTAAGTGAAAATTTTTAACTTATTTTTTTCAGATATAATTATTAAAAATTTTAATATTAAATTAAAAAATAAACACTTTAAAATTTTAATGATTGAAACTGCACTATATTTAGACTTTAGAATAAAAAATAGATAAGTACTAATATTTTTTAATTTAGTAAAAACGAATGCTATCTGCCTAAACAATTTTAAATTCACAATTTGTCAAATACAAACCTCTAGATTTGAAATTTTCTAAGTAATTATAAGCTAATCATATGTTATCTATTTTTACACATAAAAACTAATAATTATTTCATTTTAATGCATGATGTAGATTGATCTAATTAATTAATTAATGACAAGGTTAAGAACAATGTTGGATTTTGCCTCTCCAAAAAATGGCTAACTGACCATTTAAGCACCAATTGATCCCATTATGTTGTGTGATTACACTTAAAATCTAAATGAATTACATGCCCATGAAATAAATTAGGGTTTCATCATAATATTGGAAGATTTTGTTGTCATTCAAAACCACATATCAAAAATTTAATTAATTCTTCTCAAGAAAATAATACATTAATGTAATCAAAACCACTATTAGATAAATAGTCAATCTAATAAAGTGATTCACATTCTTGCTTTCTAAATAAAAGAAAAGGGTTTAATTCTTTTCAAGTATAAAATAAGTGTCAATTTTTTATATCAAAATCGATGAAAATAAATTTTACTCCAATTGAGTATTTTTTTTAAGATTATAAATTATCTGTATAATCTATTTGATCAATTAAGATCTTTATATTTATAAGATTCTTTATATATATTTCTTTTAGTTATTGTCATTTTTATCTTCTTCTTCTTTTTGTTATATATATTTTATTCAAATATCTAATGGTATTTATTTTTGAACATTATAAACTATTTGCACAAGCTATTCGATCAAGAGTATATTTTTAATCTTTTTAATAAAGTGTGAAGTGTAGATATTTGAAAATTTAAAATATTGAGATACATGTAAATAGCAAACACAAGATAATTAAGAAGAAACTAATTAACCCATTAATGCCAATAAACACTCAAAACAGTCATATATATGTTCAAATATTTCAAAACCAAACACATAGGCATATTTATAATAATTAAGCTATAATATTATCAAGCAAAAGTCCTTAAATGAAAAGCAAATAATTATATAAGTACTTAAATATCAGCTAATACTTTTCTTCTTCTCTTATAATCAGAACCCAGAAGCACTTTCCACAACTCTAATAACCCAGAAGCACTTTCCCATAAATTTAATCACTCTGCAATAACAAAAGCACATATATCAATCATATATTATTCAATAAAACAACAACCATGTTTTAAACAATCAAATTGCAAGCAATAGTAACCATAACCCTATAATTTTCTTTTTCCCAAATCTACAATTTGTAAAATATAACTTCAATAAATTCGTATTAATTTAGGTAAAAATGATATTATTTTATGTAAATTAGTATCTATTTACACTAAATTCACTTAAATCTCCTTACAAAGATACAAACATCCACAACTAAAAATTTCTAAATAATTATAAATATTATTAATCTAATATGTTTTCTATTCTCTTTTAAATATCAATTATTCTTCACTAATGCATAATAAGTAAATAAACTAATTAATAGTGTATGATGATATAGATTTAATTCATACCATAGAAATCTTTTCTCTTGTAAACATTCATATTCTTCAAAATAAGAACTTGAGTAAATATATATATGTACAAATTTAATTTTAAAAAATAATATTATTTTATGTAAATCAATATCTATTTGCACTAAATACACAAATTTCTTAAATTTTTACTTTTAAGAAAGAATATTTGCAACTAAAAATTTCTAAAATTATATTTGTATAAAAATTGGTTATTAGTACTATATCACTAGTGCATTTAATTCATAATAAGTAAATAATAGTATATGATATCATGTTATTAGCATACAAAACTTCTCTCTTACAATCATTCATATTTTTTAAAATATAAATTTGAATTTAAAAAAAACATTTATTTTACATAAATTAATATTCATTTACATTAATCTACCATAAATTTCTCAAATCTATATTTTAAAAAAAATTCGTATCTAAATTTTTTTAATAATCATATGGTTATATATATGTATATATATAATATGTTATCTACTTAGTTTTAGCCACATAAATTTATCATTATTTCATGATTAATTAGTGCATATAATACTAATTTAATTAATTAATTAACTAATTATTAAATACTACCATATGTAGTTGGGGAACTGGAGGCCGAAGTCTTGAAGGTTAGGCTGAGTTGGTTGAAGTCTATAAGGCTGATAATTTGGAATCCCAAGCTCAAGAACACTGCTGGGTTGTGCCTCTTCAGAAAATGGAAACTGATGATGATATTGATTATCAAGCATTACTGCTTGTTCTTCTTCTTCTTCATTCTTCTCTGATATTATTATTTCCTGTTGCTGTTGTTGTTGTTGCTGCTCCCATGCAACTGCCTGATTAGCCTTTATCTGTAATTCAACATAGATAATGTAAATTAGGGTTTCATTACAATATCAAAAGATCTCCATCGATCTCGTATGTTTAACATCAAGTATCGAATTAAGTTATAATCTTGAACTTAACATTTATATGTAAATTTTATAATATCCTTATAAATTTCATGTATTTTTTAATATATATATACTGTTTATTTTAATCATTTATAAAGATATATGTGATGAATAAAATTACTCATTTTTTCATATTTATATTCAAACGTAATAAATAAAAAATAAAAAATATTAAATTTAAATCATTTAAATTTATATATTCTAATCTCATATATATTCATTCAGATTTTTTCATAAAAAAAAAAACATATCCTTTTAGTATTATCTATAAGTACTACTCCAAAAACAATTTCAGTCATAATGTAATTATATGCTAATTTAGAAATTATTTTTTAATATTATTTAATAAACACATTGAAATAAATAATAAAACATATAATTAATTGCTTATATTTATTAATTTATTATATTTATAATATCTAGTAAGTTGAAGTTTTGTACTCACCATTCGAATTATTTGCTCGTTTTCTTCCTCCAGCATTCTCACCTATTAATAAAAAATCATTAATTGTAATTAATTAACAAATTAATCATAAAATAATATATTTTTTATTTTTTAATAATTTGATTGTCACCTTCCTTCGAATATTGTCTTTCTGCTGCTGTAACAGCTCAATCTGCAATCCCCATCAGAATTTGAAAAATTACTTTCTGAAAATTAATGTATGCTTTCAAAAATTACTTTCTGAAGATGTTTTCTGATATACCTTTCTAGCTCGAACCTTGTTAACCGAGCACTCTAGTTGGTGTTCAATCTGAGCCAACTCCTCAAACTGAAAGGAGCTCAGATCAACGTCGCCGGTGAACCGCCGGAGGCTCTGTTCGAGATTGTTCGTTTCCGTTCTCATTCTTCTTAACTCACTGTAAATTTCCTGCAAAATAATTTTTAAAATTGATTAAAATAATAATTAATACTAATTTTAATTAAAATAATTAATTTTAATTAAAATAATTAATTTTAATTATGTTTAAATATAAGGAAAATTAGAATAAATTAATAGAAATGTATTTTACCGAATCATGATTGGTCTCAGATGGAATTCGAATCCCTTTAGCAATCTCATACCTTCTTATAATATGCTCAATGCTGCCTCAAAAATATTCAAATAATTTAGAATTATAAAGAAAATAAATTAGGGAAATCAACATAATTATTAATTAAAGTATTTTTCCTAAATTAAATAAGGAAATTGTGACTGGAAATAAAGAAAATCAGGGACAAATAGTGATCGGTACAATGATATTTTAATTTTTTTTGTTATTAAAATAGGGAAAATAAATTTTATATTTTATATTTTTTAACAAAATTATAGATAAAGGGAATTTAAATAGATAAAGAATCATGTACAAAATAGTTACTGGTATAATAATTTTTTAATTCATTTGTTCTTAAATTGGGGAAAATAGATACCAAATTGATATTTTTCACAAAATTATAAATAAATTAAAGGGTATTTGTATAAAATTATAAATTGTCTGTAAATTGTGTAAGGGAAATTGAAATAACTACTAATTAAAGTGATATTTTTCTTGAAATAAATCAAGAATCATGTAAAATAAGTGATTGGTACAACAATCTTTTGTTCTTTTGTTATTAAACTAGGGAAAATAACTATTAAATTGATATTTTTCACAAAATTATAAATAAATAAAAGGTATTTGTAAGAACTGTTACTGACACTAGCCAAAAAGAAAAAAAATGAAAGATTCAATAAGATATCTTTAATTTTTCTATTAAAATAACTGTTAATTAAAGTAATATTTTTTCTAAAAATAAAGAATTTTATAAAATTATGCCTGCAAATTATTAGAAATGCACAAAATCATGGAGAAATTAATAGTGATTCATGCAATAATCTTTTAATTCTTTTGTTATTAAATTAGGGAAAATAACTATTAATTAAATTGATATTTTTCACAAAATTATAAATAAATCAAAAGGGTATATATTTGTATAAAATTGTTGCTATCACCATTAAAAAAAAAAAAAAACTGAAAGATCCCAGATGATCTTGTGATGAAATAAATTAAAGAACAATCATGTTATGTGATTCAGAAAGTGAAGAAAAAAAGAAAATCATCATACAAACAGAAGATCAAACATAATAATAATAATAATAATGAAGAAGCAGAAGAGTTGGTATATATAAATACATGATAATTGATCACTCAGCTCAGAGAAAACCCTAGTAATGGTGAAAATGAAGTAGAGGATCGACCTGGTGGATTCAGAGCAGTACTCAAACAATTTTCCAGTGCAAGAGAAGATGATGAGGCCAATCTGAGCATCACAGAGGACAGAGAGCTCATGAGCCTTCTTCAGAAGCCCTACACGACGTTTGGAGAAGGTGACTTGTCTGTTGGTTCTGCTTTCGATCTTGGCAATTGCTATCTTTCCTCTTCCCATTTTTAATTATATGATTAATTAAGTAAAAACTGCAGAAAATAGGAAGAAAAATAAAGAGTTATGCAAATTTAATTTAGGGCAAGAAAATTAAATGAAGGTTGTAGTAGTGGGATAAGAAGTGGAAACTTGTTTACTAAAAAACCCTAATAATTTAATGGAGACTGCAACATTGGAGGCTAAGAAAGAAGAAAGGAAGAGCAAAATGGATGAATGGAGGAAAAGTTTTGAAGAGTTTTGAGAAAATTTACCTCTTTGCTTTGCTTGTTGTAATGAAAATTTGCCTTGAAGAGAAGGTGGGGTGAATAAATAGCAAAGTAGGTGTTATGTGAATTTACCAAAAAGCCCTTGGTGCATGCAATGTTTGCATGTTGAATGTAATCATCAATGGTTCATGCATCAATTGATGATGGCTACGGTCCAATGAAAATTTACTCTATGTTTTGTTAATTTGTGTTAATTACTTGTAAATATGTAATAATAATAATAATAATAATTTATATTTTGTAATACACCCATTTTATTGTTACATAAACTTGATTTTGAAATTTTAAATTTTTCTATTTTTACTTTTAATATTTCAAATTTCTTAAGTTACACTGAAATTTTAAGTTTTATATTTAATATATATATATATATATATATATATATATATATATTCAACATATTGTAGGCAAGTCTATGAATCTGATGTAAAATATTTTTATTTCATAATTTTGTGTATGCTAATCTTAAGATTAACTAAGCATAATGGTAATTAGAATGAATAAAATTAAAAAATTTGAAATATATGTGATACGATTTTATTAATTATTTATGAATTGCAAGACTTTTAGTCAAATGAAAAGAATAGTAGTTGATCTCATGTTTAAGTTTCAATATCTGTATTAAAATTCAATTTTTATTCTATGATATTTAAAATTTACATTAGAAAGATTTTAAAATGTAATAATATATATCCAATTTATTAAAGCCAAGTTCATAAGCCTTGTGTTAAATATATTAATTTCATAATTTTGTAAATTCAATAAAAATATTTCAAAATTAAATAAGTATAATAATAACCATAATGAATAAAAATAAAAATTTAAAATATGTGATACGATTTAATTAGATAATTGGAATAATTATTTATGAATTGTAAGACTTTTAGTCAAACGAAAGGAATAATAGTTGATGTCATGTAATTGTGACATTTAACAACCCAAGTCTGAACTTCTATCCTGTAGCTTTTTAAAAATTGCCAAAAAAAGAGTTGAAAGTGAGGAGAAATTACACAATTTACCCAAAAAAGAAAATGAATTGGTCCAATTGAGAGACTTTGTTGGCTAGAATTAAAGAGAAATTAAATTTAAATACATGTGTATATTTATATGAAAGTTCGTGGAAGTTTAAATAAAATAATTTTCATCGTAAAATAATTTTTTCTTAACCTAGTTATATATTAGACCATGAAAAATTCAAAATTGTTAGAATTTTTTGTTAATAATATTAAAATATGATTTTATACGTACCACAAATTAGGAGATAGATCACAATCTCTTAATGTCACACGATTTTTTATATTATTTATAGATAATTAAATTTATATATTTTTAATAGTTAAGATTTTTTTAAACATAAATCTAAATAATTTTATTCAGATTTTTAAGAACTTATTTTTTTAATTTATGTCTAAAATTTATTAAAAATATTTAATTATAATTAATTAAAAATTTTAACTTAAATTTGAGAAACCAAATAGTTAAATGAATTAAATATTTTATCTGTCAATAATACTTTTAATTTATTACTTAACATTTATATATATCAATAATTTAACATATATATCAATTTTAGAATTATTATTTTTATAAAAACAAATAATTTAATATTTATATTTAAATGTATAAAATAAAACAAATAAATATATCAATTAAATTTAAATTTCAATAATATTCAGACTTAATGATCAATGGTTCATACAACAATTGATAATCGCTATAATCTAAAGAAAATTTACTATATGTTTTGTACATTTGTGTTAATTGATAATAATAATAATAATAATAATAATAATAATAATAGTAATAATAATTTATATTTTATAATCAGTCCAATGAACATGGGGATTGATTACAATACACCCATTTTATTGTTACATAAATTTGTTTTTGAAATTTTATGTTAAATGTTTCGATTTTTACATTTAATATTTCAAATTTCTAAGTTTCAAACTTTATATTGAAATTTCAACTTTTGCACTAAAGTTTTAAACTTTCAAAATACAATATTTAGTTCACAAAAAAAAAATTAAATGTAACAATACATCCAACATATTGTAGACAAGTCTATGTATGAATCTAATGTAAAATATTTTTATTTCATAATTTTGTGTATGCTAATCTTGAAATTAAATAAGTATAGTAGTAATTAGAACAAATAAAATTAAAAATTTTAAAATCTATGTGATACGATTTTATTAATTATTTCTAATAGCAAGACCTTTTAGTTAAACAAAAACGATAGTAGTTATCATAGCCATGTTCATGAATCTTATGTTAAATATATTTATTTCATAATTTTGTAAATTCAACTAATAATAAAATATTCGTCTTGAAATTAATGTATAATAGCAATTAGAACAAGTAAAAACAAAAGTTTAAAATATGTGATAACGATTTTATGAACTGTAAGACTTTAATTCTAGTGAAACAAAGAGAATTAATAACAGTTGATGTCATGTAATTGTGACATTTAACAACCAAGTTTGAACTCCATAATATAGCTTTTTAAAAATTGTCAAATTGGGAAGGTCGAAATTCAGAAGAAATTACTCAATATACCCAAAAAAGAAAATGAATTGGTCCAATTCTTGTAAAGACTCTTTGTTAGCTGGAATTCAAGACAAAATAATTAAGTCTAAATGAATGTGAATATGAATATGAAAGTTAGTGGAAGTTTAAATAAAATAATTTTTTTCTTAATCTAATTAATGTATTATATCATTATAAAAAACTCAATTTTGTCATAACCTTTGTTAATAATGCCAAAAATATGTTCTTATATAATATATTACTTACTTATCACAAATTATATAGGTCATAATTGTCTTCAAATTGAGCTCACATCTTTTATGATCGTTGTTCGATTCAAAAGAATTCTTTATTTCAAAATCGTAGATAAAATTTTCATCTCATACTACTTTTTTTATTTTATGCGTTATTTTCATTATCAAGTAAGTAGGCTAATGTTATCTCTGGTTAAACTCTCAAAAAAGAATCTTTTCTAAACATCACGCGTTTGGGTACTCGTATTAGTAAAACCGATCAATAAAATTTAGGTTTTTTTAATAGTTAAAATCAAATGTAACATGTAACTAATCGGTAATAAATACACTATAATTAATAAACATGTTAAATCTTAAACATTAAAAGTATTTAAAAAAATCAATGATTTATAATGATATAAGAAATTTTGTAAATTTAAGATGCCAATATCCTTTATTAGTCATATTAAGATTAATTTCTTTTTATAATTAATATGGAATTGTAATTTAAATAATAATTAATAAAAACAAATTATGATATATATATATATTAATTAAAATTATTTAAAAAATCAATAATTTATAAATGATATAAAAAATTTTGTAAAGTTAAAAGTTTCTTTATGAGAAATCTGTAGTTAACCTTCCAAAAAAAAATCTTGTTTAAACATCACGCATCTAAGTATTCGTATAAGATAAAATTGATTAACAAAGTTTATACATTTTTAATAGTTAAAATTAAATATAACTCATAACTAATCGGTAATAAATATACTATAATTAATAAATATTTAAAATACAATATTAAACATTAAAAAGTATATAAAAAATCAACGATTTATAAATAATATAGGAAATTTTGTAAACTCAAGAGGCCATTATTCTTTAGTCATTAAAATTAAATTTTTTTATAATTAATATGGAATTTTAATTTAAATAATAATTAATTAAGACATATTACGATATATATATATATATATATATATATATAATTAACATGAGTTGAAATTAGAATATTCCGATAAGTAATTTTTATAACAAAAATTAAGATCCAAACTCAAATGTGTGTTATTTGAAATTATTACACGATCTGTGTTTGTCATCTTAATTTGAAATCTTGGTCAAAGATTTAACCCTAATTCAAACAAACCTATATATTAAACCAGAAGAATCTGAAATCTTGGTCAAAGATTTAACTTATTTAAGAGGAAAAGAAGAAGAAGAAGCCATGACTACAAAGTCATCAGTGGAGTCAGAAAAATAAAGAAGAAGAAGTCATGATTATAAAGTCATCAGAGGAGTCAGAAATGAAAAGAAAAATAACATGTTGTAATTAATTGCTTTTTTTATGACCTTGTAGAATTGAATTGATTTTTCTTTCTAATATAATTATGGGTTATATGATAAAAACATAGTAAGAATTAATTGACGGAAAAATCAAAGAGTCAATCCAATTGATTCGGTTTAATTAGATTTTTTTTAAATAAAAATAAAATACATATGTACTATTCATCCCTACAAAAATTTATTTCTTTCGTAAAATTTATCTGTATTGTCACTTAATTTGATCGTCAAAAGGTGTTCGCCGATAAGATTATCGACACTCACTGATTTATTTGTGTTTACATGTACTATCTACTACAATATAACAAAAATTTGTTTGTTAATTACAGTCAATCCTACATAGCGCATACGTGTCGGTGAGAAAATTTTTAACATCAATATAGATAATATTTAATAACATATTATAAAGAGTAAAATGTTAATTAGAGCAGAGAGGGTAAAACTAATTGTGATGAAAATTAAATACTTAATTTGACTGTTTCTTGCTCTCCTCGCTAATAATTTTCTCCATTTTGTAGCAGTAGTTAAGATATAGAACATGGATAAAAGACTTACAAATTCTTGAAGTTTAATTTATTTGATTGATTAGTTTTAATAGTTTCCAAAATACTCATTAAAGTTTTAATTTATTAAAAATTAACGATTATATCCGATAAATAATAGTTATTTAATAGAATAATTATTAAAATTTTAAAACTTGATAAACTATAACATACTTATTTAAAATATATTAATAAATTAAATAAAGTTAATATTCTTTTTTAGCACATTATATTATTATTATTATATATATAATTTTATTCAAAAGATAATATAATTATATATTGTATTATAATATATTTAGAGAAAATACTTACAAATTTATAAGGTTTAGTTTATAGACTAATTTGTTATAATAATTTAAAAAATACTCATTAAAATCTTAATTTATTGTAAAATAATTATTGTACCCTTATTTAATGATAATTAACTAAAAAAATATTTTAAACTCTTAACTAAAATTTAATGAAATAATAATGTATTATTTTATAATTATTGATAATTAAAAATTTATTAATATATACAACTAAAATATAAATTTATTTAGTTATAATTATACAACAACAAACACATCGTAATCAAATTTTATTAATAATTAATTGATGATCTGCCTCCATCATGAAAAAACAGTTTAAAGTCTACTTCACATCATTATCTTCAATTTTACTTGATATACCTCCAAAAATAGCATACATGCATGTTCATATTATCAACATCAACATCAATAATAATAATAATAAATAAGGCAGATTAAATCTCATAACAATTTTTTTTTTTAAATCTTGAAAGCCGAATTAGATCAAACGATTCGATTCGGTTTTCAATTTGAAAATCGAAAATCGGTAATTGATAATATTAAAATTTTAAAAAAGAAAGATACATGACATTTTTAAATTATTTTTGGGCCAATTAATCTTATTCATGGGTCAAGCTTGTTAGAATGGATATTTCACAAGTTAAATTATTTTTTATTGAACAGTATTAAATAAAATTCTGGTTAAATAAAAATAGACTATCGAATTATTGTATAATAATATGGAGCAAAATGCTTTTTAGTAAAGATCATTAAAACCATTTTATAATAGTATTAGTGGAAAATTTCATTCAATAGAATTGTTTTATAATATGAAATTCGATAGAATTGTTTTACAATAATATTAATAAAAATATTTTGCAATAAATATTGTTCTATTTTAGAATAAATAAATGTCGATACTGGATTTGTTCTAAAATAATATCAATATTAGTCAACAGTTTAAAATATAATAAACTTTTATTAACAGCCACTCGCTGCTGGTAGACTACCATTTTGATCAGCATTTATTCTCGCTTTTCATCCAGCAAGTTCAAACTTGATCCCATTAGTTCTTTATTCTTTAACTTGTTAAAGTGTTTTACTCTAAACGAAGGTGTTTCGATTTTTACTGGAATCACTGCTTCGAAACCGAAAGCTAAAGAATACGACGTTTTTCCGGTTGTAGTTCTTACTATTGTCCTGTAAGCTCAAAACACTTGGTGTAACTCATCGACCCATTCTCCTTTCTTATCATCAAGTCATTTCTTCAACGCCTTCTTAATAGTCTTGTTCACTGCTTCAACCTGTCTATTTATTTTCGGATGAATCGGAGGTTGATACTTAAGTCGGTGTAGAATTGTTTAATTTGCATTGTCAAACTACTTCCCATTGTCTACTATTATTGTGCGAGGGATCCCAAACTGATAGATTATATTACTTTCCACGAAGACGGTGATTTTCTTTTCTATGATGGTGGCTAGGAACTCGGCTTCTACCTATTTTATAAAATAATCTTAATTTCGTGGCTTCGATATCACATGGTAAAGTTTGTCTTCCTCTCGTTTCTTTGTTAAATCAAAATTACTTTTATTACTTATTTCGAATAATACATTAAAAGAATGCGATATATATATATGCGCTAATTTTCTTAGGATTGTTAATTCTAATTTTCTCCTCTCATAAGAATTCAATTAAGTAACGGTTTTATTGATCTAAGTAGACCAATTCGTGTAATATTCAATTAGAATTTCTCCTAAGCTAATATGAACAGGACGCACTATGACTGACCAAGTATTGGGTCTACTGTACGAAGCCCATTAATTTATAAACCCGAGACTATTTTTCCAAATAATATGATTATACAAATATTTAACTAAATTGTTACTTTAAATTATATTTTATACTAATTGAAAAATGCCTAATACTCTCTCAAGTTTTGTTTAATTACTCAATACCCTTTAAGGTTTAAAAAATATACCGCTACATTCTAACGTTATCTAACTTAACGTTAAAATTAGTGTTTTGTATAATTTTATTAGAATAATCTTGTACTATTAATTGATAGAATAAATAGGTCTAACACAATATTCAATGGACCCAAAAAATATTTATGTGTCATAAAATATCAAATTTGATTTTTTTTTTCTCTTCCCATTCAAAAAAAAAACCACAAACCATATCTTCTTCCCTTATTTTCTTCTCCAATCCATTCTTAACCAAGTAAGAAACTATCTATTGGAAATCAAAACCTTTTTTCTTATCCAAATTACATTAAAAAAAAAAAATTGGAGATTAGGCTTATTGGACCCAAATCAAATAAAATGAATCTCAATCCATTACTTAAATAAAAAAAATATCGTCTTTACTAGTAATTTTTCTTTTCAAGAACAAAAACAGGAAAAATTAACGTTAACAACATTAAATCTTGAAACAAATGAGTATTTGCAGGAGTTTCAAAGAGTTGCCAAGCAAAAGAACAACAAATACTTGCTTGTTAAAATGAACACACACCCTTTTTGGGAGATAAAAGCCCCTAAAAAAAAAACCAACTTTCATTAACTCTATTGCTTGCTAAAATGCACATATACTTTTTTGAGCAACTAAACTTGAGACTTTGAACTCCACCAATTTTACGGCCATTAACTTGCTCAATTTGGTGCTTTAAATTAATTAAAGACTTTTCATCAATCACTTATTGATTTTTTTAATATTATAAATACATTATACTAATATTATTATTAGATATTTACCAAAAGTCTTGATATAAGCTTAATTTAACGTTGTCTCGATGTCTGCATTTATTACATGTGATATTTGGCCTGCACAGAAAGAGAGGGGTAGGTAAATTATTCAAGTCGAATACTTGCCTCCTTAATGAGGAGGCAAAGCCTTCTGACCACTCAAATTGTACCTTAGTGGTTATCAATCACTTATTGATTAATATCCAAATTTTTTTGTAAATTTGAACCAAAAAAGAAAATACCAAACCCTAGAAGCTTGCATTTTTAATTCTACCAACAGATTGGTGGAAAGAACGTTGGGGTCCAATGACTAGAATTTAGAAGTACTTCTTAGCAACCAATACCCTTAGTTGCTTTAGAACAAATATATATAACTCCTATACACTTCCAACTAATTGTTCAGCTAAGTCCAAAGAGAAACCAAAGCTATCTTGTGTGTGACCTCTTTCGATTTGAGGAGCTACCAATCTACCATACCACTTTCATAGAGGCTTTATCATTTCTTGTCATCTCAAGAAAATTAAATCCTCTTTACATCATTTCCAGCAAGTGCTCCCCTGCATGAACCTTTCTAAGTTCCTTCGCCACTATTTTAAGACTCCAACCTCATAACCCATGTTGAAACACAATTATTATTCACTATAATGTTGAAAATTAAGGGCCTAACACACACTAGTCCACTATCTTATGTATATAATACTTTTCTTTTTTCTTGTTTTTTTAATAAGATATACTTTTCTTGTATAATCCGATTAACTATTACATTGCTTGCAATGATATTAAAGTGCTACCCACCACTAAGGTTGCAAGCATTGTACTCTAATTTTAAGTCTTCTAACTTTGAAGTAAACTTCCTTCCCATTATTAAAAATATTCTAAAATTTAAAAATTATCTATATTAAATATAAATTTTCAAAATATATGACAAAAAAATAAATCTAAATTTTTCGTAAACTTTCGGCTAAAATATTGATAATAAAAATAATCTAATATACATAAATACTTTTAAAATTTTGTTTGATAATATATTTTTTTTTTGTTGGATATTAAAATATGTTTCTAAAATTTGGTGCAAATATAGATGAGATTTAGAGGATAATATGTGTTTATTTCATAATATTAAGTCAAATTTTATAAAACCCCTTATGCTGTTAATAATATATATATTTATTTCCTAATATTGTAATTATATATGAGTAAATTCTTTTTATATTTTTAATAATATACATTTATTTCTTAAACTTTTAGTTATATACAAATATCCTAATAACTGATATTATTATTTTTATTTGAAATAATAATCGAAATAAACCTCTTTCCCTAGGTTATTGTGTACAAATTGATTGGGTTTGACAATAATAAGTGAGTAAAAATATGAAAAAATTCAGTTAATAAAAATAAAAAAGAAAAATATAACAATTATGTATTAATGTTACATCAACGTTCTTTCATACTTCAATTAAAATTAAATATTTTTTAACTTTCCCAAATTTTAAAGCATTGATTAAAATTTTTAAATAGTCCTATTTTATTGAGCACATTAATTTTTATTAATTTTTTAAATAATAATACATAATTGAATATTTCAATATAAATATGTAACAAAAATATAACAGATTTCATAAAATTCTATTTAGTAGATTTTAACCAATAGTGAGGGTGTTCATTTCTAAAATGTAAGGGGGTATTTACTACATACTCAAAATTATTGGCCTCATTTACATTTACGTCAAAATTCAGGGCTATATCCCTAATATTTTTAGCATGGGATACGCAATTATTGTTACAGGATAATAACATTTTTACTCCTAAGCTTTAGTAAAATAATAGCTTATAACATTATTTATTTAATTAAACAAATTAGTACCTATTCTGATAGTATCCTTTATTTTAAAACCTATACATTTCACGTCCCATCAAAAATTAAAATTTTAAAATTGAACAAATCCAATCACGATTTATTATTCTATTAAAATTTTAAGGATAAAAATGTCATTATATTTGTTGTTGTTATTATTATCATAAAATATTATCACACCTATCCTTAAAGTTTTAACTTATATCATTTGAAGAAAGAATATAAAAATTTATTACATACCTCCTTTATGGTATTAGTGAACTAACCCAAAATAATGAATGTATTAAAATACTCTCAATTATACACTTTTAATTATAAAATAATTTTGAGACAAATTTTTTTAGCAAATATGGTGATGTAATTAACTGGTGTTTGTGTTGATGTATTAGTTAACTTATTCAACTTTATAAAGCGAGTAAAACGACCATTATACCCTATGTGATTCAAGAAAATTATAAGAAGAAAACACTTCAGTCCATTTATATTTGGAACACATAAATGAATAATCTAACCATTCATCTCTAACGATTATATTTTCCTTGCCAATATCCCCATATACGAGTTACTTATAAACAAGTATTGTATACAAGCTATGTCTAAAATTAGACAGCCAAACCCATCTAAAATAGTATATCTTTTCTTTAATGTGATAATCAACTAATAAAAAACTATCACCGCAGAAGAGATATGTAAAATAATTTATATTTTTTCTTTCTAAGTAATATAAACTTAAATTTTAGGAGAGTTATTTAATAATATTCTTTATTATTTTTATTATATGATTGTTTATTTTTTAATATTAAACACTTTATTATAAGTTTATAAAAGATTTATATCAAATACATGTCAATTAAAATCAAAAGGAAAAAATGATTAATTTCTATTTTATATTTACATTAATTTTTATTTTATAAATGCTTTTAAATTTTTATAATAGTCAATTTGAATTATTTAAAGTGGAGTAATGATTACAATAAAAAATGCATAAATGTGTTATGTATCAATAAATGTGAGATAGTGCCCAAAATAATTCTATAAAAGGAATTTAAATGTTGACATTTAATCATAAGTTTCAAGTAAATAAAATTGATTTTGGGATAACAACAATACGTCCTTAAAGTTTAATAAAATAACAAATATAGATATAGTTTTACAACATTAACATATCAGTCCCAATTTTGACAGGGACAAGATTATTAAATTTGAGAAACGTATGTCTTGTTTTGTTATTTTGTTAAACGTAGGATAAAATAACATTATTCCATTAAATTATTACCACCGAAATCGCCCTTCTTCTTCTTCTTCTTCTTCTTCCTGTATCTTTCTCTCGAACTTTTCTCTCCAAAATCCAGATTCATTTCCACCTCCATAATAAAGCTTAAATCTTTAAGTTATCATATCAAATCTCTCATCCTTTCTGCAAACACTAGCCATAGCCATGGATCTAGCTCCAGAAGAGCTTCAATTCTTAACAATACCTGACGTTTTAAGGGAATCAATCTCAATCCCACGTCGAGCGCCCAAAACTTTTTACCTCATAACTCTGATTCTAATCTTTCCTCTGTCTTTCGCAATCTTAGCCCATTCTCTCTTCACTCACCCGCTCTTACGGCAGCTTGAAGACCACCCATCAGCTGACCCGACCGAAACCCGCCATGAATGGACCCGTCTCTTGACCTTTCAGTTCTGTTACCTAATCTTTCTCTTTGCTTTCTCTCTTCTCTCAACTGCTGCTGTTGTCTTCACTGTTGCCTCTCTTTACACCTCAAAACCCGTTGCTTTTTCCTCAACAATCTCTGCAATTCCTAAGGTCTTGAAGCGGTTGTTTATTACCTTCTTGTGGGTTTCCTTGTTGATGATTGTTTACAATGCGTTGTTTCTCAGTTTCTTGGTTCTTTTGATCATTGCGATTGATACCCGCAATGCCTTTCTGGTGATTTTCTGTATGCTTGTGATAATGTTGCTCTTCTTGGTGGTTCATGTCTACATAACTGCTTTATGGCATTTGGCAAGTGTGGTTTCGGTACTTGAACCGATTTACGGGTTTGCCGCTATGAAGAAGAGTTACGAGCTGTTGAAGGGGAAGACTTGGATGGCGGGGGTTCTGGTTTTTGTCTATATGGCAATTTGTGCAGCGATTGGCAGTGTGTTTGGTGGCGTTGTTGTTCACGGTGGAGAAAGACATGGAGTTTTTACAAGGATTGTTGTCGGGGGATTCTTGGTTGGCGTGTTAGTGATTGTGAATCTTGTGGGATTGTTAGTGCAGAGTGTTTTTTACTATGTTTGCAAGAGTTATCATCATCAGGAGATCGACAAGAGCGCTCTGCACGATCATCTTGGTGGGTACCTTGGCGAGTATGTGCCTTTGAAGAGCAGCGTTCAGATGGAGAATTTGGATGTCTGAATTGGCTTGGAAAGACTTTGAAAACGATGGGATTATGTGTAAGTTACCCTGTATGTAGTCTCTGAAATTTAATGTTACATTTTAAGAAACAAAGAAAGGACAAAACTTTGGGATATGTTTCTAGGATCTTGATTGTTGTATTGGATACTGCTTATTTTTGTTTTTATCTGCAAATAATAATAGTAGCAATTCCTTGTTTTCTGTTGTACTATTTTGCATAGGATTAAGTCTTATTTTGTGATAAGTTTCAAGTTCTTGTTGTTGGATGATGTTCATGTTTATCATTGTATTACACTCATAGACCGTTTATGTATGCTAGTTCTATCACTTTGGTTACCCATATCTTCTCCATCTTGTATACTGGAGCTTGGATTTGTATTAAAAGTATACTTGGTTGGAATGACAGTATATTTTTGGTTCCATGATAGTACTTCACATGTATATAAAAAGGAAAATAGTCTTACCTTATGTCTCTTGTAGTATTCATAACTAATGGTCTCTTTAACATGGCTGTGATTGTGTGATGACTTTGAATATGAATTTGAAGAAGCTTTAGATATTTAATATGATTTGCTTCTGTTCGTCAAAACTATTAACAAGTTAAACCCATGCCTTCTAAATACTTTTTAGGAGTCAAGACACTTCAAAGTAGGGTTGCAATGCCGTTTGTTAATAGTATCTTCCTTGGGGATGGTTGACTTCTTATAAACCTCTAAATTGGATTTCTTGTGATGATATTGAATTCTTGACTCAAAATACCAATATATGGTTATTTTCCTCTACTTTCATTATATTTGGTTAAATGGTTTATTAATCTAAAATAGGTGTCTATATGGTTAGGTTATTAAGGAATGTTGCTGTGCGTGGTGATTTGTGGTGGGAACTTCTATGGCATGTTTAATGGATTCTTTGCATGTATGTCAGTGACTGTAAATTTCGCATACCTGGTTGTTTAGAGCATGTTGTTGGATACTCTTAAAAGTTATCATCAATGAATCAAAAGGAGCTCTTTCAATTATGAGCTTGTTAGGCATCTTTGGTAAAATGTGCCTAGTAAAAGATGGACAGCTTGGAATTTCCATATGTGTATTACACTGAGAATTTAATTGTGTAATAAATAGGCCATGTATATGAAATTTTATTTAGAGAGTAAAGATGCGTATATGGAATTTTCCTATAGCCACATTCTATTTATGCAGTAAAACCTTGAGAAACTGTTATGTTGTTGGGTTTCAATAATTTCTTTCACCAACAATTCATTTAATTGATCGCACTGTCAAGACTAAGTATGTGAATCTAGTTCATATGAATGAAAACAGGATCCTCTTTTGGCCCTTATGTATATAAGAGGCTTGATTCACTTAGAGGAATAGATTGAATTCATATAATCTTTTATCATTTGCTTCTGTTTTATTGTTGAATATATGGTTTTGAGGCAGGTGTAACTTTCTGAAGGTCTCACAGATAGTGTAAGGTTAGATTAAGAGTACTGGCTGAGGTTCTAGTATTAATGGCCACAAACATTTTACTATCTATAAATGATATTTAGATGCATTTTCCAATAAGTTTCTGTTTTCACATGTTAGTTGTCACTGCTTCAGTTCTGCAAGTTACATGGAGTTGGAGAAGTATGATTTGTGTAATTTATATAGCTTCTATCCATCGACTGCTGATGAGTTTGGTGTGCATTTGCATTTATAGAGCTCATGACTTCTTCATTCTTAACTTTGAGAGTTAGGATAGATTCATTTGCTCCAATTTCTTCAAGGTGTAATGCAGTCAGTTCAGATTAATTTTATGGCATACCCATCACATCTGGCTGTTGCCATCTTGATCACTTGTGCAAAGAATTTTCTTATCTGGGTTTAAAGTTAATATATCCTCTGTAAACTGAAGGTTTGGCATGTATGGTTGTCAAAGGAGTTGTTTCAACATAAAAGTTCCGGTTAGTTGTAATGCCTTGTTATCTTTCCTTTGTCTCGTCCTCTTTTCCTTTTTATGTTTTTGATGTATATCAAGCCAGGATAATTTTAACACTATTTTCTTTTTCCTCATTTTAGTTGGATTAGACTTTACTTTCTTGTTAAGGTGTATTTGTGTTATTTATTTTAATTGCTTTGATTTTTCTTGTTCATATTAGGGTAGGATTTGTATTTACTTAGTGCAAGTAGATTTCTTTTCCTTTTGATTTAACTTTATGGCCACCATAAATAGGGCCTCACTTTCAGTTTAGAATTAAACTTGGAGATTATTGAATAAAGACAATGATGTTTTCCCCTGATTTCTTCTATTGTTTCTCTCCCTTGTATAAAAATTTTCTCTCCTTTCTATTCCCTATTCGGTGCTACATGAGTTTTGTTTAAGGAGCTTCGTGCTCGTATATATTCTCATAGTACTTTCATTACTTAATTTTATGTTTTTAAGGAATGAAAAGAAAAGAAATTAGTGAAGCATTATAGCAAACTGATTAAACTGTGAATTAGGTTTTTCCCCATACTGTCCTCCAATCATGGGCTGCTGCTGAATGAAAACTGACGGCCTTAGTTGCCTCTAGGTTGATATGCACTTTCAGCTTGGCAGATGAAGCTGACTGACTACCTGAAGTGAAAATGTAGATTTTGAAACTTCTTCAATTGTGAATTTGCAATAAACTGCAACACAGAAGTTTGTGATGGATGTGTCATGATTTTACTCTTTATTTATTTGATCTTTCCACATGTTTGGAAAATGCGATTTTGCGAGTTGACACATTATTGCTTTCAACAAATTGATCGTAAGAATGAGTCGCAGAAGCTGATTGCTTAGTTCTTGTCATCTTTAGATCACTTCAACTCATTTATGATGTAATCATATGTGCACTAACCTTCGCTCTTGTTAATCCAATTAATTTTGTATGTAGTAGACCAGTGGATTGAAGACCTAAAACATTGTTTTCTTACTCTTTGTTATGTTCTCACTTTATTTTTACATTATATCATCACTGATATACTGGTTCTGCAGATCAATGGCTGTTATTTTCATTGCTTTTTCACTCTTTTGGATTGCAAATAGGCTTTTATCTCTATATGATGTACTAGGCATGTTGCAAATCCATTGAATTTTAATATAATCTGTATTCAAGTGTCTCTGTAATCTGAAAGTTCCTTGATTTGATGTTCTACCAAATGAGAAAAGTTTAAAGCATGAAACTTTTTCCTTTTGTCAATTGACATTGATGGGCATGAAATGAAATCCAATATAGGAAAAGTCTTCCTTTTATGGGCCACGAAATCCTGATATTTAGGAAGATTGCGTTGATAAGATTCATAAAAGAACAAAGGCAATAAATGATCTACTACCACAAACATCAAAAGCAATTGAAGAGCCAATTACTGAATTGCTACGTGCTTACATCTTCACTTTCACTACATTTTATTGGTAACGCTTTATTGCTATTGACCATCTGTATAGTAAATGCAATATAGCTTCAAATTACTTCTGTTATCTTGAAATGAAATAGTAAAACTACAACTTGCTCTTTGGAATTCCAACTGGGGCATTTCTTGACCTCCTCTCCACTGCTCTTGAAAGTTGCTTCACTGCCTCTTTCGACATAGTTCGAGGTTGGTCCAGCCACATTCCTCCATCGACAACCAATGTTGTTCCATTCACATATTTTCCTTCAACATCAACAAGCATAAAATCTCAGTTGTGTGGACTGGAAAGAATTTAACAGAACTTGAGAGAAAGCATGAAAGCTTTTCCGTAGAAGACGAGAGCTTTAGAAGATAATGGACAGAGATTAGAGCTTTAGAACACAATCACCGGAGAGCATTTTCACATGAATATATGATTAATATATTGCTTCAAGATGAAATTAAGCTTGGAATCTTGCAGTCTATTGGTACAATCTCCACCAATTCTTTTTTCATGATTTTACTGCATAATACTGGACATGATAACACTCATTTCCCAATGGAGAACACTTAATTGCCAATCTGTACTCATTAACTTTTACCTCAGAAATTCAAACCGAAAGAACTGTCTCTGTTCCTAAGTTCAATTCCATTTTTTCTACAAGCTGCAATTGCTAAGCATTTACTAAACCTACATACGTTGAAATTACCACTGTGTGGACACTGCATAAGAAACTCGCTGATGAGTCATTCAATCACAATGGGGAATTGTTACAAGGGTAATAGCGGCAAGGTGGCTAGTAGACAATGAGGATGATAGCCCAAAGACAATGCTTCAAATACTATAGAAAACTAGTAGAGAACTTGGCTCAGAGATGTTGTTCTCCTCCTTGTAATGAATCTCAATTACCACTTCACAGAAATGCTACTCACCCCATCACCAGCAGGGGAACATTGTTAGTGTGAAATAGCAAAGAAGAAGCTTTTCTTAGCAATGGAAAACTCAACCAATAGGCACAAACTAACTAGACATTTCAACCCCACCCCCATCAACACCTAGTAAGAATGGGAAGAAGTCGCTGCCATGATATGGGAAGGGCATGTCTCTAGCCACAAGTTAATGAAACTCAGGGGGGTCTAACAATCAATTTAGGTATCTAGAAGGTCACAAGGAAAGGATAGCAAAATCAGATAGAAAACTGACCTGCATCAGATGTAAGATAGAGTGCAGCCATAGCAATATCCCATTTCTCCCCAAATTTATACATGGGCATGTTCTGTTTTTCCTTGCTCATTATCTCCTCAGGTGCAAGTTTACTAACACCAGTTGTGTCTTTGATAGGTCCTGGTGCAATTCCATTGACTCTAATGTCATAATCTGTACCCCACTCCAGAGCCAAGCTCCTTGTTATGCTGTCAACAGCTGCCTGATAAAAAAACGCAATAACTTCGTAACAATTAAACACAATCCGGAACCAACATAGTGTGAACAATCTTTGAAACCAAATGCACCAACCTTTGCGGCAGATACATGGATTTGATACCAAGTAGCTGTATAATGCAAAGTTGCACTTATGTTTATAATGATTCCGCCACTAGATGAGTCTTTTCCAGGTCCTCCTTTCTTAAGATACTTCAATGCCTCATGGCACATAATAAAAGTGCCAACAGAATCTATCTCTATCACTGCATAAACCAATCAATAGAAGATGAAATCAGTTCAATTCCATTCCTAACACTCTAACATCTATGGACTGCATGTCATTTAGATGCACACATATGAAAACACAACCTGTTCGGAAGCCATTTGGGGACAAATCCTCAGCTGGCACAAGGAAATTGCCCGCTGCAGCATTCACTAGAATGTCAAGCTTGCCAAAATGTTTCACAGTTGATTCCACAACTCTAATTGCATCATCTCTTTTGCGAACATCTCCCTCAAGTCCAATAGCCTGTAATATAAAAAAACAAATTGATTTGTAAATCCTAGCCGAAGGTCTACCCATCCAACTATTATTAAGCACAAAAATGGAATTATGAAAATTTTCTTTCAGCAACAAAATGTAAAGAATCCAAAAAGTATCATACTAATCAGCTAGACTTAATAATCAACTAAATGCTCTTTCGGAAAACATAAGAGACATCCTGAACTAATCATAACAGATTTAGAGTCCATTTCAGAATGTTAAAGTACAAGCACCTATATTCCATAGTATTTAGCGTCTGGGCCTAGCTACTTAGTAATGATATCCTCTCTTAATTAAAATCCTGTAGAAGCAGAATCAAGATTGACTATTGAAGTTCCTTTCTTCAAGAATAACAAAACAGACAACCCCAGATGACCAATTAACAAGAAAAGGATCTCGAGAGAGATTTGAGGTTATACAACATACAGGAATTCCATGAGAGTGCAGAACAGCAACAGCAGAGTCAAGAACAGTTTTGCGACGACCCATGATGGCAATGGAAGCTCCATGTTTGCCAAGCTGAAGGGAAATCTCAAACCCAATTCCTGAGCCACCTCCTGTCAACAGAGCCACCTTTCCTTTCAGTATATCTGCCTTGAATGGCGACTCCATTTTCATTCAAACGCTTTAACGTTAACTCGTTGAATGTGAAGAAGAAGAAGATCGATTAACGTTTTAAATATGATTGCAGCAAGCTTTACAGGAAGAAGTTGGGCACTTGGGCAGCCGTCCGTACGTTGGAATTTTAGACTATTTTCTTTGGAAATAACAATAAATTGGTCCCTCTATGTTTATAAAACGACAGATGAAGATATATTTTTGTACTTTAAACAAATAGGTCCCTAATTTGAGTAATTTCAGTTATTTTTTATTGCACATAGGTCCTTCAAAGTACTATAGTCTTAACAAGATTTGACAATTCAAATTGGCACGTCAATTCTATGTATGTCAATTAAACTAAGTTTGGTCAAACGTGGCTAATTTAAGCATCATTTTAATTGAAAATCCTAACCTGACACGTTATCTCTCTCTCTCTATATATATATATACATATATGCACATACACATTTTAATATATTTTTAAAAAAATTAATAATATTACACTTTTTAAAAATAGAATTAACCTTTTTTATAATATGATAAATATAACTAAATATTTTAAAATGTAAGATATAAATAACTATGTTTAATCATAAATGAGTTATCATAATATAATTACTTGAATAATTAATTATGTTATAAATAGATTTATAAGTTAAGAACACTCAATTTAAATCACCTAATTATTACTTGTGTTATTTTCAATCAATTAAAATATACTAATTACGTGTTATATTCATATTTGATTATCAAGTCGTATCAAAAACTCTCTCTTAATTTTAAAGTCTTATAAACTTATTTATTAATATGTCTATTTTGTGGAATATGACTTCTCACTCTCTGTCCATATTTCTTATAATTTGACATGGTCATATGGCTATTTTTCAATGTTTTGTTAGGTTTTGAAAGTACTAGAGTGGGTTATGAATTTTGTTATTCTTTTCATGCAATATAATAGCTATTTTGATATACCTTTTAGATAATATTGATGAATGAATGTGGATGAACATGTCTTTTGTGATATTATAATGCTCAATTTTGGTATTCTTTTGGTTTAATAGAACGAGTTTTATGTTCGAATAGTTTGGGATATGTTTGATGGTTGATGCTCTCAAGTCATTTCGAATTTGGATAAAAGTAGAACACAAATGTTTGGTGTTTCGTGAATGAAGTATTTCATTTTTATCCAAAATCTTAAAAAAAAAAATGAATTTTATGGTTAGATCATAATTAGTTTTTTAGTAAAGTATTTTTATTTCATATTGATGTAAGGTCGATGAATGTTACACAAAAAAAATAAATTAATAGTAATTTTGTGATAGAGATTTTTGTAACAGTTCTTTTTTTTGTTGGTGTTTAATGAGTAATATTTATCGTATATCTAAAAATTGAAATAATTATGAAAAATATCAATTAATTTTATGTCATTGATTTGTGACAAAATTATAATACCACATATAATAGAGTTGTGTCAAATTAAAATACGTCAAATACCACATAATATTTTTGTAAGAGAACATGTATATACCTAATATTCAACATTTATATAATATTAATTTTTGTGTGGGACAACTACTAATACATATTAGATGTCACACGCTTATTTGATACAACTCTATATCACAACTATATTTTAATCTAGTAATGCATTGTATATAATAAACATGTAATAAAAAAATTTATCACTTTATATTAATATTGTACTTCGTTAATATAAGGTATTGAGTCAGAAAATTTGTTCTTTATAGTATTTTATTATCGTTGAAAATCTTTATTTTTTAAAGATTTTGGATGAAATTGAGAAACCTCATCAGAAACAGGAAACACGAAACCAACCCTTGTCTTATATTGTTATTCGAATTCAAAATAGCCTTAGAGTATAAACCGTACCTAGATCACTCGAACTATGTCTAGGAGGTCACTAAAGACCATTTTGTCCAGTAATATTAGCAATAAAAATAACATAGGGATATAGCTATATACTTTAGGGTTGTTGATGATGAAGAACATGTGCAATAGAACTTAGAGTAGTGGTTTAGATATGTTTTAGGGATCATATGATTATACTCTTTTACATTGTATCTTTCTCCTAGCAACTCTATATGCATATAACAACTACTTCATAACCTTTTTAAAATGCCTATATATTTTAATTTTGAAATTGATTTTTATTTAAATCGATAAAACTTGTAAAAATATATAGAAGAGAACATTAATTGACTTTATAATTAACTTTAATAAATAAATTAATTGATTATTACATTATGATTGATGTTTGTATGCAAGTTTATGTGTTCCCTATTTTATCTTAATTAAATAACTTTAAATATGTGTTATTCTTAACTTTAGCTCACGTATATTAACAATCTTCCCATTCTAGTAGTGTATACCATTAAACTTAATTAAATAAAGGTTAATAATGTAATTACGCATTTCAAATAAAAAAATTATTTCTTTTATTTCTCGAAATTAAATTAAGATTTTTAAAATTAAATTAGGTTTTATCATTTCAATTTTCTGAAATATATTTGAGTTTCTTGTTTCAACAAATTTATCGTTATTCAAATTAAATTAAAAAATCTAAAAACTAGTAATTTTATTTATTATATGCTTATAAATAATTAAAAATAAATTCTATTAATGAAAATTGAATATTTGTCTGAAAGATTTCATATTGGTTATTTTCTCTTAATTAAATAGCTTTATTAAATAAAAAGCCGAAGATTTTATTGAAAGATTCAGTTTTCAACCATTTGTTTTTTTTAAATAAAATACAAGAAATATGAAAAAGAAAAAAAAAGAAAAGAAAATATTGGGTTGGTTGTACTTTAACCCAACTCAACCCAAACGGTTTGGGTTATATGATTGGGCCAAGGCCCAAATTCTATTATTGTTATTTATTAATATTACTCTAATTATCATCAGTATTTACAAACTTGAATTGATTAGCCACTCATTTAACTACATAAATAGATTAATTCAAGGGCAAACAATACAAATTTAAAATAATCGAATTTAAAAAATAGATATATAAATTAACTCCATAATAAAATATAAGTTTAAGAAATTGGTCGGATGAGATTAAAAACATATTTATCAAAATTTAAAAAAATTATTTATATTGATATATTACATCTTTTATTATAAATTTTTTATATCATTAATTATTTAATACATGAACAAATTTTTTTAAATATTAATCAAAATTGAGATTATTTACAAATATTTTAGTAGTGAAATAAATTTATAATTTTATCACTTCTGGTGTAATTTTAAGAAATAAAAAATATTTTATAATGTAATAAATTATTTTTACTATTTATAAAGTATATTTTATGATCTATGGTACATTATTTGAATCATTATTTACAATAAAAATATCATTACATTAATTAAGTTATAAAAAAAAGGCATAATGGGCATTTGAATACTGGGTTACCATTAATATGGGCTGAGGAAGAGTTGGTTCAAAGCATAATTTAATGGGTTTTGATGTGATAATTATTATGATATTGAACAATAATTTTTTTAAAAAAAATAGATAATGGGGTTGTTCAAATGATGAAATAATATCTAACTAATATAAATAAATAAATAATACTTTTCAAAAATAAATAAATAAATAATAGCCCTCCCACAATTTTCTTTTGACTTCTTATTTTAATTAATTTATTAACAAGAGTCGTGTTAACAAACAATTACTATATAATACATTTAAAAAAATTATAGACTTTAAAAGTCATCTTCGACTTAAATTGAACATTAAATTATATTTTGAACAATCCAACGAATATAATGGTGATTATAGAATAATTTAAATTTACGTTTGAGTTCAATATATAAAATTTTAAAATTTAAACAAAATAAAAACACAAATAAATTTAAATTATAATCAATAATTATTATACTTAAAAAATAATTAGTTGTTAAAGAAATAATTATGTATATAAATTATGTTGTTGAGAGTGTTGTAAATTTTAAAAATTGAAAATATATCTTTATTAAATTGTAATATTTAAGTGTAATAATAATATATAATAATCATAATAAATATATGATTATAATACGATATAAAATACGATATTATAATATGATCAATTTGATATGATTAAATTATAATATTAAGATAGATTAACTTATTTGGTGAAATTTTTAAAACTGTATACGTAAGTGATGAAATAAATTTGACATAATATAAGAATAAATACAAAAAATAAATAAATAATATAATTCTCTTCCTATTAAAGTAACAAGGTTGTAATAAGAGCTCTAAAAATCACATTAAATAATATTATAAATTATTTAATAATTTTATTTTTTGAAAGCAACTTCTCTCCAACTTATAAAAGTTGCTATCGAAACATATTAAATTACAAATAAATAATTTAATTTTTTTTATTAAACACGAATTTATTAAAACAAATTTTTAATTTTTCAACTGCGATCCAAATCAGAACCCAATTCTATATTGCTTTAGAGTTTAATGAAGATTGTTTACGATTGATTCTTGACTTTTTTACAAACATTATTAAATAATTAAGAATATATTTTAATAACATATCTATAATTTAGAATAATATCTAATAAAAAGTGAGCACATCATGATAAAGTCTCATATATTTTAAAAACATATCTAGATATTGATGCCAGCACATTATGCTTTTCACTTTTTATATAAAATAAAAAAAATTATTTTAGATTAAAAAATTTATCCAATGGTTTGAGAGTTTACATCAAGAATAGTGACATATTATGAGATGAGTAAAAGAAAAAAGTATAGATAAAAAATAAATATCTAAGTTTACTAAAATAATAAAAAAGATATATTTTAGTAACTAATGATAAGTAGGTTCCTAAATGAAAATATCTAACCAATCTAATATTTTTCATAACTTACCATTGTAATCCTGCGTTTCTTTAAATTGTCACTAAACCTAATTCGTTTCCATACACTATGAACTTGAGATTTAAATCTCAAATCGTATTAAATATAATCTATAAGTCATCAATAGTTCTACTCGAGAAGTTGTCTCAAAATTGTAACATTATAACTTTTTTTTTTAATATTACATATGTAATATACTAATATTATACTAGATATTTATCGAAAATTTTGATAAAGATCAAATCTTATATTATTCAGATATCTACATTCAAATTGAGTGATATCTAACTCACTGGAAGGAAGACTATCTACAACTATATGAAAAAAAACTTTGCAGTTGTGTAAGCTGCAAGGGTCGAAGAGTTGACTCCTCACTAAGGAGTCGGCTACCCTTGCCACTCGAGCTAGACCCGAAGTGGTTAACATTATAACTTTCAAGTCACTTGGTGACTTTTAAGAGATGTATTGGGTCTAACTCTTTGCAATTTAATTTATAGATGTTGAAAAATTAATCCAAATTCGGATGTTTAACCGTAACAGATCTAGCAAGTTTGGTACAAAGTAATTCAACTTAAGCTATTAGAATTCTTTGTATGTATCAAACAAATTTGTATTGCAATAACTGTAAAAGTAAAAGGTTAAAGAAATCAATTATCTCTCACACAATCTTTAGTAAAAAATTTCTTAATTTTAAGTTATGCACGAGGTGAAGTAGTTCAGAGTGTGAAAAACCATAATAGAAAACAACTAATTTAAAAAATTTACATGTTAAAAATGATTAAAGTCAATTATTATTTATTATTTTGTCAAAACTCAAGGACCTATTTGTTCATATTCAAAAATAAATTGAGAAAAAAAACAATAAGACTAACTCATAGGTATATGCTAATAAACAAAAAGGCATATTCGAGAACATGGTAGGGTTGGTATGAGCTTCAAAAATTGACTAAAATGCTAGTAGAATAAAATATCTTTGTGGGTTTTATTTGTATAATTAATTTATTAAACAATTTTTTATTTACTTTATTTCTTTTCATAATAATCGACATGCTTTTCTACAAATTCAAACTAATTAACTAATAATTTCATACTCCTTAAATGCTAAATAGATGAAGCTTTTCCAAGAGGTTTGGATCTCTGAGTTCCATATCATTGCTAATATCTCAGCTTTTCTAGCCTTAATATATAAAACTATATATAATTATTCTTTGATCGATTAACTTGCATAATGAAGTATTAATTTTGAGTAGTAATTAATTTAAGAAAATATACTGATGAATTTTTTAAGTATTGTGAAATATACATCTTAATCTTAATAATTTAAAAATTACTCATTTAATGTTGATAGTGTGCTTTAAATAACTCATTATCAATAGCACTAAATTCTAAATTTTTTAATCTATGAAATGATAAATTTAATTTCAAAAAATAATAACTAATAAAATAGACTAATATTTATTCAAAATCTAATTTATTTAACTGATCGAGAGTTAAATTAATAATATTTAAATTATTGAAATTAAAATATATATTTTACTATATTTTAAAGACTTAATAGTCCTATTTTTATTAATTTATTTGATTAGATTTTTCTATACTAGTACATCGCATATTAAATTTTAATATGAATGAGAAAATTATACTTAATAGGATGATAAACTCACTTTTTAATTGAATTATTTGTTACAGTCTTTACATATTTTTGCAAGTAAAATATCGTATAATAGAATATAATTAATTAAACTTTTTTTTTAGATTCCTGATCAGTATGTAAAATTATATCAACATAATTCAAGCAAGTAAAATTCTTTTATGCCAAAAACACTACAAAATGATAAAGAGTTGAGAATTTTTTAATATAAATTTCACATAATAATAATAATAATGTCTAGAATTTGTCCTCCAATAATAACAACAGAATGTCCCAAAGATAAGGATCTGATGGTTCAACATTTTATTTTTGGTCTATATGAAATCATAGTTTCATTGTCTTTTAGCTCAATATAGCATGGAATATATCCTTCTCTAGCCAGCATTTCACAAACACAATATCTGGATACAGCATACAAAAGATAAGGTGATAAGTTTTAAAGTTCTACCAACTTCTAATTCAAATCATGATGTTCCATTAATTTTCATATACAAACAAATTGTTGAATTGATAATATTTATTATTAATTTTCATGTCGCATCCAAACCCTTTAAGATTGTTGATTGAGCATGCATTCATACATACATATATAAAATGTTTTGTAAATAGAGTTGAAATATTCAAATTAATAATAAAAAATTCAGAAATGTTATCACTCGTCGTATATAAAGAGAATATTGTATATATACATATATATATATATATTTATGTACCATAAAATAGAATGACGGATAAAATTATAATAGAATATTAAGATGTCCAATAAAATTATAGTTAAAACTATAGTTTAGTACAGATGTTACATTGTAATGGTTAAAAATATTGTTTTATATTAAAAAAATTTAATTTGTTAAAAATAATTTTTATTTTTTGATATTTATTGTATTTATAATATACAAGTATTAAACCACTTAAGTCTAGTTTAGATGGTCAAGAGATTAGACTTCCCAATAAAAGGTATAGTCTTTAATTAAATTCTCACCTTGTGTGTATCTTTCACTATATATGAGTATATATATAATATATGATAAATGTCTAATCTAATATTGGTAGATTGATATTAATATTATACATATATATATATATATATATATATATATATTAATGTATGGCTTTGAAATTGCTTCAAATATTATCATTTGGAGTTAGAATTTGGTGGGGTTTGTAAACATGAAGATATCAATCTTTAATTGTCTCCCTTTGTGGATTACTTTAAAAAGCATATCATTTGCACCCACCATTTAATTAACTTTTTACTGTTTGAAAAGCTTTTGCTCCCACAATTGGTAAAAGTTGAGAATCCAACTCATATTATTCCTCATGTTGAGTGAAACAATACTCTTATTATGGGTTTAAAGTGCATATATGTTTGATATTGTTGTCCTTTTATATAACTTCAACAATATAATAATTAAAATATTTAATAAATATTAAATTTTATTATAAATCACTAACCTTTTTTAATATTTATATTTAATATTTATTAATCATAGTAATTATAATTTTAAAATCACAATATCTCAATCAAAATATATCCCTAAATTTTGAATTTGCAATCATTAATGTATATAAAATGAAACTACAATATAACAATCATATGATTAAATACTGTTATATTTGGTTGCAGAAGTAAAGGCCTAGACTCTATGTGAAAAAATTAAAAAACACATTATTTATTGTAATTATAAGAAATTTTTTTATCTATTCTTCTAATTAATTTAATAAATAAAATTTGTTAAAAATTTAAGTTAAGAGAATTTCAAAGTATTTTTTTTATTATGTTTTGACACACTTTAAATCACATCTCTATCGTATGCATAAATCGTTACTATTTTTTTTTTTAATTTAAAATTAGTGTCAAAAGAAATTGATCCTTTAATCTCTTACTTTTAAGAGAATAAATCAAATCAAATAAACTATCTCTTCAGTACTCTAAATTATATTTTTTTACATTATTTATAAATAGTTTAATTTAAATTTTCTTAATAATTAAAATTACATTTTATATATACATCAATTATAATGAGAGAAGGAGGGATTGTTGTTGATGACAGCTGAGCAGCTGAAGAAAATGAAAGAATGGTTATTATCTTATAATGACAACCAAACATATATATATATATATATATATATATAATTTCGACAATTGAAAGTATATAAATTTAATAATTTATTAATGATATAAAAATATATAAAATTAAGATTTTTTTATTTTATATATATATATATATATTGTTGAAATAATTAATGAGAGAAGGAGGGACTGTTGTTGGTAGGCAGCTGAAGAAAATGAAATTAAGAATGGTCATTATCTTATAATGACAACCAAACACATCTCAATTATTGAGATAATATTTGGCATTCATATATACATGTGGACAATAACAATGCATGGTACCCACAAAACAATCTTTACCTAACTTTGTTTATTTTGTCTCTTCATTTATCTATCAAAATGAACACTTGGCACTCATCCTACAATGACTTCAAAATTCTTTCCCTTGGATCATTCATGTGTTTTTGTTCTCAATCATTGATCGAGACACCTAATTCAATTGTATACGTCTATGCAATTATATATATATCTTCTCTTTTTTCAAAAAACAAATCAATTCCCTTCTCAATCTAGAATATATAAACAAAGTTTGAATTCTACATTTTTTATATTATTTTTAAAAATTTATCAGTTAGATTAATTAATTTAAAATATTAGGTGCCATAATTTTTTTAAATTTTAAAAATATTATATGAAAAAATATATATTTAAATTTCGCAAACAATTATATATTTTAAAAAATAAAAAGTATATGTATGTAGGTGAAAGATTAATAGACGCTTAATTTTATATATATTTTTATATTATATATATATATATATATATATTATGGATATTAAAATTTTTAACTATTAATTTAGGCCACAAGGATGGAACCCTCCCTGAATTAATTAATTTCTTGATACACAGAGACTTTGTTTAAATTTAAAACTAACGATTAACAATCTCAATCTTATTCTTTTGTATAATGAAACTAAAGAGTTAGGTTCAAATCGTATATTTATATTTGTTGATAATTTTTAATGACATTATTTTAAATAACGAAACTCTTGTTTTTTAATTGTAGTGTGAGAATGATATTTATGAACATAATTATTTTTTAAAAATAAGAATATAAAATTAGAATGACACTAAAAACTTTTTTAGGAGAATGACACTACCTTATATTATGAAAGTGGAATTTTTATTTTGTTTCATATGTATTTTTTGAAAAAAAATGATAAATTAGAAATAAAAAATTAGATCGTGTCATGCTATATTTATTCATATTGTAGCATTTTTTTAAAAAATTTAATACTTTTTTTTGTTATAATTTTTAATTCTTTCGTTTTAATTCTCCAACTTCTTATTACGATTCTCATTTTTTTTATGATTAAAAATTATAACGAAAAAATTTTAAAATTATTATAAAAAATATTTTGAAAAATGTTAAGAGATATGTGAAAGTCATGTGTACAAAAGTCATGCCTCAGAAAATGTGGCCAAAAATGAAAATCAAAATGAGAGGGAGATATGAAGAGTAAGAGTATATGAAATGATTGAGATTTGAATTGAGGACCACAATTAATTCTAGGGATGGCCCAACATCCATCACTTGAATTTTCTTTCAATTTCAATGACCCGCCTTAATTTAATATATTAATTTAATTTTAATTTGTCTTAAAACTAAAGAGATAGAAAAAAATTACGATTATAGAGATGACAGTTTTTATCTAAATATTTATATACTCTTTTCAAAATATCTTAGTATGATAGCAACAATAATATAATTATATTATCGTGCATAAGGATGTGCAATATATTTTTAACTTTTTTTAGAGCAGTAAGTTATAATTTTTAACTTTTTCATTATAATTCTTAACTGTTTACTATATAGAGAGAGAGAGGAGAATGATAAATAGTCTTGTAATTTTACACAATTTTTTTATATTATTTGTAAACTATGAAATTTGTGTACTTCTAATAATTTATATTAAATTTAATATATATAATTAATTAATAATTAATACATTTTAATTGATACACATATGAGATACAAATTCAATTATTAAATTTTTATAAATCTAATAGGTTATAAATAGTATACAAATTATATAAAATTTAAAATCTACTAATCTATCACCATATATATACATATATATATTATTTTAAATTTTATTTTTACTATTTAAAATTTTGAAGTTTTATAATTCATCTTAAATTTTAAATTCTACATTAACGAAAAGGGTAATAATACATTCATTGTATTATAGCCCATTCTATTTAATTTTTAAAGTTAACAATAAGTTAAGATTATAATTAAAAATAAATAAATTATAACAAAAAAGTTAAAAAAAAATTAGAGTATGTACATATGTCTTTGTGCACATGCGCCCATATGAAAAAGATCAATAATCTCTTTAATTTGCATATTTGTTTACATTATTTATGAATAATTAGATTTAAATATTTTTAATAATTGAAATTAAATTTTACATCTATATTTATGTTACTTTAATTATATATTAATTATATGTCTTAAATTTAATTCTAATTATTAAAAGTGTTTAGCTATTAGGATTTATATAATATAATTAACAAATGTATATTTTCAAAAATATGAACGGGTTGACAATTTCATAAACCCTTCATGTGGTGCTATGGAGATGCACTGGCTTTCTTAATTGTACTCTAAAGCACGTGTGAACCTGCAAAATCTAATGTTAATTAATTAATTATAAAATTAATAATTAATTAATTATAATATACGTACACTTTTTTAAAAAATTTAGATTTAGATCCAACGTTCTGACATTTCAATACCCTATATTGATTTCATACATAGTTTTGAAGGTCAAGCTATTTAAAAAAAAAAAAAACCTTTTTAAAAAGAAATCTAAATGTCATTATACAATTTACGCAAACAATTTTTTTTTATTTTCCAAAATTTTTAATTTCAATATCATATTCTAATATATATAAATTTTCAATTGATTTTGATGATTTTATTGAGTTATCAATTTATGCCAAATCATTTTGATGGATTGAGTTACATGACTTCATCAATAATTTTTTATAAAATGAATTATGAAATGCAATTCAATTCAATTTCTTAGAGATCTATTTTCTATTCTTAATAAATAAATAAATAAAAATCAAATCTCTTTTCAACTCCTACAAGAGAATTCAATTTAATTATTTTTTCATTACCCAAAACAAATTATGCTTATTAAACCCATTAATACTAACATATATAAATTCAATTCATACAAATTTATTTGATAATATTATCTTGTTGTTATGTCTTGTATTATTTTTCCTTTATACTCCAATAATCATATAATATTATTGCATTAGTCGGTATAAATATTAAATTATATATAAAAATTTATATACTTAATAATATACTCTTTTAATAAACATATCAGCATAAATTTTTGTCACTTAAATTACAATTTAAATAGTAAAGAATATTAAGTTCTATACTCTATAAAGTGTGAAATTCTCTTATTTCATATAAATTTAATGTATTAATTGCTTTACTTTAATCAAGATTTTGCTAAATTTATTATAAGAAGTAAACACTGGATCTCAATAACATCGCATCATAAAGAAGTAAATTATTCTGACATATGATTACATCGTAATTTGTGTCTTGATTACAAAAGTTAATTAATTAATTAATAAATAATATGTAACATGGGTTTAATTAATGTCAACTTGATTACAAGATTCATTGATCACATAATCAAAAGTTTTTCATGTGGTAATTTTCTAATAATGCGTTGCCAGTTTAATAATAATTCTATCAAATATTCAATTTTTTGCATGACTTCACTCACCTAATATTAAATTAATTTTCTGATAATCAAACTTTAATTAACTAAGATTTGATATTTTGATATTATATGAATTAATGATGCGACTTTCATCAATTAAAAAATAAATTTAATAATTTTTAAAATGATTAATTATCTAGTCTCATTGTTATTTTAATGAAAATTACATCATCATTCGATCATGATATGAAATTAGAAATATAATTTACAAAGCTAGTAATTTTTAGGTTAATTAAGATTGTAATTTTAAAAGAAAATTTTGACTTTTTTATAAATATAATTTAAAATATTTTTACTTCGTGGCTTTTATATATTTTAATATTTGTAATTTAAAATAATCTTATCACAAAAAGTAAACACATCGTGACAAATTTTGCAGTAGATACTGATGCATGCACCTTTTCATAAAATAAAATAATTTAAAAATTAAATATTTTTAACGTTTGGTGTGAAAATTATTATTAAATATTTTTACAAATTTTATTTTTTAAAAACAAAAAATAACAGAATCAAATCTTCTGCACGTCAAGAAAAGTGACATTTATTTTATTTTAAATACGAGGACTAGGAAAAACTACTGGACAAAAAAAAGAAAAAGATATACAAATAAAAAAAAGGATATTAACATATAGGTCCCTAATATATAGAAAAATAATAAATAAAAACATATTTTAATAAAACTCCATAATATGCATAATTTTTAATAAGTCATTTAGCTCAACCTAAAATTTCACTTGATTTAATTTTTAAACAACTATTATTACGTGTATTATTCTTTTTTTTTTAAATTTATAATATGTTTAAATATTTTAATTGATTAGTCAAGCTTTTGAATTACTTAAATGTTGTCCCATTGGATTCAATAATCTATTCATTGTTATTAAAAAAATTAAGAAAAAATTAATAAGGAAGACTAATTCATAGGTATATGCTACAAAGCAAAAGGGCATATTCGACAATGTGTTAGGGTTGTTCTGAATTAAAAAAGGTTGACTTAAACTTTTAGTAGAATAATTATCTTTGTGGGTTTTACTTTTACTATTATTTTATTAATTTATTCTTTATTTATTTTATTCGTTTTCATAATAATTATTCACACAACTTTTCTACAAACTCAATTAAACTAATTAATAATTTTATAACTCTTTAAATGGGAGATGAAGCTTTTTCATGGGGTTTGGATGTTGAGTTACATCATTTTTAATTCGTTAGCTTTTTAGCTTTAGCATATAATTTTTTTTAAATATATTAATTTGTTAAATTAAGTTTTGATTTTAAGTAATAATTAATTTAATTGATTAGATTTTTTATATTAGTACACAAAATGTTAAAATCCAAGTCTGCACATTTAGTACTAGCAACTAAATTTTTATATTATATTTATAATAAAATATAAGTAAATTTCAACTATAACGTATAATTATATTAATAATCCAGAAAATAATATTAAATTTTGCCAAGAAAAAAAATATAAAATAAAAAAGTGGATAAATTTGAAATAATAATGATGATAATAATAATAATGTCTAGAATTTTTCCTTCAATAATAATAGGATTTTATGCTTCAGCATTTTCTTTTTTGTTTATAAGAAATCATAGTTTGATTGTCTCTTAGCTCAGTTAACATAGCATACAAAGCTTAAGGTGATATGTTTTAAGTTCTTCAACTTCTAATTTAAATCATCACGTTCATTCCCATATATATAAAAAAAATACTTTTATTAATATTGTTAATATTTATTATAAAAAAATAGGTTATATTGTCAAGATAAAATATTAGTGATAATATATAGTAAACAATCAATAACCCTTAATTTTACAATTTTTTTACACTATTTGTAAACTATTGAATCTAAATACTTTTTAACAGTTCAATTTAAATCTAATATATATATTAATTATAATATATTAATTATATATTAGTTACATATTATATTTAATCTCAACTATTAAAAATATTCAAATCTAATAATTTATAAATTATGTAAAAATATAGACGCTACAATTTCACTCTTAGAAATATTTGTATACCAACTGCTTCACTTCTCGTTTAATCAAAAGTTGATCATCTTCACTTACTAATATTTATTAGGTATGTAATATGCATACATTCTACTATAACATTACTCTACGATGATTTGAAACATTACAACTAAGTGGGTTCTTTATATTCAAAAAAAGAAAGAAAAAGAAAGTGGGTTCTTTGGAAACAAGAAGATATTAATTGTTAATTTTCACTTTTTTGGGTTACTTCAAACATATAATTTTTTTTGGTTTTTCTATTTGGAAAGTTGTTTGTTTTATTAGTTGAATGCCCTAAAGCCTAGCTATCTATTGGCTGTCTCCACCTCGTTCTTGAACTTTATATTTGTTTTATATTCCTACATACCTACTTCTCTCTTTCTTCATTGATAATATTATGATCAAGGTATCATTATTTTAGACTTTTTTTTTTCTCTCTAAGCACTATGATTTCTTAGTTATAAATTTATTGAGATTAACATTAAATTATTTGAAGTATAAAACAATCCAAATTTTTTGAATTCAAAGTGGATCAAAATAACCTCTCCCATGTTTAGGAAGATTATGCTTTTATAATTTTACAATAATTTTGATAACTATTATATTTTTACTTAAAAGTTACAAAAATTTTCTATTAAATATTGAGTAAATATTAATTCTAAGTAAAGAGTTGTTACTTTTTCACTTATATTTAATATTTATTAATTTTATCCGTAATAACTAAATTTTAGATCACACAATATATATGTATATATATACTAAATCTACTCTTAAACACAACCGCTACACTTAATTATAAAATGGAGGGCTTCTCATGAAAATTCAAAAAAAATCATTTTTTTACTCTATTTATAAGAGAAGGATCAATGTTCTCTTTATTTTATACATTTTTATATTATTTATAAACTGTAAAATTTATATACTTTTAACGGTTAAAATTAAATTTAATATATAATATTGATTATGGTATATTAATTATGTATTATTTTATATGTCAAATTTACTCTCAATAATTAAAAATATATAAATTTAACTATTTATAAATAATATTATATATATATATATATATATTAATTTGAAAAGGAAAGACCAGCTGGGTGGGATGTTGTTGGTGGAATGTAAAGACTAGAATTAAGGCTTGGACAAAGCTAGCATGGAAGGAAGAAAATGGTCGTTGTCTTAATTATCTCACGAACCCATTGTGTGTGTGTGTGTCTATATATATATAGATAGATAGATCGATAGAGAGAGAGATACACACTCATTATTTGCATACATCCTTACCTAACTCTAATTGTACAATTGGCATAAAATGTAAAATTTGAAAAATTCTTTCACTTAGATCTATTTTGTTCACTATCATTGATTGATACACCAACTAAAATTTATACATTCATATGTGTGTGTGTGTGTGTATGTATGTATATGTATATTGTGACACAATCCTTATTTTCTTTTTTTTTAATTATTTTTTCTATGTATTAAAATAAAATCTTTGACTACTTTAGTGTAAGTAGAATTTAAATTCCAATTTCTTGTATCATTGCAGAAAATTTTATAGATTGAATAAATCAGCATCCACAAATGACAATATATATATATATATATGGAAACTTTTGTTACCTAATAAAAAATATAAATATAAATTACATTATAACTTCGAAAACTTTGAATATTATATGTCGTAATTTCTTTCAGAACTTAGAAAATATCAAATGAATGGGCGGATCTTAATCTCATAAAAATTATTATTAAATAAATAAAAAAGTAAATATATAATTTTTTTAATGGTTATAAGGTTAAAAGCAATTAAAGCTCTCTTATTCTAGTTAAGAAATATATATGATCATTATCCGTATTAAAGTATCACTTATGATGTTTTTTCACTATTAAATTAGAACACGCTAAAACTCCCTTATTATCGTTAATTTCAACAAATTTTTTTTAATTTATTATTTTACTCTTCAATCTAAATTTTGACATATAAGTTTAGGTCAAAATCCAATAAAAATAAAATGTGAATATAAATATGTGAACCTTTTGTATTAATACAAAGATTCTATCACCAAGTTACACAAAAACCTCACACACACACACACACACACACACACACACACACATATATATATATATATACTTTAAATATAATGTTATTATGCATATCTTTTTTCTTGATAATATATTTCATAAATTAATTCAAGTTTTATATTTATATTTAATATTATAAAATAATTATTATTTTAATTTTTATATAAGTCTTTTACAAAATTATTATTAGTTTAATGTTATAAAAAATATATATTTTCTTTATAAATTTTATATAAATTGATTTGATTTACAAATTTATATTTATTGATAGTTGATTTTTCTCCGATACATTGATGTGTGGCCAAACTACTTCCACCAACTCTAAGAATATTATATATAAAAATAGTATGCTAACATATAACCTTTCAATATCTTCAAATTTGAAAAATAAAAGATTAAGATTTCACAAGATTTTCTATAACCAATAAAATCCCTCACCTAATGCATGTGTGTGTGTGTATATATATATATATATATATATATACTCTTGTCCATATTCACCAATAACTTGTCCATATATATATATATGCTCTTGTCATAATACTTACAATAAGTTATTGGTGAATATGGACAAGAGCATATATATATATATATATGCTCTTGTCCATATTCACCAATAACTTATTGTAAGTATTATGAATAACTTTCTTGAAATGTCATGAATTTATAAGCATATATGATAATAGAACAAAAAATGAGTTTTTATTGTACAATTTTTATGAAAAATTTTATAAAATGTAAGAACTCGTTTTTTGTAATTCTAATGTGAGTGGAAAAAAAATTTATAATACAATTATCTAAATAATATCATGTTTTAAATATACTATATTTATACTAACCATTAACATAATTAAGAATTTTTAAAATAAAAATATACAAGTTAAAATTTTATCATACTATTATACAAATACATGGTATTTTCAACAATATATATATATATATATATATATCTCTTATTAAGTTACAAATGTCTAACAATCTATTTTTATTTTAATATTGTGAAAAAAAGATAAATATGAAATAGAAGATGAAGTCATATTATGTTACATAAGTAATTTTTTCATTCTCAATTTTTCTATTGTAATCTCTAACTTTTTTTTAAAATTTTGTAATTTTTTTTATAATTCTCAATTTTTCGTGTTATTCTGTATAATTAAAACTTAATTGAGGACCACAATTCTAGGGATGTCTCAAAATTAGCAAAGTATTTGTACCTATAAAAAGAAAAAATTCACAAAAATTGATTGATTTTAATTTGATTTTTTAAAAAAACCACAATTTGATTCGTAAGACCCACCTCTGTTTATTACAATAATTCAAAGACAGAGACAAAAATAAGTACAATTTTGGACAGAAAGCTTGTCTTCTTCCCAAATATCTTTTTAAAAGTATCTTCGCTATGCTTGCAATAATAATCGGGTCATTTTATGGTGTATAAAAATGTATTGTATATTTTCTAATTTCTTAAATTTTTTAATACAATAACCTACCCTTTATTATAATTCCCAATTTTTTTGTGGCAATTTTTAATTTTTTATTATATTTTTTAAAGAATTAATTATAATATATATTATCCTTAAAAAGTAACTCAGATAATTTCGAATACACTTAATATTTTTAAACCATTTTAAATTTGAATAATAGTAAAAAGTAAAATTTTTATATTTTGTGGGCGTGATTTTTTTTTATTTAAAATTTTTTAAAAAAAATATGCAATATGTTTCAAGAAAAAGTTAAAGGATGTACTATAACTTTTTTCATCTATTATACCGGTGATTTTTCGTTATAAATTCTTAATTTTGAGTTATTTTTTTAAATGTAAATCGTAAATTAAGAATTACAATGAAAAATTGAGTGAGATCTAATATTAATTATTTTGTTAAATATATGTACGAAGACTAGAATTTATTGCATATATTAAATATATAATTTAATTTATTGCTTTCTTAATTGTACTGTAAGCACGTGTGTGGACCTGCAAAATCTAATTTAATATTAATTACTTAATTATTTGAAAAATTAATGATTAACTAAAATATTTATTTATTTTATAATATATTAATATTTAATATTAGTTGAATATTCGAATTTAAATAAAATAAAATAAAATAAATATTAATCTATTAATAAAATATATATTTATATATATAATATATTATAATATAATATTTATGATTTATATTATAATTTAAATAAAAATATATATGTCTGTAGTTAAAATATATATAATATAGTAAATTTAAAATATATTATTTATAAAATAAATAAATTTAAAATATATTAATACATATTATATTATTATGTACTATAAAATTATATTATAAATTATCTTATTAATGCATTTTAAATAAATATATTGTATTTTATTAAATTTTGAAAGTTTAATAGTTATTTTTATTAAATAATCATGATTATACGAATAAAATCGTTAATTTTTAATAAATTGATATTTTAATAAATATTTTTAAAATTATTATAATTAATTAATTTAATAAATCAAATTTTAAAAATTTATAAGTGTTTTATATAAAATTATATATATAATTATTTAAAATATATTATAAATTAATCATAACTAAATAAATTTATTAATTTTAATAAATATAGATTTATAATTAATTTAAAAGATTGTATTTTAAATAATTTAATGATTCAAACACAACAATTTTATCGTACAACTGCTGCACTGTAGCCTTACCCTTAATATATTAATTGCTTAATTGTTTATCAAGATATATACTGAATTTAATATAAAAATATTATATTATAAAGAAGTACAAAGTTACATGTTCTGCCAAATGAAATTACATTTAATAATAATAGGTGCATGTGATATTCAGTTAATAATTTGTTTCTTAATTACATTAATTAATTAATAATTAATTAATTACAGTATGGGTTTAACTTGTCAACTCGATTACCAGATTGATTGATCACATATATACATATATAATCAAAAGTTTTTCATGGGTTAATATTCTAATAATGTAATTTAATAATAAATCAATTAAATATATTATTCAATTTCTTTTATGACTTTTCTCACTTAATATTAAATTAATTATCTCATAAACTAACCTTAATTTGTTTCATATATATTTAATTAACCTAGTTGTTTTATTTTTAATTATTTATTTTAAAAGTTGACGGTATACTTTCTTTTTTTTTCTTTTTATTTAATTTTCTTCTCATTTCTTTTTCATTAAATTAAAATAAATATTCGTATATTCCTTAGTAGTTGAACGATATCTCACCTTCCTTATCTCGTGTAAAAGGGGTATGATTGTCAATTATAAAATAAGAATAAAATTTTTCTTTAAAATTTAAAAAATAAATATTATTTTTTTCTAAACCTAATTATTTGGACCGAGTTTTAATGATATTAGTATAATGGATCTTATTCAATTATGTTCTTAAAAGATCTTTGACGTAGAATTTAAATAAATAAATAAATTTATTATTATCCTTGAACAAAAAAATCAAACTGAATCTATAAAATTAAGGGCAAGTCTTGAATTAAAATGTTATAATTTTTATTACAGTTTTAAAGCCGTATAAAATAGTAAAATACAAATATAAATGTAAAAGCAAGTGTTTTAAAATTAAATAAAAATTTAATAGTATTAAACATATTTTAAATATATACCAATTTTACAAAGTATGAAAATAAAATTCATAATTAATGCATTTATAATTAATACACATTTCAAATGCAATCTCAACTATTAAATGTGCATAGATCCAACAGATTATATTTGATATAAAATTTTATGTTAAAAAAAGAGTTCTTAATCCTATTCCTATATATATATATATATATATATATATATATATATTTAGATTACCATGATACGAAATGTACAATTAGTTAAATTATCAAATATCAATAACAGTAAATATTAATTTTTCACCGTTTTTTCCGTGACCATAAACTAAGTGCTACAAAACGGTGCCGTTTAGGTGAGGAAGGTGCCTACAGTGAAGATTGTGGGCGGCACAGAAAGATAAAAGTTGGCTACTTCTTATTATTGCTAGTCAAAGTGTTGTCATTTTCATAGAATTTTTGCAATTTTGTCGTGGATTTTTTATTTTTGGAATATTCGTCAAAATATTCACATAAAATAAATGTATACAAAAGTCTAAATTGGAATTTTGAAAATTGATTTTGTTGTGTTGCATTAGGGCATTAGTCAATGAACAGAAATGACTATTTCATGTGAAAAATCAAACTTAACATTCTTATATATATTCATTCAAATTTTATATAAACAAACAAAAACCATCGTTTCAAATGAATATATTAAAAATAATACTTTACAATATGCTTTTATAAAAAGAAGAAGAAGAAGAATAAAAGCCTAACTTATGTTGAGATTGTATTAAAACATATATTTATATTTATTTATAAATATATGTTTTAATACGTATTAATTATATATATAAAATATCAAATCTTTTATATAAATTCTTATATATTTTTTAATAGTAAAACCAATGTATTTTTAATAGTTGGATACAATCAAATATGTATAATTATTACACTATAATCAATAGATATATGAAATAAAATCTTAATCATTCAATCGATATATATACACACACACGCGCGCATATATCATGAACAATGATTTATTATCTCTTAATCGTCTAAATTAACTAAATTTTCTTAGGATATTGATATTTTTTAATTATACTAAGAGCTTGTATTTCATTTTAACTATACATGGAAAGACATTTCAATTATTTCAACATGGCATAAAATACTTTTATTTTGATAAAATACAAAAATTAGGGACTTAAATGTTATTATCCTTTTCATTTTATTAATATAAATTTGAGGTATCTTTAAATAAGTATTAGTTATAAGAACAGACAAAATCAAAGCCCAATGACTTAATAGAGTTTATTAAATTTTGTACTAAAAATAATGTAATTAACTTTGATTATAACTTTTATTAAAAAAAGAAGATATTAAAATTCAACAACTCAAATAATAAATACATAATAAATACGCCCTAACCTAGTATTGCCAGTTAAATTACTCATCATAGGAATCTCTAATTTAAGGTTATGATTAATAATTAAAAAAAATACTATAATTAATTCTCTCATTATCTTTAATTTTAATCTTTTTAATGCAAAAAAATATATATTAATTTCAAACTAAATTTATTGTTAATTTAATCTTTTATATAAGTGTACTTTGGTTTTTCGGTCAGAAGTTTGCTTATAATCAATTTTAATAATTAAGATGTTTTAAAGGTGTGTATTTTTTAAATTAACATTAAAATTTTGTTAATTATATTTTAATAAATTAAGTTAAAATTTTAGCACTAAAGTTTGAAATTTGATTTATAATTTTTAACGAACTAAACTATCCTCATAAAAATTTATTTATTTCTTGATATATATATATATAATTTATTTTAATTATTTATAAGAATATGATAAATAAAATTATATATTTATATTTATACGTGATAAATAAAAAATAAATATATTATTCAAAATAACAAAAATATATATTATTCAAAATCATTTAAATTTATATATTCAAATTTATTTGTGACGAAAAAACAAGTCATGAATAAATAAAATTATATAATTGCTACCTAATAAAAAAATAAATTTGTACCTTAAATTTATAAAAATATACATGTCTCGAAAGATTCTTAAAAGATTAAATAAATTTATATCAATACATTATTCTAATTAACCAAATTCAAAGTACATAATTAAAAGAATTAAAAATTATTAAATAATTAATATGATGTTATTATTTAAAATTTGGATATTCCATTATTAAATTTAAAAAAAATTATCCTAATAACTCTTATATATATTCTCAACAAACAAATCATTCCATTGAAGACAAATTAAAAATCTCTTGCTAGATTTGACTTTGAGTAATGGATCATTTTGATAAAAAAAAATGCCCAATTTTTAAAATTGGAAAAATGAAATTCCTGTAATCTTAATTATTCTTTATTATTTCTACATAGTATTATATTGTACATTAAATAAGTAAAAATAAATTTAATTTGTATTTTTGTCTGTTATTTTAATTATTCTTTATTATTTCTACATAGTATTATATTTATTTTTAATTTAAATTGAAGTTTAACGAATGAAATTTCTATCTAATGGAATTAAATAAATAAATTTTGTTTAAACTTGTTAAATAAATTAATATTTATAAGTGTTTTAAATGAGTCATATATTGTTTATTATTACAATACAAATATGATATGTTTATTAAATATTTCTAATTGTATATTATCACATTACTCATTTACTAGATAAAATATATTTTATTTAAAATTTAACATAATTAATAAATGTCTGATTTGTATTGACTTAATATTTTGTTATATTCTATCTTAACACAACAATAATACTTTTACTTGCTAACAAGGATGACAAAGTTCTGCATAGTTCATGGCTATACACTAAATAAGATAAAATTAGGATGATATGATAGATAATAGAGCCGGTAATTCACTTTAAATAAAGTAAAATAATTCACTTTAAATAAGGTAAAATTGGAATAATGTGATGAAAGAAATGAGTAAAAATTGATTTTCATACTATTAATAAGGTGAGGAACAGTTTAGTACTTTTTACCCTTATCTCGCTTTATTCTTCGTACATATATGTGAATAATATTTAATTAAAAAATTCTATAATTAACAATTGTTTTATCTTATCATTTATTCAAATTTATAATTTTAATATATTTATTGGATATGAATAATATATATTATAATTGTTAATGATATTTTTAATTAATAATTAATATAAATAGAGAAAATAAGTGGAGTGAGAACTTTTCATTCTTATTTCATTAAATTTATTTAGAAATAGATTAGAGAATGAGGATTAAAATGAAAACATGTAGAGAACAGGGACACCTCCCCACCCGCACCCTATTGTTATCCTTATCTTTTAAGGATATATTTGTTATAATGATTAAAATATTATCCATTTTTGTTAATTTATTAAAAATTAGGGAGCTAAATGTTAATATCTTAAATCGTAAAATAAAGAGAATAAGACAAATCACGAGGAGGCGAGCAGTAGAAGGCGGAAAGGTAGGCTACAGACGATCAGACACACACGGCCCCACGTGTAACTGAAAATATTATTATATTTTTCAATCATTTCCTAATTAAATCACTAAAGATAATTATTAGCTTTTTTTTATTATTATTTTTTAATTTTTAGTGCGTTTTTAATCTTAAAATCAACATAATTAACCCTAATTAAGAAAATACTAGAATTAGGATAACAACATATAGGTCCCCATTCGACTTTAGCCCACAAGCCTAAAAATCTTTTGCAGTAAATTTTTCTGTATGATATTCTCAAATATCTTAGAGTTTGTTTGGAATAATTATTTTAATAAATAAAATTTTAAAATTATATTATAAAATAATAATTTAAAATAAAATAAAAATATTTTAAATAATTGAATTTTGAGAAATTAGTAGTGATGACTAACTCTTGAATTTAATTTTTTTAAATGACAATTGTATAAAATATATTTAAAAAATAACTATCTTAATTTTTTTTACTAAAATACCCTTATTTAAAAATGTATTTTTAAGTATGAAAAAATCGAATTTTTTTTTATAATTGAAAGCATAAGTTTGAGCACAAAGAAGATTTTGAATATGAAAAAAATTGAAAATTGATCAGTTTTAAATTTTTTTTATGAGAATATTTTAGTTCAAAAAATTTTGAATTAATTATTTTTTAAACATATTTTAAATTATAATTATTTAAAAAATTTAAGTTTAAGAATTGATTACTGTTAAATTTTTCCTTTAATTTTTGAAAAACTTTTATTAGTAATGACAGAAATTTTGGGCTCGTTGTAATAAAAAAAGGACTTTTTTAATTCTTAAAATTTTACATTCATTTCCAACAAAACAAAAATAACAAAATTAAAAAAAAATTACATTTAAAAACCCTTTAGACTCAAAATGTCAAGTCAACTAGGCATGAATTAAATAATTAACCTTTCCAATAAACTAATTAGTTTTGATTTCTCTCTATCTCAATGAATAAACGGTTCTAATCACTAACAAATTTGTATAGAATTGATCGAAGTCCTCTTTGTTTTGTTTGAAATTTTAGAGCTTCCATCACTAATTTACTAAACCAGCTAGCATATTTAGAAATTTTGAGTGGAAAAGTTCCAATAACTGTTAGGGATCTATTTATTATATATAATGAAATTATGCTCTTTTGTGTAGTTTTATTAAAATACAGGGACCTATATGTTAATATTTCATTTAAAATTAATTACTTCAAGCTGCTGAGCTCTGCTACTATTATACAAACAAACGTGGTCGGTTGAAATAACTGAAATATTTTTATTTAATTATATTTAATTTTTTTAAATTACAGGTTCTATTTCTCTTCCTCTATGGTCTGCATTCTCTATTTCAGAAAGACTTTTGGCAGTTAACTAAAAATCAAATTTCTGCTTCTCTGTTGCTGTAATAAAAGAAACAGCCAAAACAGACTGACACACCAAAACCCAGTGTTCTGTTTTTATTTCTCTTTCTTTTTGTAGTTTACCGAGAAAGAAACCGACTTGGGTTTTGCTCTTTGCTTAGCCTGCTTGTCTATCTGGGTGTTTTGCTTGCTTCATGGTCATGTGTTTATCATAGTTTGTGAGATTTTTTACTCTGTTTTTGATCTTGTGGTGGATATTCAGCTGACCCCACTTCAAAATTTTTGTCAAAATTTCGGTATTTAATGTGAATATATTTGGCTGTTTTTATTCATTTGTGTTTTTGTTTTATTTTTTGTATAGACGTATGAAGTGTATGCTTTAGCTTGTCCATCCTCAATTGGTATGCTTGAATTTATTGAGTATTTCTTTTTCCTTTGCTGATTTTTTTATTAGCTTTTTGGGTCGCTGAATTAAACCGTCAAGCGTTAGTTTTGGTTCATTTTCAGCTTGTTATAGAAAATTTTTCTTAAGAGTTTCAACTTTTTGATGGGTGTCAATTCTTGTTCACTTACGCTGCAACTTGAAGTGCAAAAGACTTGATCTTCTTTTTTTTTTTTTTTTAAAATTTGCCTTTTACTCTTTGGTCTGTCTTGGAAGATTGATAGAGTTTTGAATCTGCTCTGCCAATTTGATTTTTGAGTTTTATTTTTTTGGGGGGATTTTCAGTTTTAAGTTTGGTAATATATTTCCAAGTAAAGATCAGATTTTGAAATTTGGGTTTAAATTAGTTCTTATTTCAAGGTGGTTTTTGTACAAAAACTTGTGGGTTTAATCTGAAAGATACAGAGGTATCAGAATTGGTGAAAGGTAGACAATCAGTTCGAGAATGGCTGCTAGAGTGGAGATTGATGAAGACAGTAGTGAGAATAAAGGGAGTATGTGGGTTTTGGATCAGAAGCTTGATCAGCCCATGGATGAAGAGGCTGGAAGGCTTAGAAATATGTACAGAGAAAAGGTATTATCTAATTACCCTTTTCTGGATTCTTCCTTAAAATACAACTTCACTTTTGTTAATAGCTTATCGCTTTAAGCGGGATGATCAAACTACATAGGCTTTGAATTTGTTTTGGGTTTGTTATGCTCCATTGATTCTCCCCCCACACATTACAACCAACCCCACCCCACTTCTAATGTAAAGTTATTCTGTAATGATTTGTAGAACTTGTAAAATTGGTGTATGAAATTTTGTTTAATTTGATTTGCATTGCAGTATACTTTATTATCTCGTTGTATATGGTTGGAGTAATTGTATGAGAAGAGATGTAAATTACATTAGTGTATAAACTAAGAACTGTCTTGATTAAATTTGTGGATTTTGAGGATTCTATTGTTTTCTTATTCCATATTTGTGTTTTGTTAACATAAAAATTTTGGATCCTGCAGAAATTCTCGGCGCTATTAGTTCTGAGGCTTGCTTTTCAGAGTCTTGGAGTTGTATATGGAGACTTGGGAACTTCTCCTTTATATGTTTTCTACAATACATTTCCTCGAGGAATTAAAGATCCAGAGGATGTAATTGGAGCTCTTTCATTGATTATATACTCACTTACTCTTATCCCGCTCCTCAAGTATGTTTTTATCGTGTGCAAAGCAAATGACAGTGGTCAAGGTAATTTGATAGCATTAGTTTGTTCTGATTTTAATAAATTTTGTTCTGGCAAGGATATGTTTGGTACCATACATACTGGGATGATTGCAAAAGTTTCTTCATTGTTCAGTTTTCTACTAAGAAATAGTTTCTTCATTAAATTTTATGTTTTGAGTAACATATATATAGGGATAGGATTAAGGGCTGTGCCTAGATCCAACAGCTTATGTTTAATGTAAGATTTTGTATAAAAAAAAAAGGCCATTGATCCTGCCCTATACATATGAACTTCACACCTCCAACACCTCCAATTTGTGGCATAACACAAAATGCTACCTCTTAGTTTAAGATGCTGGTAAGGAGTACTTTCTCTTTGATTCTCATCTGTTATACTCTTCATGGTTCAGGAGGAACATTTGCTCTATATTCATTACTTTGTCGACATGCAAAAGTAAAAACTATTCCTAACCAACACCGTACTGATGAGGAGCTTACAACATACAGCCGTTCTACCTTTCATGAAAATTCATTTGCCGCAAAAACCAAGAAATGGTTGGAGCAATATGCATTCAGGAAAAATGCTCTTCTTATGCTTGTCCTTGTTGGCACTTGCATGGTGATTGGTGATGGGATTCTGACTCCAGCCATATCAGGTATAACTTCTCAGAGCCATTCATGTATCTGCATGTTGAACAATTGATCCAGAGTAGGCTTGTGCATTAATACAGCAGATAATTGTTGATTCCTGAAAGTATGCATCATGGTCTAAAATTACCCAGAAATGGCAATGTATTCTTGAAAAGAAAATTTTCACATAATATTGCTCTGTATTTAATGTTATATGGTCTGATAATTTTTATGCTTGCTATGTGATAATTTTTTTTCCATCATTTTCAAAACAGGCATTGTTACTTAGCATCAGTATAAAATGTAAATATACTGTTTTCTCATCAAGTGTATTCAACAACTAATTGACATGCTGTCTTTGAATAAGCAATTTCACATCCTTTCAATATGATCCTATGATTAAAATTAGGTTAGGATTGATGAGAGTATAATAATCAGCAATTTCTGATTATTTGTTTCTTTGTACTGTTCACAATACTTGCTATTTCCATTTTATGATCAAATGTGGAGGATTTTATTGTAATTTAAGCATTAATATTGTATCTTAAGTATGCTAATCTGATTACTGATGAAAAATGTATAATTGAACTATCTCTGGCAGTTCTTTCAGCTGCTGGTGGGATCAAGGTGGACCACCCTCATATGAGTAATGGTATTTCCCTCTTCTTTTAAATATATATATATATATATATATATATATATATATATTCCTTGTTTATCCTTGTCTGCTACTCTTTCTATGGTTTTAAATTCAGTTTTCTGCCGGCTTTAAATTCTCAAGTATGTTGAACCATCATTTCTTTTGATTCAGGTGTAGTCGTGGTTGTTGCTGTTGTAATATTAGTGGGTCTGTTTAGTATGCAACATTATGGTACGGATAAGGTTGGCTGGCTCTTTGCCCCAATTGTGCTGCTTTGGTTTCTCTTAATTGGAAGTATTGGCATACTCAACATCTGGAAATATGACAGCAGTGTTTTGAAAGCCTTTTCTCCTGTGTACATATACCGATATTTTAAAAGAGGAGGGAGAGATGGTTGGACCTCTCTAGGAGGTATTATGCTCAGTATAACAGGTAAATTATTATTTTTTCAGTTGTCCCAAATTTATTTTACAATTTCTTTTAGTTTATTTTTAAGTTTTACGTATTTGCGGTTCCAAAAATTATCTGATATTTGTTGACAGATCTGATAACCTGTTTTGAATCATCACAGGGACTGAAGCGCTTTTTGCGGATCTAGCTCATTTTCCTGTTTCAGCCGTACAGATTGCATTCACAATGGTTGTGTTTCCTTGCCTTCTTTTAGCCTATTCTGGACAAGCTGCCTACCTTATGAGACACCAGGATCATGTGGCTGATGTCTTCTATCGTTCTATTCCAGGTTTGTTGTAATCCTAGTTCATAATGATTTTTCTTTTGATTGAGCATACCACTATTAGAAAATTGATGGAAAAGTAACAACAGCGTCAAATTCATCCTGAGAATTTGATGTAGGACAAATTTTTAGGAGTTTTTAAATTTGTTTCTCTTATTGTTTTAGTCATCTTTTTCTTGTACTGTTTTGTATTTGAGTCATTTTCATTATTCTTAGTTATTGAGACTTGTTTGAGTCGTTTTCCTTGTCTAGCGATAATAAGCTATAGTTAGAATAAATATAGGTCCTTTTTATCTTTTGAGGCAAAGGAATCGTTATTTAGTTATATACTATGGAATAAACTCTTGGTTTGAGTTCTTGTTATTTCTCAGGATTTATTGAGTCAATGAGATCTAATGTGCTAAATTCACAGTATTTACTGAAAGTATCCTTGCTGTCTCAATTTCACATCGAACCCCCCATGCACTGCATCAGAATCAAATATTGATGATCTTGCCAGAGTTAAAATGGGGAAACAGGTTTTTGTTATGTGACTGATTTGTCATTGTTGGGGTTTTTGTGAATCATGAAGATTCAGTTTTTACTGTGATTCGATGCGAAACTATAGTGTAAAGAAAATTAAGACCATGTTATTGTTCTCTTAAAATTTACTTCCAGTTTTTTCACTGCTTATTGTGGAGAAGGTCAAATTATAAATTGAGTTTTTACCTATTAGTTGGTTGATATTAAGTTGAGCAGGATGATAACTAATAAGTGGATTTACTCATACTAGGGTTTTCAAGTTTTAACTATACTTATTGGTCTCAGAGGCTAGGTATTTTGTGATGGATTCTGATAATTTCTTATTCTTCAGATAGCATATACTGGCCAGTTTTTATTGTTGCAACTGCAGCTGCTATAGTCGCAAGTCAGGCTACCATATCTGCAACCTTTTCGATAATCAAGCAGGCTCTTGCACTTGGCTGCTTCCCTAGAGTTAAAGTTGTACATACATCAAAGAAATTTCTTGGTCAGATATATATTCCTGATATCAATTGGATCCTCATGGTACTTTGTATTGCTGTAACTGCTGGATTCAAGAATCAGAGCCAAATTGGAAATGCCTATGGTAAGTTTTTGCTCAATTTAATAATTTGAAGTTTACTCCATTCAACTTTGTCTCTGATGAAATTTTTCGATAAGAGGGATCTTAAATTGGACTAACAGCTATAATACCAAAATTTAACTCAAAGATTTGCCTTGGTCTTGGCGCTGTCACTTATTTCGTTCATATTTTGTTTTGTTTTTATCACTTATTTTGTTTGCCTTACATATTTTGCTATAACAGGGACAGCAGTCGTCATCGTCATGTTGGCAACCACATTGTTGATGACTCTAATCATGATACTGGTTTGGCGCTGTCATTGGATTCTTGTTCTAATCTTCACTGCACTGTCATTGGTTGTGGAATGCACATATTTTTCTGCCGTTCTCTTCAAGGTTGATCAAGGCGGCTGGGTTCCACTTGTAATTGCCGCAGCTTTTCTACTGATCATGTACGTTTGGCATTTTGGTACAGTCAAACGTTATGAGTTCGAGATGCATAGCAAGGTTTCGATGGCATGGATTCTCGGCCTTGGCCCCAGCTTAGGACTAGTCCGAGTTCCTGGTGTTGGACTTGTCTACACAGAGCTAGCAAGCGGAGTGCCTCACATCTTCTCTCACTTCATCACAAATCTCCCTGCCATCCATTCTGTTGTTGTTTTCATCTGTGTTAAGTATCTTCCAGTCTACACAGTCCCGGAAGAAGAAAGGTTCCTTGTAAAGCGAATCGGACCCAAGAATTTCCACATGTTCCGTTGCGTTGCAAGGTACGGCTACAAAGACCTCCACAAGAAAGACGATGACTTCGAGAAAAAGCTCTTCGACAATCTCTTCCTGTTTGTCCGGCTTGAAGCCATGATGGAAGGGTGTTCTGATTCAGACGAATACAGTCTCTACGGCCAGCAAACTCTGCACTCAAGAGATGGCCTGCTGAACAACAATGGAAACACATCATCCTCAAACCAAGACCTGACAATATCATCAGTCGACTCGATCGTGCCAGTGAAGTCACCGACTCATGTAAATAACACAGTGATGTCGTCAAGTCAAATGAGCAGCCAGACTGAGACAGATGAGTTAGACTTTTTGAATAGATGTAGAGATGCTGGAGTGGTGCACATACTGGGAAATACAGTGATAAGAGCAAGAAGAGATTCAAAGTTCTACAAAAAGATAGCAGTTGATTATATATATGCATTTCTTAGGAAGATATGCAGAGAACATAGTGTAATCTTCAATGTTCCTCATGAGAGTTTGTTGAATGTGGGACAGATTTTCTATGTGTAATCTTTCTTCTTTCTTATTAAAAGATCCATGATAGTAAATTGTGTTGGTTTATGTCAAATCGGTATGTTTTTGTACAAGTGTAATGATACGTATAAAAATTTATCCGTACAAATTGATATGAGGACAAGTTATATACAAATTTATAATGATATTGTATTATCGTTGTCACGAAAAAGATACGATTAATAATGATCTTATTCTTAAATTTTATTGAAACCAAAAATTAAGATATAATTTGTTCGAGTTTAATAATTTTATATGGAAAAAAATGATGGATTTTTAGAGTACCATTTAACTCTTGTTTAACATTGATAATGTGTTCTAAATAGGTTGTATAGTTAATTTCGATAAATGAGTAATTAAATTATTAGAATTAAAATGTATATTAAATCATATTTTAGGGATTTAACGGTTCTTTTTCTTAATTCTACCTTAACTCATAGTTTTATTTTATTTAAACAATTTTATCATGACAATAATGTGATATTAAAAAATAATGAGTTGTTTTTTTTCTTAATACTTTACTAATTAAATTTATGTATTTTAAGTAATTAAATAAATTTATTTTTTTAATTTAATGATAATTTTAAAACACGTATTTAATTAAGTAAATAGCTAAACTTTTTTATAGCCGAATTTGAAAATTTTAATTAATTTTACTATATGTTCAAAAATTTACTTTTAAAAATAAATTATTAAGATTCGAACATTCATATATATTTAGAATTTAGATTAATTCAGAATTAAAAAAAACTCTACCTAACTAAATTAGGGATTAATTTACTAAACTACAAAGCGATATGAGTTATTATTTTAACAAAATTTAAGGATAAAAATATAATTCCTTCACGAAAAAAATTAAAATATATGATACGTGGTAACACTATCACATTAATTAAGATAAAATCATTAAAAAATAAGAAAAATTAATTTGCTTCATAAATTAATATTGGATTAATAATATTATAATAATAAAAAAATTATGATTAGAATTGACATATAAAGAGGGAAACTTTAAGAAGAGGTTAACCAAATATCAATAATTTAATTATTTATTAATAAATGTAGGAATATTTTTAATTTTTAATATATAACTCCTTTTTAGTTTTTATAACTTTTAAAATATGAATGTCTACACTATTTAAAATATTGACTAGTAATTCTTTGCAAAATTTTATTTTTTATATCACTACTTTTTTATATTAATAATTTCGCTTTGGTCATATAATAAAATTTATTTAAAATTACCAGTTTCACAATATTTAAACGAATATCATGACCAAAATTATCAAAAATTTACTATTGTAACTCGAAAACAACTTTCAACTTCGTTATTTCGTAACAACTCAAAAGTAACTTTCGAGTTAATTGTTTTGTAATAACTCTAAAGTCACTCTGTATTTTCAAGTTCTTATAATATTTTTTAATTAATACAGTAACTTTCAAGTTGTTACAAAATAATTAATTCAAAAGTTACTTTCAAGTTGCCACAAAATAGTTTACTCAAAAATTACTTTTGAGTTACTATAATAATTTTCGAATTGCTACAATAAATTTTTGATAATTTTAGTTATGAGAATATTTTTGTCTTAAAATTTTGAGATTAATCAATTTTGAATAAATATTGTAATGCGGTTAAAATTAAATTGTTAACATAAAAAGTGGTCATTTCAAAATTTTTATTTAATTTACAATATTTTGTTCCTTTTCTTATTATTTTATTATTAAATATAATTATACTAGATCAAGAAATTTAGAGTCTAATCATGTCTAAAGTAATGATTACTATGATTGTTAAAATCATCAATAGTGATTGTGGCAATGCAATTTTTTTTTATCTTATTTAATTATATTAAAAAAAATTTAGTTACACAAATAAAAATTCAAAACCTCATCGAATGTTAAATTTTTTCTTTTTACATTTTTAAATTGACACATGTAAAATATAATGATACAATCTAAAAAATTTGAAAAAAAAATTAGTGAATTATAATTATACTTAATATATTATAAAAATCGTGAATTAAAAAGAATAACATAATGTAAAAAAAAACGTTACACAAAATTTTTTGTAATATATAATTTATATGATTAAGGTAGTATTTTTTTTATTTGAAGTATGAATATGAATGAAATCTTAATTTAACTATAATTTGAATATAATTGATATGTTTTTTTTTTATCTTAAACATATAAATATAATGTTAAGTTATTTACTTTTATAAAAATAAAAAATTTGAAATTAATATGTTTACATATATGTCCTAACAAATTTAAATATGATATGTTAAATTATTAACATATATAAATGTATAATAAATTAAAAATATTATTAATAAATAAACTATTTAATTATTTAGACTTAAATATTTAATTTAATTATATTTATATATTTTTAACCAATTTTGTTTTAGACATAAATATTATGATATGATCGACAATATTACACAACTGTCTTGTAATATTGTAATATTGTTGGTGATGAATATTTTGTGTTTTATAAATAAAATAAAAGGGCTTTGTCGTAAATTCACATATTATTTAAGATAGTCATGCTAAGGAAAGGATTTTCAAGGCTGAAAAAATGGCAGCAAAAGCAGCAAAAACAAAAAACAAATGAACGGTTATGGTAGTTGCTATGAGAAGAGTAAACAGCCATTCTTTTCTTAAAGTTCGTTGCTGTACGAGGAACAAATTAAAATATGTTTTTTTTTTAATTTATTTTTGGAAATCATACAACTAATGAAACCACATACAACATTGTTTGTTATTGGTTGCTGTATGTGTTGGCATGGTTGTCCTTCTTCTTCTTCTTCTCCTTCCTAAATTTCCTTTCCCTCTTTAATATTATCAGTGAAACCCATTTCATTTCTCTGTTTTGCTTGTTTCATGGGTATGTCCCTTCATTTTCTGCTGTTTTTCTTGAATTTTTTGGTGGGAGTTTTGTTATATTATATGTTGAATCTTCTCTTTTTGATTTGGGATGTTTCTATCCATTGCATTGACAATTTTCTTGTGCTAGTTCATTTCTGTTTTTATTTTCTTGCAATATTTTCAAAGTAATTTCTAATGATATCTGTTTCTTTTTACATTGACTTCTTGATTTGATTGCTTTTATAACGCAAATAATCTGTTGAACTTTGTATATGCAAAAACAGGAATATTAACTGAATCTGATTCTTTGGAAAAATAAAAATTTCCCATATATTGATAATTTCTAGCAAGGAGCTCATTTCTCTATTTCTCATGATGATTCATTTGTTATGAAACTTTTTCTCTGAATTCTATTGTCTTTATCTGAATCAGAAAGAGCATCTACTGATGCTTGCTGTATAATCTGAATGGAATTTGTGGAAAAGTTTTCAGAATTTAAGAATAAATAATTCAATATAAGTTGTAAATTTTCAGAATGATCAAGAATTCAGAGTTTTATTCCAGAATCATAGACTCATAACGGCTTGAGCATCAGTAATCTGCAACCCATCATTAAATTTCGGAATCATGGATTTGTAGCATTTGTGCTTCTCAAGCATTAGCATGAGCAGCAGTGGTGACAACCTTTCTCAAAAGGTATTAGGTCTTCTTTTCCTTATCATATCAATTGAGAAATTGTTTGCAACTTTTATTTAGAGATAGACTCGCAAAATAAGCAACTCTATTAATAGTTGGAATGTAATTATAATTGTAGAGTTTTCATAACTCCTGTCTCTAACTCTACTATGAACTTTTCTATTTGGTTCTCTTTATATTTGAAACATCTGTGATAAGTTTATACTCTTATGGCTTTGCTTGGTTTGTTATGTCATATGAAATAAGAAAATATAGCTCTTTTGTTGTTTTCTCTAATGGTCATCAATGAAGGTTGAATGAAAGGAATTTTATAATTTTCAGTTACTTCAATTGTTCATTTTACTGAGAATCTTTGATATTGCTTTTCATTAGGAAACATTTATGAGGCTGTGTATTCTGGTAAATCACATTCCGAGGGACGGAATACAAGAGAGATAAATTGATCAAAGTGGCAGAATCACTTGAGCCAGCAGGCTTCAAATGGCTTCAGGAGATGAAGACACTGATAATAAAGGCAACATGTGGATTGTGAATCCGATGTTTGAGCATCCAGTGAATGTAGTGTCTAAGAAGAATACTAATACACGTGAGAATAAGGTATGATGATTTCCGGACATGAGACAGTCTTTCTGTCTTCTCAAACCAAATAAAATTCAGTTGATATCGAAGTGATTTACGGAGATAATTTGCTTTCAAGGCCAGTTCAGGAATCTAGACTTGAACCTCTTTTAATTTGATAAATCTGAATGTTTTTTTTCTTTTGTTCATAGAGAGATCAAATACATAAATAGCAGAAAATCGTGGAACGAAGAGGATAAAGTTGGATGGAAATCCTATCTATTATAATGCAAAAGTGATTGAATGTGTGCAAGACTGAAGTTATTTTATTCAGTTTGAGATTTAAAGGAGTATACTGCAATTATCTTTCTGTTCCTTTTTGTTCTCTTTGCTTATTCAGTTTTATTTCCTTCAGAACATCTCTGCTTTATTGCTTCTGCGGCTTGCGTTCAAGAGCCTTGGAGTGGTTTATGGAGATTTGGGTACATCTCCCTTGTATGTATTCTACAATACATTCCCAGATGGAATTGATGATACGGAAGAAGTCATAGAGGCTCTATCAATGATCATATACTCCCTTGCTCTTATTCCACTCATCAAATATGTTTTGATTGTTTGTCGTGCAAATGACAATGGTCAAGGTAAATTGAGCTCAATCTAGAAACTTCATTGACATTCTACATCATGCAAACATTTATTTCAATGTTGTTCAATAGAATTCAAGATTTCAGGAGTGTAGTAAATAAGTTTACCTCAGAAAGAGGCGTAGCAGAACTAGTGAATGTAGATTTAACCCTCATTTGGATGAAACCATAAGACGACGTCTTCATCTTTTATCATGGTTCTATGCCATTTCAGCAGTTCTCCCCCTCCTTTTCTGCCTCATAGAAACACCTGCTCAAGCACACTAAATGTTTCAATATATATACTATTTGAAATTGGTATTGTGGATGCTATTGTTGATTTATTTTTACATGTACTGCCATTCATCACTAGTGAAGAGATAATTTTGATTGCTTGTACCATAACCAGTGGAACATTTGCCGTGGTAAAATTATGTCTGCTTTACAATGTGTCTGACAGTTGTTACTCTCATGCCAATGCTAGCTAGCATAGTGTAATCTAGTTTCTTTTGATGAGGCAGTATCATTAAGTTCTTCAAAACTTAATCTTGTTGCAGTGCAGGTGGGACATTTGCTCTTTATTCTTTACTCTGTCGGCATGCAAAAGTAAGAACTATTCCTAACGTAGACCAGTCTGATGAAGAGTTAACAACTTACAGTTGTTCCACAGTAAATGAACAATCATTTGCTGGGAAAACCAAGAAATGGTTGGAGAAGTATTCATGGCGCAAGACATTACTTCTCGGTCTTGTGCTTGTTGGCTCTTCCATGGTGATTGGTGATGGGATTCTCACTCCAGCTATATCAGGTATATTTTCCTCGTATAATAGATAGTGAGAGCCTAGATCTGTCTTTTTTCGATGTCTATCTACGTACAAGTGACATAATGTTTTGAGATTAGTTAGCTCATTTAATATTTTGTAGAGGATCATATAGTTTACAGATTCCTTTCATCTTGTTTAGTAGATTACCACATGTTTTCATCACTACAATATTGAGTCATCATGGCTTTCCCATTGGGCTAGTGGGTTGACCTTAGAAATCTTGATATCTTACTTGTTATTAATGCAGAGGGTGCAATTTAAGATCATCCTATATGTATTATAGGTCAGTGATTCTTATAATTTTCTTCATGCCATCTGGAAGATGTACAGTACAAAAATCTCTGCAAAGAGATCATAACAGGATTACCATGCTGATAGATAGTATGATGAAATGTGGTGCCTGCCAAGTGCATTCTGATACTCATTCAGAGTGCATTAAGAGTAACTAACAGACTGGTGGACAAAAAGAAATAGTGATGATTTCTTTCTTATAAAATTAGGGTGTCTTCGTATCTCAGTAAAGTTAATGAGGGCCTGATCAAGGAAAAGCAGCCTTTTCTCTTCATAGTATGGTTTTGTCCTTGTTTATATTATTTGCTTCTCCCTGTCTTATATGATGGGCTGTGTAGAAGGAGTCTTGAAGTTTTGTTGTGTGTATTGATCCATTCGAAAGCCGAGGTAGTCCCATTAGATAAGATGGGTTTTAGTGTTAATAATTTTGTTTTAGCTCAAAGCATCACTAGAAAAGATAGTTTACCGATGATACTTTCTCAGCTGCTTAATTAGCTTCACTTTCTTTTTTCCTTTCTTGCCTGGCCTCCTAGCCCTTATACTGCTTATTTTTCTGATAGAACTTGGTAGTCATTTGCTGTGAGACTGGGGTAATGACTTCTTCACAAACTAAAGCTTGGCAGAAAAGCCTAGAATGGGTATCACAATATCTAGTGCAGAATGTAACTTTAGAGATATATAAATAACAAAAGGAAGTCACCTTGCCATAGAGCTGCAGACTGTTCACATCAATGCATGAAAATTTAACAAATAATGTTTTTGTTTTAGTTGATAGATCCATGCTCAGAGTTTCAATACCCAGAAGGTTATCTTGGTAAATGGTGTCCAACCCAAGTATGATAGCTGGACTGGGGATTCAGACAGTTAAAACTACATATCAATACCTCATGCATGTGGTTCATGAATCATACTATAAAGAGTATGGTATTCATCTAATTTAGAGTTGCAAATTAGTTCTGTTGCCAATTGGTGTTTGCCCCTTGTGCGAGAGTCGATTTGTATCCATTTTGAATTCCATTTTACTTGTCGAGAGTGTCAAATTCTTAGCTTTCCTGGCCCCAATTTATGGGTTTAGTCTCAGCTTTTAGATGGAAAAACACCTTTGAAATAAGAGGGTAAAATGGAAAAGGTAGCTGAAGAATAATTTCATCACCCTGTAAATTTATTAGACCTATAAAGCTCCAAAAGCAGATACTCTGACCCAGTAGATCCTGATATAATCACTTGAAGAGTTCTTCTCTGGTCTATTCCTACCAAGACTGCCACTGATCTAACACTATTCAAGAAATTATATTGGCAGTTGAGCAAATTCTAATTCCTTCCACATTCATCTTTAATGATATTCTACATTCTCTATCCGAGTGAAATTATTGTTATTGGTACTCTCTTCAATGTTAAATGGATGTATTATTTTGCCTCAAATTTCTTCAAAATGATGCTTAATATATTTTGGCAGTTCTATCAGCTGTTGCTGGCATCAGATTAGACTACCCCAACATGGATAAGAGTCGATTGAATGATGGTATATTCCTATACTGAAAATAATCAGTTTCTTCTATTTCTTTCTTGCATCCTTCTTTAAGTTTCACTTAAGCCACTGAACTATTTTGTTTGTGTGGTACAGAGGTAGTGATAATTGTTGCCGTTGCAATATTAATGGTTTTGTTTAGTGTACAACACCATGGTATTGATAAAGTTGGATGGCTCTTTGCCCCAATTGTCTTCCTTTGGTTTCTTGTACTCGGAGGTATTGGCATATTCAACATTTGGAAATATGACAGCAGCATTCTGAAAGCTTTTTCACCGGTCTATGTATATCGGTTTTTCAGAAAGGGAAAAATTTGGAAATCCCTTGGAGGTATAATGCTCTGTGTGACAGGTAAGGTTTATCTTACATCCGTCGATTTCTTTTCATTTTTATTTCCTAATAACTTGTTTGAGATTCCTCAACATTATCAAATACCTTGTGTAATAACCATTACAGGAACTGAGGCCCTCTTTGCCGACCTATCCCAGTTTCCAGTTATAGCCATACAGATTGCTTTCACAGTGGTGGTGTTTCCCTGCCTTCTTTTAGCCTACTCTGGGCAAGCTGCATATCTTATGAAGAATTCACAGGATGTGCGTAGTGTATTTTATCAATCAATTCCAGGTTTGTTATGATCTTCTTCTAAATCTTCCTTCCACTTGAAGTTATTTAGCTAAGACTCCTCGGTTTGGGAAACAGAAACCGACATAAAAAGATGGACTTCAGCATGGATATCTGTTTATCATGGTTGCTAAAACAGTAGAAACTAATTTGAAGACAAAAGACATTTGATTAAAGGGGGGTAACATCTTCCATATTATAACAATTTTTTCCTTTAGCTACTTCAGCATATCAGAAGATTAGTAAAGCACTGAAACAGTTTCCTTGAAACCTTTTCAAGATGCACTTCTCAATTTTTGTCAAGTTGATGCCTAATCTATCAATGTACTACTATAATTATGATTACTTGTCCATTTTGTTTTGAACTGGACGAGTAATCAACCACCCAAGCCTAGCCTGGGTGGCCTGGGATTAGGAGGTCTAGTCTTCAATCCTTACAATTGACTGACTTTTCATTGTCTTGTAGATTTCATATATTGGCCGGTTTTCGTTATTGCAACTGCTGCTGCTTGCGTTGCTAGTCAGGCGACAATATCTGCAACATTTTCAGTAATCAAGCAAGCGCTTGCATTTGGATGTTTTCCAAGAGTGAAAGTTGTGCATACATCGAAGAAGTACCCTAACCACATATATATTCCAGAAATCAATTGGATTCTTATGATTCTCTGTGTTGCTGTTACAGCAGGGTTCAAGAATCAACACCAAATTGGAAATGCTACTGGTATGTCCATCCTCCCTTCGATCTACTGAAGTTTCTTTGTTCAATATTCTTCCAGTTGCTAAAGGTTTTGGTAGGAAATAAATTTTGCTCCATCTGTTTGTTCATTGCTTTTATTGGGAAAACTCAGTACCTATGAGTTTGCTACTCGTTTTCTTCTGTTAGTCTCAGCTAGGATAATCAAATATTTGCACATATCGTATCATCTACTCATATTGTTCCATAGGAGTATGGAGTTTAAAATGTTGGATACCTCTAGACTCAATCATCAGCGAGCAACCATCAGAATTTGTTTTACCCTTTTCTAACTAGCTTGAGATTCTTCCTTGCTAGACTTATATCAAGTGATAAGCAGGCTATTGCATGTGATGCTGATATATGCTAGAACAAACTCGCTCATCTTATATGTGATTCCAATTTCCAAGCTCTTTGTGAACAGAGAGATTTGATGACTCATTCATTTTCTGATGTCGCAACAGGGTTAGCCGTATTGACAGTAATGCTGGTAACAACGCTGCTTATGATCCTAATTATGCCGTTAGTATGGCACTGCCATTGGATTCTTGTCCTCATCTTTGCTTGCATGTCTCTACTGGTGGAGGGCACCTACTTTTCTGCAATGATATTCAAGGTTAATCGAGGTGGGTGGGTTCCTCTTGTCATTGCTGCTGCCTTCTTTATCACCATGTCTGTCTGGCATTATGGTACCATCAAACTCTATCAGTTTGAGATGCAAAGCAAGGTTTCAATTCAATGGATTCTCGGTTTAGGCCCCAGTTTAGGACTAGTTCGAGTTCCCGGGATTGGATTAGTTTACGGTGAACTACCTAGCGGAGTTCCTTACATCTTTGCTCATTTCATCACCAACCTCCCCGCCATCCATTCTGTCGTAGTTTTTGTCTGTGTGAAGTATGTTCCTGTGCACACCGTCCCTGAAGGAGAGAGATTCCTCGTTTCACGAGTTGGACCCAAGTGCTTCCATATGTTCAATTGTGTTGCTAGATATGGCTACAAAGATCTACACAGGAGAGACGATGAATTCGAGACAAACCTCTTTGATAATCTATTCAGGTTTGCCCGGCTTGAGTCCTTGATGGAGAGTTGTTCAGATTCAGAAGTGTATAGCATCCCTGAGCAGCAAGCTACTGAGCATTCGGCTCACAATACAAACCTACCCGGCTGCAATAAGGTCACAACTCATTCTACTCAAGACTCAACTTTATGCATTGATTCTCATGAACTATCATTCAATCCAATGGTGATTGATGATGAGATGGACGAGTTAGAATTCTTGACACGATGTAGAGATACAGGAGTTGTACACATACTAGGAAAGACGGTGGTAATGGCAAGAAGAGATTCTGAGTTTCACAAGAAAATAGTGATAGATTACATATATGCTTTCCTCAGGAAGGTATGCAGGGAGAATAGCGTAATCTTCAATGTTCCCCATGAATGTCTATTGAATGTTGGACAAGTGATTCTTGTATAAGCTTCACATGATCAACCAAGAGATGCTAGATTTGCACATTTTTGTTGTACATCAAGAACACCATGAATCAATTTTGAAACAATTTTTTGAAAATTAAATCAAAACACCAACACATGTCAAGGATGGATTGGCACATTGTTAGTGATTGGGACAATGAAATAACATTAGTTTTTAATGGTGATAATTTTTTTTTGTAGGTTTCTATAAGAGTATTAGATTAGAAGAAAACTACTATATATGTTCATATCTTTTGGCTCCTCTCTGCTTCAACTACTGTTTCAATACTATCACCCATTGACATAGAAATCAGCTCATTATAATTAGGAGGAAATTGGAGCCTTTGACAAGAGTTTGGCTTTACAGTGCTTCTACTGTACTTTAAAAACACAGTAAACCTATAAAAATATTTGGTAATACCGACTTCTAATAAAACACTCATTTTTCATCTCATAACGACTATGACAACAAAACCACCACATCTACATACCAAACAAACTCTTAATCTTGTAGCATGGTGAAGTAACAGAGTTTTGCTACTTTTGCTTTTTCAAGAACTGGTGCATGAAGAGATTGGGGTCTAATCAATCACGAAAACCAGAGCAAAGTTTGTATTTACTATTGACACAAATAATAGCTTTACACATAAACCAATTCCTTTTTCAGTTTTTGCACAAAACACAATCATATTTTACCCTCTCGATGGTGAGCTACTTTTCACCACTCTGTATAAATACACACCAATGTTTGTTTATGAAGTATATAATACTATAAACAACTCTCGCCGTTGTATTTCGTAAAGAGTTAAAAGGAGCATACTAGGGGAATCATGGAGAGCATTCACTTGGGCGCCTGGCTCTGCAGCTGATTACCATGTGATTTAGGTTGGCATGCAGCAGACATCACACGCAAGCGTCTGGCGATCTCTGTAAATGATGGGCGGGCAACGGGATCTGGAGCCCAACACTGCTCCATTAGCAATCTCCATTCCAGATCACAGTAGCTTGGCACGGGTGGTCTCAGTGTGTTATTGACAATACCTCCTGCATATAAGGAGAATCAAGGAACTGAGTACTATTTTCAATACATTCATCAATTATGCCCCAGTTCAATTGTACTTGATGGTGCAGCCAGTAGCACCTTAAAAGCGGCATAAAATATTCCTGGGAGTATGATATTATAACCACCTTTTCAACTGAAAAAGGGCCAGTAAATCTATCAAAGGAAATGTCATAGGAGAAGGATGAAGTGTAGGTCCAAGTTGATGTCTTACAGATGAACGATTCATCTATATCATTCATCTATAAGCCATCAAAGACACATGGCAGAAAACTTCAAAGATAATTCTAAACTCAATATGGATTCCCTTGATAATCTTTTTTCTTTCATTTTTCATGCTTTTGTTTGGGTTCTAATCAATGCATTTTTTTTATTTGTAATACTAAAAATCTTGTATATTTAATATATAACCGAACTACAAAACAATTGAAGTTTCTATTTGGTCCATTTGAAGTACTTGAGATTTCTCCAAGGTTTTCAGAGAACGCACAAACACTTGTTAAAATAAATCTCAGATCTATTTCAGGCTTATGACAGGAGCAAGATATAAATTATATGGGGACATCAAACTCAGATGTTTCCATTTCAATTCAAAAAATGTTGTGCAAATTTTCAACCACCCCACATATCACGGAATAAAATTTATTTGCAAAAAGTTTCTTTTTTCCAAATCAATATCCAATTAAATTTTGCTATATTGCTATCAAATATATTACAACTTCACTTTTCCTACTTATTTCACAGAATTATTTTCAAAATATATATATATTTCCATCAAGGCTCCCATATCACAAAGCCACAAAGGTTGACTTCATCAACTTATACCACTAAAGTGAACAATATCTACTTCAATCATGATTTTTATTTCTGTCAAATCACTACACCCTACTAATTTATAGCCACTTCAATCAGCCGCCAAATTGTTATACTTGGCCATTAAATGTAACTGGCTTGAAGGTAAAATGAGCATTGGCTTAGCTTTCCAATATTGTACCATTTTACAGTTTCTAACAATTAATTAAAATAAAATAAAGTATCAATCTATTACTTTCACATATTTGTTTAGATTATTCTTTATTAAATTAATAAAAATAAAAACAAAAGAACAAATGCACCACCAGCCAATTTGCCAGTCTTGCAGCTGGCATCGCCAGAATCCTTGTTTGATGACCTACTCATCCATACATTCATCATCAGCATTCAAGCTGCTGACGACATAAAACTAAGATTGAAAATTTTGCCAACACATAACACCATTATCATACACCAGAGAGGATCAGTCAACACTGAAGATGATGGTCAGAGCAATGCACCACCACCAGCCGCCATACATTTTTTGACCAATGGAGACTCGAAAATGTCACTGATGATTGTATGGATGAGTAAATAGCCGAACAAGGATTCACATTTCAATGTATCTTAATAAACAGTGAGGCCTATATGAATTTTTTAAATCAATTAAATTTATTGTAATTTGTCTATTCTTTAGAAAAAAATAACCCACTTTTTCTAAGTGGGCCTAGAATCACTTCCAGGAAAACATCAACATCTCAAATAAATTCTGGGATATTTTTCCAAGTGGAACACAGTAAAGAATTCCCATGAAGAAAAAAAAAAGCAGCACAGCCTCAGGTCACAACAACTTGCATAATAACTTTAAGAAAAACATGCAATTTGACATTCTAAAAGCTATTATAGATGAGCAAATCATCATGGGGGATACGACGGAGAAAATTGGGGAAAAAGAGAGAGGCACACACCGATGATTGCTCCATAATGCATATTGGCATAGGGTTCCTCACCAGTGAGAATCTCCCATAGGACAATACCAAAAGAGAACACATCAACCTGCCAGTACAAAGAAAATGAGCCAGAAAACTTTGCAAATTTAAGTGATCCACGGTGAGGGAAACTCATAAAAGGAAGTCAAATATACCCAAATTAACACCAAAGATTTGTATTGTCCATAACAAACTTCAATGTACATAAATCACCAATATAATAACATACCAGAGAGATTTCCCTCCACATAGAATAATGCATCCTTTACATATCTTCAGAGGCATCATCCTACTACCTTAAGTTGATAATTTCTATCTTTCTTCACTAGTATTACATTTTTCTTTAGTTTTCATTTTTAAAAAAAAAAAATTGGTTCATCAATACTTTAACAAAGGCCTGCCCAAATGACACAATGCTTACCATTTGAACCAAGTTTTGTTTTGCTTTCACGAATGTGAGAAAAAAGTTGAATATTAAAACCATACCTTCTCTGACACCTTACTACTGCTACCATTCAAAAGCTCTGGAGCCATCCATGGAAGGGTTCCCCTTACGCCACCAGTGACCAAGGTATTTCTTTTAATTTTCGACAAGCCAAAATCACCAACCTGCAGAAAGAATAGCATATCTAAACATTTTTCCTTTTACCTTGACCCAATTAGATGCTCTCCATGAACAAATACATTGGACCAACATGCATAATAAGTGCCAAACCATTCGTGAAATAGCAAAAATATTACCTTGCAAATGGGTCGTAGAGGATCTTTCAAGTTGACAAGCAAATTGTCACATTTTAAATCGAAATGTACAATATTCTTTGAATGCAAATATTCCATTCCAAATGCTGCATCCATTGCGATAATGAGTCTCTTACGACGATCGAGATGCCTGAACATTGACTAAAAGAACATATGAGATACAGAGAAGAATATAAACTAAGCAAAGCTTTCAGTAAAGATGCAATGAACTGAGCTTTTATATAACAATAAAAACTTGATTAGATGCCACCTCTTTACTAATTAATAGAATATGCTTTCATATTTGTGATTATTTTACCATTATCTGGATGTCCATAACCAATTTTCTTCCAGACAAGAAACTACAACTGTTGGATTTAAATGATGCTTAGGTTAACTGAACTGGAAAATTGTGTACTTTTGAATGTCAATCACAGTGTCAGAAAAACCTTACAAGCCTTATAGCTAGTCTTCTTTTCCAATTTACAACATCGATAAATTCATGGAATAATGATCATGAGACAGGAGAAATGAATTGATTTGATGAAAACAAAGGAACTAGATAAAAGTGATTTCAGTAGCCATTTGTACGATTGACATTTCAAGGAGTGTTCAGAGCTTCCTTTTATTTCATGTAGTCTCAGCCATCATTGCAATCCAACACTGCAGTCTTAGGTTTGAACAAAAAATGCTAAGAGCTTCCAGAATGAAAAATTCTACATATATTTGAAAATATATATATTTATAAATTGTTTATTTTAGCTTGATTTTGAGCTCTCATCTAAGTTCATAGACTAAATGTTGAAGCTTTATTGAGCTCAAGCTCTTTTCTTCCTCTTTTTTTCCCCCCTTTTGTGGTTGGGATTTGTGGGGTGGAGTTATGGTGCCAGAACCAGGATCAATCAATAAGCCAAAACATTTGGCTCAGCTATCTGAAAACTGCTCCAATACTAATCATGGACATCAAATAATTAAATATAAAAATATTACCTGTCCTTGCTAAGTAAAACATGCCTAAGAGAGCCATTCACCATGAATTCTGTCACTGTGGCCAGTGTTCCTCCCGGTCCATCTTGTACTACACCATAAAAGGCCACCACATTTGGATGGTGGAGCTTTGAAAGAATTTCAGCTTCACGCCAGAACTCGACAGTCTGAAAAAATGAACGCTGACAGTAGGTATAAATAGAGAGAAGCAAATAACAAATATTAAGACTCGTCACTGTTATAAAGTTGAGAGACACAGCAAAAATAAATCTACCTAATGAGCATATAAACCATTCAACCATCAATTCTAGTAAACTACTAGTGCAGTATTATATCAATTGTCACTGTTATCAAATGAGAGACACATAACAAACATCAATATATCCAATGAGCATATAAACCATTAAAACAGCAATCCTAGTAAACTACTAGTACAGTCTTATGCCAATGCCACTGATGAGAAATACTCTCCACTAGGTAAATAAGGTAACTTATCTGTTTTTGATAGAATCAAACAGAAGCTGGAACAACAGAAACATAAGCTACTGAGTTAACAAAAAAGACATTACAACCGAGTCAAATCTTGAAAGAGAAGCGAATATTAATAGCTTTCTTAGGATTAATTGTCATGGCTGCAACTCTCACGGGTCAAACACTTCATGTGCTTAATTAATTATTAAATAAAATCAGTTAGATGGAAGAAAGCTCACCAATCTCTCTTGCTCTGATGAACGGCCAGTAAAACAGCTCTTTTTTATTCGCTTAATGGCAACATCTGTTCCCCTCCATTTTCCATGGTAAACAGTCCCAAATGTGCCAGAACCAAGTTCTCTCAGCTCTTCCAAATCTTCATTTTTTATAATCTATCATAAGATCCAAAAATAGATATAAGAAGTTCACCAAAAAGATCAGAAGCATAAAACAAAGTGTTTAGTATATCCATAAAAAATTCTCCAAACTGAAGTTACGAAAGGAAGCAAACAAGATATCAGTCCATTAAAACTGCATGTCAGTGCAGCATCAGCAGACATACTCCAATACTTCAGACAAGCTGCTTCAGTCATCCATGGTTTAAAATTGGGAGCATGGTTTACATTTTGACATTTCAGGGGGGACTGTGAGAATATAACACAGAATTATAGTAACAGGAAAGCTGCCTATCTATTTCACAACAGCATCTGAGACACTATTTAATTTGACATTGCACATTATTAATGGCAAGAACATTTTCATTTCATGTGGATCAGAATGCTCAACACGCCTTCCAAAGGCCATTCTTAAACCAACAAGGACAATCACATATTTTTTGTTTCTCTTGCACGGATCCACTGAAGGCTCATTGGGTCCACGGTTATGCAATGTAGGTAACCCATGTTTTTCTATTGCGTAAAATAGGAACTTAATTGTAGTTCACTTAGGCAATAACAATTGACTTCAGTGGCCATCTACAAGGAATATCTTGATTTCCAATCATATTGCCGTGCCTACAGAACTATTCAAAATTTAGTTACAGACAGTTATACTTTTCAAAAACTAACAAAAAAAAAGTACAAACAGTTATAGATACCTTTTAGAAACCTACAAACGGCCACTTCAATGAGCCAAAGAACACATAACGACCCACTAAACGCTCTTAACATTGCTAGAAACTAAAGCAGGTTTACTTCCAGTGCAATATGATCCTCCAAAACAGACACATCAATAAATCTTGAGTTATAAAAATAATTTAATGAGAAGACATGATATTACTAATCATATCACAAACAGCCTATGTTTTTAAATGCAGATAACTCGAAAAAGAAAAGAAGGTACAGTTTGTCATAATAATGAGGTAGGCTTGTTTAAATAGCTAAGTGATAGGGAAAGGTGCATTTCTGTCAAATTTGTTAAAAGTAGAAGCAAAAGGTCGCCGTGTGGCCTTTTAAACCTAGCAGTATATTTCAACAATCAATAGACAATTGACAATATCAACTTATCACACAGGTAGATTGCCATTCCAAATTATTAAATATTTTACAAGCAAAGATAAGCATCTAATTGTGTAGTCTAATCCCTCAATATATGAGACTGAGCCATAAATCTACCTCTCATGTAAGTGGGGAGGTTATTCAGCTAACATAACCTTCTTCAGTAATAAATTCAAAGTCACTCATAACAACTTTAAAATTATTAGTAATAATGTCGCGGTGCTTGTAAAAGCAAAGTAACAATAAAAGCACAGTTTGAAATTTTCTTATATATATATAGAGCATATGTACTGAAAAGCAAGTATTTAGGCACCACATACCTGCAAGGCACTGATATCAAAATCTCCCAAAGCAAGATCAACAAAAGTTGCACCAGTATTTGGAAGATCCAACTTCCCTTCCTAAAGAGAGAAGAATTAGAAAAGGTAAGCATGGATCAGCAATATGGCTAGTGATTATCAGAGGAATCAACAGATAAAGTTACCCCATAATCTGATTCTGGTATCTTCTGATTCATGCCCTCTGACTGCACACTTTCTTCAACCTTGAGCTGAGAACGACCATAATCTGGATGCATATCCATGGTGTTGGGGCCAACAATACCAGATGACTGTCTCTGACTGCCCTCATCAAAATTAATACGCGAGTCAGTTTGAGCCGTGGTAGATCCATCAGGCTTTAAAGGTGGATAGCTATAATCTACTGGAACGCCTTCCTCAATATTTGTAAGTGGGGCTGAGAAACCCAGATGATCTTGGTCCATAAGGGACACATCTTTTCTAGAAAACTCATCTTGAGCCAGATTCCGAAAGTACGACCACCGCTTAGGCTCATGATTCTGCACATTCCAGCTCAAAACCACTCCATCTCCATGCATCGGACTTACACCACTAAGGTCTTCGGAGTTCCTTGCTTTTGAGAATATATCAGACAAAAGATCACGAGGAAATCTGTCATTGATATCAATAAGTATGTCTCCCTCAGGATTGCCAACAGCAACACTTGAATCCCCTCGAGGAACAGCTTGAACTGGCCTCTCTTTTTGTGCCAAAGACTGTGCATGTCCCTTGTTGTCATTCCCATTGTTCTTGTGGGCAACAATCTCACTCCGTTCTGCTTGCTTCAAAGAGGAATCTTCTGGGTTTTTACTGGAAGTTCCATGACTTGTTATAGGACTATGCAAACCAGCTGCAGTTGCTTCTTTATCTTTGAGCAAAAGGTCTTTATAGGTATCTTTGGTCCTGATCACTTCACGATCATCGGCAGAATTTGGAGCCACCTGCATCAATTCAGATTTCCCTAAACTTGATGCAAGCCCCTCCTCAGAAACATTGGAATTATTTCTGTTCATTTTATCAGCAAACTCTTTATGCTCCCTCAATTCCTCAAGGCCATCTTCAACTGTCTGAAGATCTGCATATCGCTGTTTTGCAGATGCAATGGATTGCTCATTCTCAGAAGACATATTCCCGTCACGCATTTTATCAACTGCTTCTGTGATTGGTTGAGAGCCATCAGGAATTGCTTGAGAAATCAGAAACTGAGAACCAAAGGAATCATTAGACTTTGATAACCGGTTCATTTCTGTTGGCTCTCTGGGAATTTTCTCAGAATGGAACCTCTGAGGAACCACAGATGGTTCAGAGTGGCTAAAGTCAGAAGGCTCAGCCTCAGTGTCACCATATCCAGATGTAAAAGGTCCACCAGATGCACAAAAACGGTCATCATCATTGTTCTTTCTCCCTTCAATTAAAGCCTCAGGAGGAATCGAATTCTGTACAGGTTCCTGGACCTTTTTATTACTTTTTGAGGGCAACAGAGGTGAAACTGTGTCTGCTGATGAAATGGCCACTGATACTTCCTCTCTGGGAACATAATTTGAAACAGAACTAGTATGCGGATGTGAAGAAACAACATGCTCATTTCCTGACATCCGAATCTTATCAGTTTCATTAATCTTTGGCATTGAAGAATCTCTTTTCATTTTCTGCTCCTTTATTGATACTTCTTTTTCTAGAGACCGTACCTTCTCAGGTTCATTTATTTTATTAGCTGAGCTGTCCTTTTTCAGTTTAACCTCCGTGACAAATGCTTCAGGATCTTCAGTATAACCTCCCTGTTGATTCAGCTGCCCATGTAAAGGAACAGAGACTACATTTTCTCCACGTGATGCAAAATTAGAAGGGTGAGAACCATAATCATATTGCAGTGGAGCACACAAGGGAGGAGTGGTGCTCCTCACATCTATTTGGGGGAAGTTCTCAGTAGTTCGCAAAGTAGATGATATTTGTTGAGTAGTTTCTCCAGAGTGCATTTTCTGTCCCTGGTAAGGCTGTGAGTTGGATTCATAACCACTAGCATTACTTACCAGTACTGGCTGAGAAGATCGAATTGTTGATGACGGTGCATTGTATGCCAAAGTTGTGGTGCCAGAAACAGCTAATTCAGCTGCAATGCGACCACTATCCCTTTCAACATTTAGACTGAGTAACTCATCCAAATTGTTTCCTGAAGCACTTGCCAAAGCAATTGAGTTTTTCCTTGATCCTAGATCCATACCATTTACAGCAACTACATATTGAAACTCAGAATCGCCTTCCATGCTTTCCAGGCCAAACTGAGTATCCTCTAGATCAGAACTAGAAAATAGGAACATCCGAGGTTTCTGTGAGCCCCTGTCTTCTAATACACTACATTCCTCCATCATGTTCTGCAGATCCTCATCACAGGATACAGAAACCAATGCATCAAGATCCTCGCCAGGAAGCTGATACTTTATTGTATGAGTTTGACCGTAAATTACTAAAGCCTTTTGCATAAGCTCCTGCCAAGAAATGTCCCTGCTTATCCGGATAATACGCGTATCGCCCCCCACATATCTAAGTTTCCCATCACTGGGACGGGGCAAAACTTTTCCCCCAAAGCTGCACAGGAACTTCACCTTGCTTGATGAACCAGAAGCTCCTGAAGAGGCATAACCATGACTCCCTCGACTCATGTCATTTCTTGATGAGGTTCGTGGTACTGATCGCATGGAATCATAATAACTTCTGTCTTCGGGAACTGGAGGCCCCTTTCTCTCAAACTCCTGGGCACGGCCTGTATCTGCCGTGCTAAGCATGGTAATATCAGACCCACTCTCTGAACCTGTATGAGAAATTCCCAGTATTCCCTTCAAATCCATGTAGACAGGTGCGTTGTTAGGATCACCATAAGCATTTGGAACAAAATGCTGCCTGGGGACCACTCTTTCCCGCATAAATTCAAGAGCAAACTCTTCACCAGTCTGAATGGAATAATTCAGCACAGGTCTAGCTCCCACTGACATAGCATAATCTGGGGGTCGGATATTAGTATTGATATTACTAGAGGGATCATGGAAAAACCTTTGATTTGCTGAACCAGGTCCCTCATTTCTACTTTCCACATTATTGTACCTGACCTGTTCATAATTTTTCTGCTGATCCATCATACCTTTCCCCAAATTTCTCTCCATTTTGATGAAATTTGCCCGGGTCAAACACACCCAGGCAAGAGTCCATTAAAATCACACCAATACCATATCAAAACTGGCATTTCCATATCCAACTCTGAAGTTTCCTTGATTACAAAAAGAAACAAACTTCTTATGGTGCAGAAAACTTCACCCTCGACCAAAACCTGAAGAGAAATAAGCCCCCACCCATTAGTTAACTCAGTTACCCGGCCTTTACAATCTTGAAGACAAATAAAATCAATTTTCTCCACCAGAAAACAGACAATTATAAGCATCTCATTCATGAAAAAGTAAATAAACCTCAAAAAAGTATATTTGAAAATGAAATCAAATACATATCTTACATCAGACCTAAACCTAATCAATGATTATGAAGCTGCATGATCAGATCATAGAAAAGAAAACTTTTAAGTTATGTATTTTTCATTCATGCAAATACTAAACATAAATCAAATTAAAAATACCAATATTCAGAATTCCCCTATTCTTTACTATTCTCCCCAACTTTCTCTGCAGCCAAACACCACCAAAGACAAAATATGTAACTCTTTCGTCAACACACCAAATTACTAAAACCCACTAGAAAACAAAATCAACTAATCATCTAAAATACATAATTACAAAATAATAACCACAGCTAAACCCAACTTCAACTTCGCAGAAACACAAACCCTAATTAAGACTCTAAAAACTCTGAATTCTCATCAAAATCCCAAAATTCAGCTTCCAATTCAACATCAGAACTAAACCCACATAAAAACTATCAATCAGAAACGAAAAAATGGGTAAAAAAAATTAAGAGATCAAACCAAATACCTGAGAAAAGCACTACACACTGAGCTACGCTGTGTTTAAAATTGAAGCCGTCTGCTTGGTTTCTCTCTCTTCCTGATTTTCTATTTTAGATTTTATATTTCAATTTATTTATTTATTTATTTAAATTTAAAATCTTTTCTCTCTCTCCAGATCCATCGCTTAGCTCGAATTCACGACTTTTTGTTCACTCTAATCATGATTTCGTTGGTTTTATCTGTAAAAGTCTGTAGTTTCCAATTGGGATATTAACATATGGGTCCAATATATTTGTAAAATAACAGTACGAAATAATTTTGACTACTTCTAACAAACACATCTCTCATAACAAGTATTAAAGTAGACTATAAAATTAAAAATCTAGATGGACTAAGTCAAACGAACAGTCCAACTCTATAAATTTAAAATTAATTATCCTATTTGTTTTTAAAATTAAAATAAATTGATTTGATTACTGATTCTAGGCATCAAAACATTAGTCAAATTGAGAATTATGGATAAACATCTAAATTTTATATTTCAATTTAAAAATTTAGATATAACATATTTTAATTAGATGAATATATTAATTACAATATAATTAACTATACTATATTAAATTAATTATCTACAATTATTTACATTTTAAAACACAAATTAGAATTACAAGACCGAATAGAAAACCAATTGAATTAAACTAGTATAATATGATCCGGTTTAATTCTTTATATAGTTAGGTTAATACCATTACTTTTTTTTGAGAAGTAAATATTCTTTATTTCAATTTGGTACTGGTACAATAGGTGTTGAATCAAATAGTACCCCAACCCTAATGCAAATTAAAACAACTAAAATTACTATTAGGGATTTATTTGTTAAAATCATAAATATGTGTACTTATGTGTTATTTTCCTTGTTTACGGGCCTACGCGTAGATATCCCTTCCTGCTTATAAGTTACGCGCATTTTAGTGCTCGTGTTAATCACGATGCAATCACGAGGCTTATTCGCTCTGGTTGGGTGGGTCCACTTGAACGTTAGGCGTACGTGGCTGGACAGTTGACGGCTCAACTGAAAACCGTCGGTTTTCTATGCCAATAAGAAATCTTGGAATATTACATGTAAGTCCTTCACGCTTTACTTTAATACACAAAGGTCCAAACTGTTATGTGATTCAATAATTTGTTAAAATAAAATTAGTATTTTTATGTAATAATTTAAAAAAAATTGAAATTACATCTGAGAATAATTTATGAAAATATTTTGATTAATCTAATTTTTCAAGAAAATTACTAAACATGATAGTGCTATTTTCTATTTGTATACAAAGTAATGACAAATGTCCCTAAAATTAAAAAAAATACAATTTAATCAATTAATTTTTGAAATTCAACTTATATCTTCACTAAACTTAAATGGCATTTGTTATCTCTAATTTTATTCAGTATACAAGATAAAAAAATATATGATAATATATTATTAAACATATTTAATTTTAAATTTTTAAATATAATATTTAATTATTAACTAAATAAAATATAGTAAAAAGTAAGTATGGTCGGCGACATTACCAAATGTTTGACAATAATATCAAATTTTATTTTGTAAATGAAATGAGAGAATTCGTCACAATATTCTTTAAAAATAAATAAAATTATGTGTGAAATATTTTTAATTCTAAGATTAAAAAGATTTGTTTAAGGCTATGATTGAATATGTATTTATTAAAATTTTTATAGGTTTATGTTAATTGAAGATTTAAATAAAAAGATACTTTCAAAGTATATTTTTATATATGAGCAAATGGATGGATTGCTTTTTTCAAAAAAGAAAAGAAAAGATTTTGTTATTTTTATATTTTGTTTTATATATGAGACATTTTTACGAGATAATAATATATGGATTCCTAATTTTTTATATTTTCACAAATAAAAATATCATTTTCTTATTATGAGGTTAATTTAATATTTAAAGGGAATGATTTTGTGAGATTATTATGAACTTATTTGTTATAAATAAATAAATTATATGTTTATTTATAAAACATAAAATTATAAAAAAATCAATGTTATTATTTAATTTTTGTAAATGGTCCATAAATTTTTAAAACTAACCTCTAAATTCCTTAAATTTAAGAATAAATAACCAATGCCTCAATAGTTACTAATTTTTGTTAAGTTAGACGTTTAGGTTTATCCTTATTGAAAATAATTTATTTCCGTTGTTTTAAAATTTACTCTTTGCCCATTTAACTCCATAAATTTTATCTAAACTCCCAACAAAATTTTGATATAATATTATTAATAAATTATATATGTAATGTATAATATTAGAAAAAAAAGAACATTTAATCTTTCTTATCACTGGGCATATGATGAATAGTAAAATCACAGATTAAGTGTAGGTATTATTTCTATAAAATGTAGAATGAGAATTGACTAAAAATAAAAAAAATTAGAGGTCGTCTAGGTCCCTAACAAAATGTCACTAATAAAAAAATGATATTTCTTTTTCACTCATTTTCTTTTCACTTTTTTAATTTTATTTTAAATTCAAAAATAAAGAAAATTATCTTTTCATAAATCCTCTACTTATTATTTTCTTAAATTCTGCCTATGTCATAATAAAATTCATAAGCTAAAATAATATTTTACCTAATAATTCTAAACTCTAGGAACTTATTACCATTTCTAAAATCATCAAATCTAAATTAAATTATATATCAAAATCAACCATAACTCTCATTTACATATAAACACTAAATAAATATATATTCTTATTAATTCAGTGAGCATATTTTTTAATAAACTCGATACTATCTCTAACACAAGATTAAAAAAGTTTGCATACCATCTAACAGCTCTAAAAAAACTTCTAATACAAACTCATTATCTATAAATACAAGTAACAAATTTATTTAATCTACGTCATCCTTTATATTCTAATCTTTCTAATTTTCTCGTAAACTCTCTATATGAATCAACCTACAAAAAAAAATGTCAATACCAATGGTAGTGATATGGTAGTGAAAAGATAGTGTTAGCAACATTACGAGAGATATACAATTGTATAGGTATTCTTATAAGTATCACAGGTTTGTACGACAAGCATTAGATGGTTTTGAGGTATGTACAAAGACAAAGAAAGCAAGAAAAGTGATATTACATTGTTAAGTCCAACAAAAATAAAAAGAAAATAGGGGAGGAAAAAAAAGAAATTAAAGGATCCTTTTTACAAAGTGGTATATGTATATCATTTACATGTGTAAATTTAGGTGGAAATTTTACAAAAATTACATCTTTCTAATTAAAAATTTACTAAATCTTTATTATGGTCAAGATATTGGAGGCTAATCCTAAAATTTAGAGGTATTGTTGGTGAGCAAGATTAAATTGTCATATGGCTATTGTCTAATAAAATCGTCTTATATTGTCATACATATCCTAAGTCTTTTGCTACACATTTTAAATTTATTAAATTTCTCAATTTTATACATTATATTTAGAGAAACTTGAGAAATGTAATAGAATTTGTATTATAGCATGACTTATTATTGATATTCAACCAAATCTTTTATATTTACAAGTGTGTGTGTGTGTGTGTGTGTGTGTGCAAGCTTTGTTTTGATAATAAAGTTTGTGTAGAGATATATTATTTTCAATAAGTGATTATAATACATAGTTATGATTTATTTAAAAAAAATTGACGAAAAGTTGTAACATAAACGAAAGATTTATTTATTGCACTATTACAAAAAAAGATGGGGATATTTCAAAATATCAAATCCTATATGAAAATAGTAAATTCGCTTGTATAATCATACAAGGAAATTTTCTTTTAAGGTGTGGTAACAAGTCAACAAGATAGAGTATGATGCATTCTACCAAATAGCTTCACATGTGGGCGGCTTGACCTTGGTTTACTAATGTGATCCTTTTATTTTTAGGTTAATTTAGCATGATAAAGTTGCATTATGATTAATTTTTTGTTATACAAAATTAATTATTACTATTACAAGTAATGTGTGAGCAATGAGCTTGTGTTACCTATTTTAATGGCTGATGCTTTATTTTTTCATCAAATTACTATGATAAAATTTAATTGTGAGTAGACATTTTGCTATTTAATACAAAATTGATAATTAATACAATATAATATCCAAGAAAACTTACCTAGAAAGTATTCGAATAGAGAATATATTATATCTTTTCTTTTCTTGTGTTCTTTTCTTTGATTTCATGTTTATTCTTTTTCTTCCCTCTAATTTATGTTTGTTTGTTTTTTCTTATGGCACAAAAAAATAAGAACTCTTGTTATAAATTCACTTAACCTAAAATTTCAACATATGTAAAATATCACTCAACTCTTTTGACTTTTTCTTTTACATTTTTTACCCAATAAATTCTTATTATCTAATAATTGTATTCTTTTAAAAAATAAACATATTCATCCACAATGAATAAACTCTACTAAAAATAAATATGTTTCTCTTAGAAACTCTAATAGTTTATAGTCTCACATAATATGGTATTAGTATATCTATATATATGTTTTCCCATGTATAACAAAATTTGGAGTATTACACAGCATTAACAAGAGTCACAAAGAGAATTTCAAACGATATGAATGTCAAGCCAAGGCTACCATTCATAAAAGAAGAAGTTTGCACAGTCTTAAAGCAGATGAACCCAATAAAGGCTCCTGGGCCTAATGGCTTTCCTGTAGCATTCTTTTAAAAACACTAGTATTTAGCTAGAGATGAGGTTACTTTAACGTGTCTACATGTTTTCAACGAATTAGGTGATATTGCTAAACCAAACCATACTAATGTTGCTCTTATTCCTAAACTTTGTAACCTAACCAAAATTTCATAATAATCGACTTATTAGTTTGTTAAATGTTGTGTATGACATCATAGCAAAAACAATTACTAATAGGTTAAAAAAAATCCTACATAGATCATTTTTCCAAACTATAGTGCATTCATAACTAACAGACTTATTATAAATAACATTTTATCGGATATAAGTACTTGTATAAAATTAAGAACATGAAGAGAGAAAAAAAATTAATAGACTTAAAGCTTGATATCATTAAGGCCTATAATAGGGTCAAGTGGTATTTTTTGAAATGTATAATAAAAAATTGGGTTTTTTCTTATCAATGGACTTAATTGGTATGAAATGCGTTACAACTCTATCTTTTTTGTATAAATTAATGACATTACAATAGGTTTTATTAACCCAAAAGGCATTAGACAAGGTTGTCCATTATCACGCTATCTATTGATTATATGTGCATAAACTTTTTTTTTTTTATTGCTTGCAAATGCTAAAGAGGCCAAATTGATCAATGAGGTGATGTTTGATAACATCTTGAATATTTCATATTTGTTGGTTCTTGAAGATAGTTTGGTATTATCCCAAGCCTTAATTTAGGAATGCCACACTTTTAAAGCCATTTTTTAGTGTTATATTTGTGTTTCAGGCCAGATTTTCAATTTGAGAAGTCATCAATACTTTTTAACCTAAATTTGCAACTTGCCCAAGCTGCTGTAGTGAGTAGAATTTTCAATTTTAATGTTGTTACAGTGCATAAAAAATATTTAGTTTGCCATTGAAGGTAGAAAGAAACAAAAATTAGAGTTTCAATAACTTGAACTTAGAATTACTAACAAAATAAAGAATTGATAGAATAAGTTATTTTCTAACAGTGACAAAGAGGTTTTCATTAAAGCGGTTAAAAAGCGATTCAAGATCCCGTGGGCCTATGCATGAAGATATAAAAATTATTGTCAACATTATGGTGGGATAACAAAGAAGCAAAAAGAAGCATCCATTGTGTAAGTTAGGAATTATTGTGTCAAGCAAAGAAGAATATAAGTCTTAGGTTTAGAGAATTAAATTGTTTCAATCAAGTTTTGTTGGCAAAATAAGGATGGAGAATCATTTTCATTTACCAAACTCGCTAATGGTCAAAATTTTTGAAAGTTAGGTACTTTAAAACAAGGGTCTTTCTTGAAGCAAAAATTAAAAATAACTCTTCTTTTATATAGAGGAATCTCTTATGGGATAAGAAAATAATCCAAAATGAATATAGATAAAGAATAGGCAACGAAAAAAAAATTGCTACTTCTAAGTGCAATTAGATACTTAGACCCATAACTTTTAAGCCTATTTTTCTATCTTTACTTCCTTCAAACTCAAAAGTCAATGATTAGTGGGAAAAATCTAGGGAATGCATAAGTGATGAAGTAAGCTTTTCAAGAGGATGATGTAATTCAAATTTTAAGTATTCTTCTCTGATGGGCAACTAAAGAGGATCAAATAATCTAAGATTATGAGAAAATAAGTCAATATATAGTCAAGATTGGTTATCAAGTAGCTCTAAAACTTAAATTCTCAAATTTTCCTTCTTGCTCTAACAATGTTATGAAATTGTGGGAAGTTTTCGGGAATATTATTGTACCAGCAAAGGCAAGAATGTTCATGTGAAAGATTTTATCCTATATTCTCCTTATAGCCTAGCTTGACAAAGAGAAAAGTGATTGTTACACCAACCAGCCTAAGACGCTTTAAAGAGGTAGAGGATGTATCTCATACTTTGATGAGTTGCAAATTTGTGAAGAAAATATGGAAACTATCTTCTTATTGAAGTATTATAAAAGAAAATATTATTTTGGAGTTTCTCAGTTCATTCAAGATTATTGCCACATCCTTGACAAAAAAAAGATATATAGTTCATATTGTTAATTTTATGGTCAATATGGAGTGCATAAACCAATTTCACTAAGAAAATACATGATAATCCTTTAAAAATTCTACCAAAAGCAGAAGTATTGTTAGACTCCTACAAAACTGTAGGTTCAAAAACTCTATACTAGAATTAACTTATCATATAAAGAAAATAAGCTAGTGGGCCCCTCCTTTTGATAAATAGTTTAAAGTAAATATATATATTGTTATTGATGAGAAGAAAAGGCTAGCAAGATTTGGAAAAGTAGTTAGAATTTCTAATGGAGAGATAATGGCTACAGTTGAAAAAAGGACAAAGCTTTACGAAGATGTAGAGATATTTTAAGGTGAAGCAATGAGGTTTGGTGTGTAAATTATAATTAAATTTGGTTTGACCTCAACTTCTGACTCAATAAATTGTATAACATTAATTAAAAGAAAAATAAGTAGCCTAATAGAGATATATTAGATTATCTCTGCGACTTAAGGTTTGATTTCCTAAAAATAAAGTTTGATGTACGCCACATTCCTATAATTTATAATTTTGCTATGTATAACATAAAAAATATTACTATTGCATATCAAAAGGCTATAATCTAGTTGGAAGAGCTTCCAACAAAGATTACTCATTAATATATGGCTCATGTTTGTGAAGTTATTATTTCATTAAAAAAATTTTGAAGAAATAATGATTTTATGTAATTTGTGGCTTGTCATCAATTTAAGAGTACAAAGTATTTAGGTGAAATATTGTATGCTTTGTTTAAAATGCATAATATGCATGATTTTTTAAGTTTGGAAGTCTAATGTAGAGTTTAAAAGATGACCTATAGTCATTTTTTAGCATAAAAGCCTTATTCGAGTAAGGTTTAATTTTCAAGTTTCCTAATTATAAAGATGTTAAAAAATGGCCAATTTTAAAGCATTTGAAAGTGGAGGAGACAAAAATTAACCTTACTTAAAAGTGGTTTTCTAGGAAGGCTTATGTACTAAAAAAACAAATACAAGTTGTCTTCTACTTCTAGCTAACTTTCAAACTTGAAATTATGCATAATATATATTCAAACATAAATATAATATGCCAATCAACACTTTATATTTTTAAGTTGATGACTAATCTAAAACAAGCCATAAATTACATAAAATTATTATTTCTTCAATATTCAAGTAATTTAAATTAGACTAAAAAATATGTAAATAACACTCTTCCAAGTTGATTAATTGATTGATATTAATGTATAAGTAATTGTTAATGTGCTGAAAAGGGTAGTTAAAAATTTGACAAAAAATTAGAGAAGAACTTATAGAGAAAAGAATGAGATAAAGAAAGAAAAATGGAAAAAAAGTAGAATTTTTATGCCTAGTGGCTATTGAGGAATAGTTTTATCTAAAAATTAGTTTTGGTTAATTTAGTAATAACTTGGGTGCAAAATGAGGTTATTTTGAAAATATTCTTTTTTTTATGTTATTACATCTTTTATCCTTATTCACCATTCCAATATTTCCACCATTACAAATTAGATACTAGAATCCTGATTCATTTATTATAAATTCTCTATCTCTACATAACCATTGGGACAAGCCAGGAGACTGAACTCCAAATATGGAGTCTGGCCTTTAAACCTTGCTGATTTCAACCAGCAAGATAATTTCTCATAATTATAATCCATAATATTTGAGTATGAGTAGATTTCCCTCCATGTTTGAGGGTAAGACATCAATCCACTTGGATGAAGATATTATGGTGGTGTTATATGAAATTCTATCAAGATTCTTGGTCAATTTTGATTCTTTATTTTTTTTCGAATATTCACTTTTTTATACACATATTTTTTAAAAAGATTGTTTTGAGAATATTTCAATATTAATAACTATAATATTCTAGTTTCACTATATTAAGATAATTTTGTGATTGATTCTATTAGCAAAACTTTTCATGTAACACATACTTCAAAATAATTGATGCTACTATATATATATATATATATAATTCAACATCTTATACATTAATTGTATAATATAACTAATATATCTAATTACATTCAATATTATCTGAATATAAAGTAAATGATTAAAATTTATATCAAGTCAAATTATAAGATCCCAATCGTTCATTTAGGAAATATAATTATGCACGTGATATAATTACATAATATTATGTAATTCAATTTTAAAATGTCAAAGTAATACTAATTCTCATGCATTAAATAATACTATTATTTAAAACAGTAGTCGTCTTTATATACATGTGAATTTAAATTCATCGTGTGATGTGACACATTTTTAAAAAACAATACTGTCACGTGACGTCATATTTCATCGTTCTTCTTTGTACAAATGGCATTGTATAATTAGAGAATGTATACAAGGATTGCTCCACAAAATTAGAAACTTTTTTCTACTATCAAAATTATATCATGCATGTGCATGAATGAATCTTCAATCTACTTTTGTTTTGTAATATAATATACTTTAAAATAGATATTTGCTGCTAATTTTAGAAAATGGGTTTTAACACACATCTTCCCTAAGGTTTGAAATTTTAATATTTAGATGGAAGGTTTGAGGTACAACACACTTACCTTTCCTAAACCGTTAGTTAACTATTCATTTTTACTTAAATGAATATAATAACCTTATTTACTTTAAAGTAAATTTTAAGAAATTCATTTTTAATTTATTTGATGTTTAAAAAATTAAAATAATTAAAATTTGAATATGTATGATATAAATCTTATATTAAAGAGTTTTTATAGTAATAGTCAAGTTAATAAGATTATGAAATTGTTTGGTAAAAAAATTAAAAAAAATATGGTTAATACCAGATGACTTGCGAAAAAATAGAGTAAAAAAGGCGGTCGTTTTGTACATTAGAATTTAAGATTTGGATAAATATGACACATAAATAAAAATTAATTAAATTATTAACTTAAATTATCATTAATTAAATTATTAATTTTAATAAATATTAAATAAATATAAATTAAAATTATAAAATTAAATTATCATTAATTAAATTAAATATTAAATAAATATAAATTAAAATTATTGATAATTAAATTTTTAGTTATTTTAATAATTTTAAACATTAAACAGATTAAAATTAAATTACTTAAATTTTAATTTTAAAATAATTAAGAATATTATAATTATTTAAATAAAAATAAATAATTAATTAATCGATTAAAAAGAATAAATTTATTTTTATTTAAATTTTTTATTTAAGTATTAAAATTTAAAAGTTAGAGGAGGTGCGTGTTAAAACCTATTTTAGAAAACAAATTTACTGCCAACATTTCCAATAGTGAAGGAAATCTAACAACTACTGCTTTATTAGTTTTATAGAGTGAAAAAATCAATGTACTTGACAACAAAATTAAAAGCTGAATGTGTTAGTTTAACCAAACCCTAAATAAAAATGAAAGCTTTATAGTAAAGAAATCAGATTTTAACAACAAAATTTAAAGCAAAATGTGTTAAATCTAATCAAAACCCAAACAAAATCAAAATTTGACAAGAAGTTAAAAGCAGAAGGTGTTAATTTAATGAAACACTAATAAAAATCAAAACTTTAAATTGAAGAATCAGTTTTTGACAACAGGATGAAAAGCAGAATGTGTTAGTGTAATTAAACCCTAGATAAAAAACAAAACTTTAAACTAAACCAAGACAGAAAAAGAAAAAGTGAAAAACAAAGGCTGCACTACAAATGGGAAAAAAAGAAAAGAGAATGTGAAAAACCCAGAAAGCAAATGATTGCGAGAGATGATGGGAAGGAAAAGAAAGCAAGAAAAGGAAAGTTTCTTCAAGTTCTCGCTTTCCATTCTCGCAATGTGCAGTACAAAGAAGGAGAGCAATAGCAGCAAGGGAGGAGAAAAAAGAGGAGAAATTTGGAGGGTGGAAGAGACACGTGGCAAGATCTCAGTGGTTAGGTAGATGATGAAGAGGGGGGTGTTTGTGTTTAGAGTTCTCTCTCTTTCTCTCATTGAACTGCCATGTCAGAGCGTCCTATGACCCCGGCGAATCCGTATCGTATGCTCTCTCTTTCTTTCTCTCTCTACAAAACTCCACTTTCTCTCTCTATATATAATCTGTCTCTTTATTGTCAATTTCTCTCTTATTTAATCATATTTGTATTTTGTATTTTCTCTTTCTCTCTCCGTCTCTCGCTTTCTCGTATCTCTCATTTCTCCTTAGCTTCCATGCCCTAATCTCCTCTCTCTGGCTCTATCTATATCCTCACTCTCTTTGTTAATATCCCAATCTGAGGTTTTATTGTCTGCTTTTTGTTTCCATTGATTGTTTTGATCCATAGGCAAAAGGGAAGATTGGTGAGCTTGTTAATTTATCTGGGTACTGTTTATTTCCTTGTTTTATGCTCATTTTTTGGTGCGTTCTTATCTGGGTATGTTTAATTGTAGCTGATTCTGTTGTGCCTTGCTGTTTTTGTAATGTTGTGTGCTGTTTGTTCTTGAAATTGTGGTGGTCTTGGTCCTGATTACTGTTAAGTCTTTGGTGCTTTAGGATAATTTGATAATTAGCTTTGCATGTCTAAGTGGTTAGTCTAATGAAGTTCTGGGTTTAGTTTGAATGTCAATGTGCATACTTGGTTGAGTTTTTGGTGCTTGACTGTTCAATTTTGAAGGTTCTATAGTTTATTGTTGAACATTTCGTAATCAACTGATGAATTTTTCTGATGCATTGGATTTAACAACATGCTTTGTGGTTGCCCAATTTAAAAGTTTGTGTTACTCTAGTCATTCGTTTTTGGTCTTTGTGTAATTTGCAATTGTCTTCTTATTCTTCCGATGACTGGAATGGGTACATAGGAATGTATTCATTGTCTGCTAGGCTAATGTATTGTACCAAGTTTTTGGTCTTCTGCACTGCCTAACAAAAGTTAAAATTTGTTTCATTATTTGTATTTAGATAGTTGTGGATTTGTTATCAGGTATTTTAGAATTTGTACTTCTCTTGCTGTAAAATTCTTTTTAGTTTCATCATACTAATATGTGTATGCTCTAGTCATTTTGTTAACTAAATACTAAATCTCAAGAGTGAAATGATAATTTTCTCTTGCAATTATGTGGACTGACTTCGTAAGAACACAAATTTGCAGCATTTCAATTTTTAGGCAAATGTGAAATTCACTGAAGTTTATGTACCATAGTTATCACTATTCTGATGTGTCCCTGAAATGGATTAATATGATAGGATTTTGCTGTGGTTAATTTGTTTTTCGTTTTCCAATTTGACGTTTACATTTATTGGCATGTAACATAACATTGAAATTTAAATCCTTCTTGTAGATTATGTGTAATTGAAAATTTTGATTTCCATGTAATGACTATATCCCTGTTTCTTACTTTGTGGATTTTTATCAATTTAGTTGATATGAACTTTTGTGGAATTGGTTTGACGTTTACAGTTTCTGATGTCTTCTAATCAGCTGATTAGTCTCACTTTGCTGAATATCTGCTGCAACTTTGGCATATCTTCTAGATTTTCTTTGGTGGACATACAGCTTTCAATACGATATAATGTACTTACTGTGTATAGCCAATGAGTTCTTATTTTCCCTCAGTGGTTTAATTTCGTTGTAGTTGTCTGAGTATGGGCTTACTGCAGCAATGGATTTCTCTTGTTTTCTACTCTTGCTGTTTCTTGCATATCTAATATCTTTTGTAATATTTAAATGCAGGAATAGCTTCTTTAGACATTGCAACTGCTAAGATGCTATGAAACACTGATACCTCTGCTTCTTATTGACTCGTGACATGGGATTCATGTCACTGTTAGTGACATTGTAACCCGGTTCTTAAAGATGAAGGATAACAGTTCATCAACTAGTAAAATGATTAATAGAAACTGGGTTTTGAAGCGAAAAAGAAGAAAGCTGCCTTGTGGACCTGATCTATCCAATGGTAAAGAAGAGAACTTGGTAGGCTCAGAATCTCCAAAGAATACACCGTCAGCTAAACGCAGACTGAAGACTGAAATAAATGCTGATCGATCTTCATCGAAGAAGAAAGGAAATGATGGGGTGAGTTATCTTTTACATTTTCATTTTCAGTTTCTTACCATTTAATGGATTATCAGCAGCATGTTATCTAATAACATATGGACACTTCATAAAATCGAGAATGATGTTGAGAGAAGCAATTTGATACAAAATCTTTAACTAGACCCGGAGTTAGTTTTAATTTTGCCTTTCTTATATTGTAATTTGAATCTGACCTAATGCATGAGTTGTGTGGTTGTGGGTCTTCATATTTCTTTCTAGTGTTTACAATAACTGATTGCTGTTTTTCTTTACCGTACTCATTCTTGGAGGCTTTTTCTTGCAATCATCTAAAAAAGGGTAGTTATTCTATGGTTACAGACTTTGGAGAATGAAGTAGATAGATCCATGCACATATATCTTATATAAAAGAATTAAATTGTAGCACAAGGAAAAAATATGTGGTTCTGTTTTTTTCTGGTGCTCGATAGTCAGTAGCCAGTGGTAGCATGGTATTGGAACAAATGAAGGATGTAGTTCAACATGTGGCAGGTGTTTTTAATCGGTTATATCCATTATTGTAAAGAGGAATGGGGAACCCTGCAAAGGTAGTTAATTGATCAGTTAGTGACTTATTTTATAAATAATCAGGATATGATGAAAAATTTGAAAGCATGTTGCTAGGCTCAAGTTTGATGGATAAAATGGGTTAAAACTTGACTTTCTTGTGGAAATTGCTATGCTAACAATAAGTTATGTTCTAAAGCTTATCTTAGAAGCTCCAGAATCCATACTTGAACTGGGTGTTCTTTTGCTATCTTCCCTGTATCCATTTACTCCTAGGATTGATGAGAAGGTCTTGCTTAGCATTTAAAAAAATATGTTGACATCCACTCTTTTTTGAATCCCTATTAATTATTCTTATAAATAACATTGACAAAATGGAAAAAAATTTGCATAATATTTTTGCCAACTGTAAAAACTCACTGATTTGGGAGCTTTTGTGGTTCTGCACTATCATGTCAAACCAAGAATTTATTGGAAAAGGATGGGTAGGAAGTTGCACTAGAAAAGCGAGTGATCAAGTTAGGGTTTTGCTCATTCTTTTTCTTAATTTTTTTTATCCCTCGATTTTATATATTTCCATCATATTTCAAATGCATTTTCCAGCATTGTGTTGTCATTATTTTAAATGGGTTGCTGAAGTTGTCATTAGCTGTCTTATTAACAAGCTAGTCATGGTTATTATGCTTAATTGAGTAAGAATTGAGAACTGGAGTCTGATATATTTAAGGTGATATGCATATCTGCATATAAGTTTTTCCATTTATGAGTCCACTGTTTCTTGATGGTTTGCCAAACATTTAGTAACTGCTTCTGACATTTAGTCTATGTAAATTTTCTGTGTTCCAGTATTACTATGAATGTGTGATCTGTGATCTCGGTGGTAACTTGTTGTGTTGCGATAGCTGTCCCAGAACCTATCACCTTCAGTGCCTTGATCCACCTCTTAAGGTATACTTACTTATCTATCATATGCCATCATCATAATCATTTCTTGCTCTGGTACATGTATTAGTTTACAAAAAGGATGCTCGTTACTCACTTTTTTAATTTCTTTTTGGTGTTTTGAATTACCTGAAGCGCATTCCAAATGGAAAATGGCAATGCCCAAAGTGCACACAGAAAAATGATCAGCTCAAACCCATAAGCAATCTGGATTCCATCTCAAAGCGAGCAAGATCAAAATTAGTCACCATTAAATCTCAAAGTGGGACTAAGTCAGCTAGCAGTGATAAAGTACCCCCGATTTTTGGAAGCCCCATTCTTTCGAAGAAAAGGTCCAGCAAGGGGAAATCTGTTTTCGCTCTTGGAGTTAAACCTGTAGAGAAGACGCCGGATTCTTCCCAAGTAGATGTATCTTCTAGCGCCAAGCCTGGTAATACATCCCCTAGCATTCCTCTAGAGGGGAGTTCATCTTGTGTGAATGATGATGATGAGAAGAAACCCCACGAGTCGCTAACAGACTTACCTGCGGACAGAAAATCATCGCCTGCTGAGGAAGTTTGCTCTCCTGAAGTTACAAAATCAGAGCAAAATGATGAAGCTTCTAAGGAGAATCATGGCTTGTCTTCTACTAATGGATCCACAGGAATTAAATTTGTTCTTGCTATTGGTGCTGCCTCTGAGAAAGCTAGAAAAAGAAAACCTGAGGTCAATGATGAGGACAGCCAAAAGAAGCAGAGGAGTGATAAGAGAAAACGGTCTGCTAGTGCATCTAAAAAACGTAGGTCCAAAATAAGTACCCCAAGTCCTGGAACTAGCAAGTTGCATGACAAACCAAAAACAGTTAATGATGGGGTTGCTATGTCTTTGTCTGAGGAGGACGGTGGTACCAAGGGTATTGGTGCGTGGAGAAAAGACCAGGTATCTTTCTTAATTTTGGATTATTACAATGTTTCAATCTGGTTATTCAGACCATTTCTCTTCTAATCCTTCAACAGTATAGAGGACAAAAGTTATAGTTATGCTGGTGCCTGGTGATCCTCTTTTACCTCAGCATGTTGGCACTTTTTGCAGTTCTTTAATTACATTGTACAATTTGTCTTTCTAAATTCTGGGTATCTATTACTTATATGTAAACTTGTCGATTAGATGAGCTATCAGATGGCATAGATTTAGGAGTCCATATTACTGAGTGCCCAGGAGAAAGTGTTTAGTTGTAGATGATACACCTAATGCATTTATGCTATTAAAAATGTTGCAACTTTTTTCATATAGTGCCCCAGTGGTTATTTAAATTTCACAAATGTTAACAAGTTCTCATAAAACATTATTAAGATTTAAGAGCCATCAAGTTTTCATTAAACTTCATTGAAAGGCCTATGATGATCTTTTACCCTCCAATTATTCAGTTCACAAGTAATTTAAAATTTAAGGGTACATGGCCTTTTGAAAGGCCCTTATAATATTTTAGGGAAGCTTGAAACTGCTGAACGAGATTTTATATGAATTTGTTAGCGTTTGTGAAATTTAAGCAAATATTGGGACTGCTGCATGAAGATTACCCATAATTATTTTCTAATCCCTTGGTCATTTGAAATGTTCTTTATTTATAATGCTTCTTCAATCCCTTCAATTAAATTCCTGTTGGCTGAGATTTTATGGGACCTTGAAAAAAAATGTGCGCTTTGTCTTCTGATCACTGAAGATGCCTGCACTCTTATATTTTTGGTGCTCTCCACATTGCTTACACTGGTTTTCTGTTTATTATTTCAGTGAACATGCAAAATTAAAAAGAAAAATTTAGAAGTTATCAATGCAAAATGATCAAATTGTATTAGAATCTCTGTGTGCTCAAGTACTTGATATTGTCATATTACTGGATGATGTCTTTGAAAGCTTCTTCTTGTTATCTGAGTGAATTTGACTCTGCTTTGTGTGCAATTGACACTAGCGGAGTCAAATTTATTTAACATTTTATGTTTATGATCATTTTCTTATCTTTAGAGGCCTATCTTGGGGAATTTCTTGTTCACATCTTTGTACATCTCTTCTTTGTATATAAGGTTCTTTGTTTCCTACGAAGAAAAAGATTGTTTTCTGATTTTTTTTTTCTTTATTTGAACAAAATTATCTGGCCATCTCCAGGAACGTTCTGCTAACAATCTGAATAAGAATCTTTTGGAACTGTTTGCATTCTAAACATTAGTCTGCTTCTTCTTTATCTTCCATTTTCTATAGTGCACAGATATCAAAGTGATAAATGTCCTTGAATCCTGTGTGATTCTTGTTCTGTTCTTTATCTGCCATTTTCCTTTTTTTTTTGGGTCAATTTAATAGAATTATGGGCCTGTGACTTTTGGTTTATGGCATTTTAGTTGGCTTTGTTTGTTTCAATTTTCAGCACAACATTTTCAAGGTCTCTGTTCGTTTTTCCCTTTGTTTTTCTTTAAAAGAAGGTATCTGTACCTGGATTTTCTTTGGGAAGTTGAGGAGATTTCCAACAGAATTATTCAGACTGATATCATCATAGCTCTCAATTAGCATTATAATTATTGTTGTTGGGTTATCCTTCTTGTCGATTTGACTGCTGTTGGAACATAAATCTTTTGTTCTTTTATATGATAAATATATTAGTACTAATAATTCTTTTTTTTTATCTTTTGAATAATAAGCTTCCTGAAGAAGCGACACAACAGTTGGACGAGTCAGAGAAAGCAGGAATTCATGTGGATGTAGCACCATTATGTGAAGATAGTGCTCCCTTGGAAACTCAGCAGGTAACAGAAACGGCTTGTGCCAATCTTTTCGATGTTGAGAACACAGTATTATGTTGAGTTATTTGTACTCCATTTGTCTGGAATGGAATAGAGGATTTAATACTATCCCATTTTTTGATAGCATGTCCAAACTTGGAAAGATATGGAGAATGGCTTAGAAGTTTTTTTTTTTTCTTTACTGTAATACGTGAAGTGAAACAGTATTGTTAAAATTTTCCTTTTATTTGACATGGATATGGTATGGAGGGTAGAAATATTAAAAACAGTTTATCTTCCTTTGCTTCACGCTGGCTAACAAAATATAAAGAATGTCCTTTCTGATCCCTTCTGCACATTAAATGTTTAAAGTTAACTATCTTGTCTTTTACTTTCCTTTCATTTATCAATGGTTAAGACTTATGCTTTCCTTTCAATTATAAATGTACATTGCAGATTGACCGGGTTTTGGGTTGTCGAGTTCAAGGTGATGATACAAGCTCTTTGCGTCACATGTCTGTAGTGGTTGCAGATGACCTGCGTTCTGACGATGTGATGTCAGAAAATCGAAACAAAAGCTTGGAGGAAAATTCTACATGTGATACTGATTTAGATGTTGAAGTAACTGAAAATCTTGCTGAGCAGTCTCCTAATGTCATCAGAAGTTCTGATGAGGAGAGCATGAAGAATGATGTTGGAGTGGACAAAATACAAGTATACAAAAGATCTTTGACTAAAGATTGCAAAGAAGGAAATGATATGGATTTAGTGAGAGAAGACAACAGAGATTCAGATTCTAAAGCTGTAAATGGTAAAGTTCAAGATGAATCTGTTGTATGTACAGAAGATTTGGGAGAAAAATGTGAGAAGATGGTGATTGAGAATGTTGATCTTAGTTCGAGAAATGATGAAGATCCCATGGTTTGTGAAACACATATACCTTATGAAACCATTGACAAAGATGCAGATGTAGGAAGAAGGACAAGTAGCATCGCTGAAAAGAAAGTTCAAGAGTCTGCGGTGGCTGAATCTGCACAGGTTAAGGGACAGACAGTGTCTTATGAATTTTTAGTTAAGTGGGTTGGGAGATCTCATATACATAATAGTTGGATTCCTGAATCCCAACTTAAAGCTCTGGCTAAGAGGAAACTTGAAAATTACAAGGCAAAGTATGGAACTGCCGTGATAAATATCTGTGAGGAAAAGTGGAAACAGCCTCAGCGGGTAATTGCTCTTCGAACGATCAAAGATGGAAAATGTGAAGCTTTTGTGAAATGGACTGGTCTTCCTTATGATGAATGCACTTGGGAAAGATTAGATGAACCTGCTCTTAAAAACACTTCACATTTGATTGATTTGTTTGATCAGTTTGAACACCAAACGTTAGAAAAAGATGCTTGTAAGGATGATTCATCAAGGGGAAAGGGTGATTGTCAGCAAAGTGAGATTGTTACCCTCACAGAGCAACCCAAAGAACTGGAAGGAGGTTCATTGTTTCCCCATCAACTTGAAGCTCTGAATTGGTTGCGTAAATGTTGGCATAAGTCCAAAAATGTGATCCTTGCTGATGAAATGGGTCTTGGGAAAACAGTGTCTGCCTGTGCTTTTATTTCTTCATTATATTTTGAGTTCAAAGCTAAACTACCTTGTTTAGTCTTGGTCCCACTTTCTACAATGCCTAACTGGCTTGCTGAGTTTGCATTGTGGGCTCCCCACTTAAATGTCGTGGAGTATCATGGATGTGCAAAAGCAAGAGCCATGATTCGCCAATATGAATGGCATGCTAGTGATCCACATAAGCCAGATAGGAAAACATCTTCCTATAAATTTAATGTTCTACTAACTACCTATGAGATGATTCTTGCTGATTCCTCTCATTTGCGTGGAGTTCCTTGGGAAGTTCTTGTAGTTGATGAGGGCCATCGTCTGAAGAATTCAGGAAGTAAGCTGTTCAGCTTGCTCAATACATTCTCTTTCCAACATCGTATTCTGCTGACTGGAACCCCTCTTCAGAATAACATTGGTGAGATGTATAACTTGCTTAACTTCTTGCAGCCGGCTTCATTTCCATCATTATCATCATTCGAGGAGAAGTTTAATGATCTTACAACTACACAGAAAGTGGAAGAATTGAAAAAGCTGGTTGCACCACATATGCTTCGTAGGCTTAAGAAAGATGCCATGCAAAATATTCCCCCTAAGACAGAAAGAATGGTTCCTGTTGAGTTGTCATCCATCCAAGCTGAATACTATCGGGCAATGCTGACTAAGAACTATCAGATATTGCGGAATATTGGAAAAGGTGTGGCACAGCAATCAATGCTTAATATTGTGATGCAGTTAAGAAAGGTTTGCAATCATCCATATCTCATTCCAGGCACTGAGCCTGATTCTGGGTCTGTAGAATTTCTTCATGAAATGCGGATAAAGGCTTCAGCTAAGTTGACTCTGTTGCACTCTATGCTTAAGGTGTTACATAAGGAAGGTCATAGAGTTCTTATTTTCTCACAGATGACCAAACTTCTTGATATTCTTGAGGATTATTTGAATGTTGAATTTGGACCTAAAACGTATGAAAGAGTGGATGGCTCTGTTGCAGTGGCTGATCGTCAGGCAGCAATAACACGTTTTAACCAAGATAAAAGTCGGTTTGTCTTTTTGTTATCAACACGATCTTGTGGTCTTGGTATCAATTTGGCAACAGCTGATACTGTCATTATTTATGATTCTGATTTTAACCCACATGCTGATATTCAAGCCATGAATCGGGCACATCGAATTGGACAATCAAAAAGGCTTTTAGTATACAGGCTTGTTGTTCGTGCTAGTGTTGAGGAACGCATCTTGCAGCTTGCAAAAAAGAAACTGATGCTTGATCAGCTGTTTGTGAATAAATCTGGATCTCAGAAGGAAGTAGAAGACATTCTACGATGGGGAACAGAAGAACTGTTTAATGATTCTCCAGGTATGAATGGTAAAGATACGGGTGAAAATAATACCAGCATAGAGGAGGCAGTAAGAGATCTGGAACAGAAGCACAGGAAGAGGGGTGGTGGTCTTGGGGATGTGTACAAGGACAAATGTACAGAAGGCAGCACCAAGATTGTGTGGGATGATAATGCAATTGCCAAACTGCTTGACCGTTCAAACCTTCAGTCTGGCTCAACTGATGTTGCCGAAGGGGATTTGGAGAATGATATGCTTGGCTCAGTAAAGGTGAGGTATTATGTTTGTCTTATATGCAGTCACTTTGTAGTATGAATTTCTTACCCCTCCCTGGCTCTTTTTATCCTTTGTTGACAATTGGTCTGTAGCTGTATTATTTACTTTTATCCAAAAAAAAAAAAATCAGTCACTTTTAATGTACGTCACAATCTGCATTAGAAGCATCTGGATCGATAGGGTCATTCAAAGCTTAAGCTAGAAATAAAGGTTGTGCTTTTCATGATTTGTGAAGTGAACCTGTTGGTAGAAGTTAGGATACTGCTTTCATGTCAACTACCTGTTTATATTAGAGAGTGAAAAAGAATATCTCTGCTTAACAAACACATCTTTAAATGGAATGGTGCATCTTGTGGCCATATATTTGGATTATGATATGGTGGATACTTATTTGGAAATCATTTGCAGCTATAAGGGGATGTTTATCTGAAAGGTTAGAATTTCTGTTAAATTTTTTTCTCCTAACTTTTTTGGGTAGCTGAAAATTGTGTGTGAGCCTATTTTCTCGACCAATTTGGTCTCGTCCTTGAGCTTATGATTCATGTGGGTTTCAATTTGAAAATCTTGGTTGAGTGGATAAATGAGGTACTCATAAGAGTGTGGCTATGGGCTCCACCACCGTTCCAACCATTTCTTCACCATTTTGGTGTATTTCCTGTTCTATGCCCAACTGAACAGTTTACCTTCAGTAGCTGCTTTTCCGTAGAAGATTATTTTCAAATCTGCTCTTTTCACATCATAAAATACTTTGTGACATATCCAAAAATGCAGCACTTCTCCTGGAATCTCTTGGGAGAAAGCCAAGATCAAGATCCATTCTTAAAAAGAGAGAAAATGGTGTGATTAACAACAACATAAAGCTTTGACATGTCGCAAGAGTGGAATATTGGATGTACCTCAAATATTGGATGTATCAACTTGGCCACTAAAGGACTACCAACCATAAACTGGAATTCACAGCATAAATCTCTGAGCTGTGTAATGCAGGACTGCCTCAAATCCTGGTATATTATTAGATGGCTGTTGTGGCTCATTCTGCAAACAGAGTTAATCTGAATTTTCCTCTACATATACTGACAGAAAACTTGTGAAGCAAATAAGCCTAGAAAATTAAAGGCTGTGAGGAGAGAATGAAGAAATAGAGACCTGTGACCAGCTTGTGAGTATTACATATGCAGTGGGTTTGACTGAACCGTTTATACACATGCTTTGTTCATCACTTTAGTTTGTGTTAGAGAGTTTGCTGTTAGAGTGAAACCACAATTTCAAGTGTTCCCAGATGCAGCTAATTAAGTTTTGGAGTTAGGCCTAGTGGAAATTTTTCTGGAGCCGTTCTGAAATTTGATTAAGCCACTAGCACCCTTCTATGTCCACCTTACTATTTTCCAAGCAAATTCCTGAAACAACATTAATTGTTTTACCTGAGCGAAAAACATAGCAAAAACATCTCTAAAGCATTGAGGACATAATACACTATGATACACGAGAGTCATGATGAGCGGAAAAGAATGCTAACTAGCATCCAAAGCAGATGCTTAACTGTTGATTATTTCATTTCTATATTTTGAAATTCTTTCAGAACACTGAAAGTATTACTGCTAGCTGCAGGCTTCTTTGAATTGCTTCGAGCTTCTGTTGAGGAAATTTAGTTAGCTCAGTGTCATAACCATATGCGCGCTTGAACTGTTTAGTTTCTGCCCTTCTTTTCCTTTAATTGATTTTACTATATATTTTTGGTTGCATGTGAACTGACTGGCCCTGTCGTTTTTTTTATTTACTTCTGTAGTGTTACTGATCTAAAAATTAATACAAACGATTTGATAATGCATTTATGATACAATAATTTGTTATTTTCTTGGTAGCAGGCCACGGAATGGAATGAAGAAACAACAGAGGAACAAGGGGGAGCTGCTGATTCACCTGCAGTTGCCGCTGATGATAGTAGTGCACAAAATTCTGATAAGAAGGAGGATAATGCTGCAACTGTTACTGAAGAAAATGAGTGGGATAGACTTTTACGCTTGAGGTCAGTAGTTTCCCTTGTTCTCACTCTATCTAGCTTCTCCACATTTATGTGCGTTGTTACTTCTGATTGTGCAGGATGTTTTAATATTTACTATTAAATTTTCTAAGTTGTTTTATAGATAAAGGAATAACAGTTTTGATATATCTAATACTTTTGTCACGACTGATAGAACCTTAAATTTAAAATTTTCTTACATATGACTTGAACTTTATGTTGGATTCAGTTGCACAAAGACACTTAAGATTTATAATCACCATGCCAACCCAATATAACAACCACACAATCAAGTTGATATACATTACATCGACCATGTATTGTGGAGTTGGCCATGGCATGTTTTATATATTCGGTCTGACTCTGATACCAAACAATTGGGAAAGGAGGGCAGATGAAGTCAATTGCACTGGTGGTATAAATTAGAATAAAACTGAGACAAGGATATATTGTAAAGCATAAGTTTAAATCGGCTAACAATATTTAGTCTTGCTCTGCCTATAGGCCAATCTATCTGGAGTTTAAACTTCTTCTTTAAATTGATAAATGTTGGTTATGGTTGACCATTGTTGTTCAATATGAAGGAATTGCTTAAAACTGAACGGTAGTGGGCATCATAGTTGATCAATCAAAATATCATACCATGACCAGGCAAGAACTTTAATTCATCTTAGACTTTCCTTTAAACATAAACTGAATAATACTTTGCATGGTACCTGGAAACACTCAAATTACCTAGAGGTTAGTCAAGTTTTGAAGTGCTTGTTTTAAGAATGCTTATATGACTTACTGGTTACGTAGATGGGAAAAATATCAAAGCGAGGAGGAAGCAGCACTTGGCCGAGGGAAGCGCCAGAGAAAAGCTGTTTCTTACAGGGAAGCATATGCTCCACATCCTAGTGAGGCACTGAGTGAGGTACTTCATCTGCTCTGATCTTTCTTTATTGATTTTTAGTTAAAAAGAATATTTATGCATGCTATACATGATAATCAGCTGATTATTTTGTTATTTCTGTTGGCTACCGCTTCCATAACCGGGATAAATGTATCAAACAAAGGTTATTTCAAGTTGGAAAATTCTTCTCTCCTCTCCCACTAGCTCACATTCACACACACATACATACACTCAATAGGTCAATTTTCCTGTTCAAAGCTTTCTTGGGTGATTTGTTTTATTTCTTGTATTGTCAATGATCAAACCTATGAACATGTGTGTTTCAGTTAAATTTTCATGCTCATGATTATTCACTCTCTTTCTCCCTCTTCCTCCATTTACATTGATTCCAATTCTCTAATTTTGGTTTGTCCTCTGTTGATTCCTTGAGTATAACTCAAACCACATCATGTGAATTGGTCAATTTTTATGACTACACATAATTATATATCTGCCTCATGTAATCATAAACTACCTTTTACTCAATCATGTGACCTGGAGCCCTTGACCAATTTTCTTGAGACTTCTGGAAGTATACTCTCTTACCAGCTATATTACCTCTTCTTTAAATTTATATAATCTTCTGCTGCTTATTCATATCATTAATATGTTTAATCAGAGTGGTGGTGAAGAAGAACGAGAGCCAGAAACAGAGCCAGAACGAGAGTATACGCCAGCTGGACGAGCTCTAAAAGCAAAGTTGTAAGTTATTTCTGAGTTTTTCACTGTGATTAAGTTTTCGAAGAATGATGATTCTGAAAATTCTTGGATTGTTAAAACGTTAGCTATTTCATTATAATACTACATTATGGAAAATGGTTGCATAAAATGATAAGATTCTTGAACAACCTACATGTGAATACTGTTGCTTGTTAGCAAAAGAATTGAAACAATGTAACCTTATTATCAGACTCTTTAGAGTGTTCGGTAGGCCGAAAATTTGTTAGCAGGTTACAATATTTGGATATCTGTGCACACACTTCAAACCCCTGAATTATTTACACCAAAATTGAGGTGATACTTGCTTATCTAGATTGAAAATATAGTTTGGATACTAATGTCTGAAACCACAAGTGTTGTTTTAATTTTTAAATTGTTATTGAACAGTGCCAAGCTCCGTGCAAGACAAAAAGAACGGCTTGCTCAGAGGAATGCAGTTGAAGAATCTCGTCCTACTGACATACCACCTCTGCCTGAGTTTCCCCCTCAGGGTCCTGGTAATGAGAAAGATGGGGATCAAGCAACTGAAGTAGTTCAAGAAGTCAGAGACAGGTCTTCTGTTATTGACTTGGAGGATGACAAAGTCACTCAGCCATTGGATGCACCAAAGAGCAAGGGCGAGTCAGCTTTAAGGCTAAGTAGGCCATCAAAGCATAAAATGAGCAGTCATTTGGATCTTGCTATGAATCCTCTTGGCCACTCTCCTGATCTTGTACTACCAAATCACCATTATCAGGGCACAGGCTATGCAAGCTCACTGCCTCCCAACAATTTGTTACCAGTTCTGGGACTCTGTGCTCCCAATGCCAATCAGTTAGAGTCATCGCAGAGAAAATTTTCAAGATCAAATGGCAGACACAGCAGGCCAGCAACTGGACCAGAGTTTCCATTTAGTCTGGCTCCTAGCTCTGGAAATTCAATTGAGACAGAAGTAAAAGGCCAGGAGAGTACCCGAGACAAACAAAAATTGCATGATGCATCAAATGAAGTTTCTCAACATAGTCTTAGAAGTAACATGCCAGATAGTTGGCTCCCATTCACGCCGGTATTCTCTCTTTCTCCCTTGCCTGTGAAATATCCGCATAACTGTCCAGTTTGTATGATAAATTTATGTTTATGGCTGCATTGTTTTTTTTCTTTGCAGTATCCTCTGCCTACCTCAGAAGGAAAAGTTTCTGACCATTTAGAAACCTCCGCTGCTGTTTTTGCTGATTTTAAGGAAAAGTTTATGCTACCCAATTTACCTTTTGATGACAAATTTCTGCCCAGATTCCCACTTCCTTCAACAACTACGGCAATTCCACATCATGATCTGTTACCTAACTTTTCTCTGGGGAGCAGGCTTGAAGCTGTACATGACTGCATGAAAGACCTTCCAGCAATGCCACTGTTGCCAAGTTTGAAATTCCCCCCACCAGATGTGCCTAGATATAATAATCAGCTAGAGAGAGAAGTACCTCCAACATTGGGTTTGGGTCAGACGCCATCCCCTTTTTCTTCATTTCCTGAAAATCATCGGAGGGTGCTTGAAAATATAATGATGAGAACTGGGTCTGGGTCTAACTTGTATAAAAAGAAATTTAAAGCAGAAAGCTGGTCCGAAGACGAGCTTGATTCTCTGTGGATTGGTGTTCGTAGACATGGAAAGGGCAACTGGGGTACCATGCTTAGAGACCCGAGGTTGAAATTCTCTAAGTATAAAAGTGCAGAAGATTTGGCAAGTAGGTGGGAGGAGGAACAGCTTAAGATATTAGACAGTTCAGTTTATCCAGTACCAAAATCAGCCAAGGCAGGAAAGACTAACAAATCTCCCTTGTTTCCAAGCATTCCTGATGCAATGATGTCACGGGCACTGCAAGGAAGTAGATTTATCACTCCACCAAAATTTCAAAGCCACTTAACTGACATGAAATTAGGTTTTGCAGATCTTACGTCAGGGCTGCCTAATTTTGAACCATCAGATCATCTTGGTTTGCAAAATGAGCAGATTCCACCTATTCCAACTTGGAATCCTGAAAAGCTTTGGGCAAATTTTCCTGGAGATTCTAGCGCTGGACCATCAGGTAGATCTGGGACTTCTACTAATTTACCCTTGGAGAAGCCTTTCCTGCTCAATTCTTTGGGAGCCAGTAACTTGGGTTCACTAGGTCTCAGTTCCAATACTTATGATTTACAGAGAAGGGGAGACGAAGAAAATGCCATGAAGTATGGAAAATTGCCGAGTCTCCTGGATAGATCTTTGAATATTTTGCGTGAGTCCAACAACAATGTTGGAAGCGGTGAATCCACCAGTTCAGGGTTGCTATCCGAACCAATTAAGGGACCTAATCTATCCCATTCAAAGGGGAAAGAAGTTGTCGGAAGTAGTTCTTCAAAGAACAAACTACCCCATTGGCTTCGTGAGGCTGTAGGTTCTCCTGCAAAGCCTCCAGATCCTGAACTGCCACCTACTGTTTCAGCTATTGCTCAATCGGTTCGTTTACTCTATGGAGAAGATAAGCCAACTATTCCTCCGTTTGAGATTCCAGCCCCACCACCACCTCAACCAAAAGATCCAAGGCGTAGTCTGAAGAAGAAGAAGAAACGGAGGTCACATATGCCTCAGTGGATGCCATCAGACATCATTGGAAGCAGCCAGAATTTTCAAAGTGGTCTCAATAGTAACAGTGCTGCTCCAAGCTCCATTCCTTTGGCCCCACCATTCCAAATGCTTCCGCAACCAATTACTGGAACTTCAGGGATCCCTTCCATGGAATCCGACCTCAACTTGCATCCTCTTAGTTTAAATATGCTGAACCCACCATCTTCATCTGCATACTTAATTCCTCCAAATAAGACAAGAGCAGGATTGTCCCCCTCACCTGAAGTGCTTCAACTGGTAGCATCTTGTGTTGCTCCAGGCCCACATTTGTCATCCACTTCAGGTGTAAAAAGCTCAGGCTTCCTCGAAAGCAAGCTTCAATTGCCAAAATCTTTAGAGGAAGTCGAATTTACAGATACACAAGGTTCAATCAGTAAAACAAAAAATGACCAGAGCCCACCGCACAATGATGGTCAGCTTCTGAAAGAGCAACAAGATGAGCCAGAGCTAGAGGCAGAGGCAGAGGCAGATAGCGGTGATTCCAGCAAGACACAATCAGATCCTCCTCAAGCTGAACAGCCTGATGTGGAGGAAATTTCCTCGGAGGGAACTGTATCGGATCATCCTGTGAGTGAAAACGAACCCTAACTACGCAAGTTGAAAAATAGAAACATTATTATTCTTTGATGTGAATGGAGTTTCAGGCTTTCGCAGTGAATACAGATGTGCTCAAATTTTTGTAGGGATGATGGAATGAGTGATGAAGTAGCATATATAGGATCATTTAGGACATCTTATGTAAAGTTTCTGTAACAGCAAAAATGAAATATAATTATAGTGTTGTCTGGTTGATATTTGCTTCTCCAACTCCAAACTGAGACTCCTCTGTTATCCTCCTAACCTTTAAGGTGACCACTTTCATCTGCATAACAGTCCAACTGCAATGAATGTACTGTATAAAACATAAATGAAATATAATTATAATGTGATTTATCATTGCCTTTTGCCAAATATATGAAGAGATTTAAGAAGCCAATTTTTCTTGGAAGCATATTCTACTACATTAACTTTCAAATTACTTACTATAATAATTTAAAAATAATTTTTAAATTTATTCTTTTGTAATAATTTTAAAATAATTTTTAAATTATTTATCCTATAGTTATTTGAAAGTTATTTTGTTAATTCTGATAAGGATATTTTGATCTAAATAATATGAGACGAGTCAATTTTAAATAAATTTCTGTTATACGATTAAAATTAAATTCCTAATGTAAAAGGCAATCATTTTTTATTACTTAAAATTGTCATCAAATTAAAAAAAAAAATTACCCAAAAAAAAAATTACTAGTCAAACCCAAAATTTTAACTATTTCAAAAGAGAATTTGAGAGAATTCACTCATTACATATTTAATATTATAATTAAAATTTAATGTGTTTCAAAAAATATGTTCACCATTTGTTGCGGAAAATTGTCTGCTCTTTTGCTCTACACAACACATGCTTCCACAATCTTTTACAAATTTATATTATAATTATAATTATATATATATATATATATATACACACACACAAACACTACTTGTTCAATGAACACAATGTATTTATTAATCTTAATTAATAATTTATTTATTTATTATGCTTTTCCAATGGTTAATTGTCTTTGGTACAATATTTAAACATTTTGTTTCTTACTTCTTTTTTTTATTTATATTATAAAAATGAATAATATTAGTGATTATTCATTATATATATCACTAATATTATTAATGTCAAGTTAATTTGTGTCTCTAGTATTATTGAATAAAAATTATAACATTAAATATTACAAATTTGATATATTTTATGTTATTTACAATGTAAGTTGAAAATATTTTAAATTTGTAAATTACCAACATTCAATTTGTAATATGATAACCTTTCTATAGATATAATAAATCAAAATGGTTAATTTCATTCGATCAAATCAAAAAAGTCGGTAATAGTGTAAAAAAAAAGAGAGAATCTCTAAGATATTAATAAATATATATTTTAATATTAATTAAAAATTATTCATTTAAAATTTTCAATTTAACCATACTTATTTAATAAATTGTAAAGTTAAAATGTAATAAATTGTAAAATTAAAATGTACCTAAATTCATATTGTATGAACCCAACATTATTTATCTTATTGTATTATAAACATATCTCCATCAAATAAGGCAAATCAAAGCAACATTAATAAAGCTCATCCCATCTTAGAAAAAAAAAAAATCTCTTTAATCTTCATAGTCAAAAATCGAAATGTACAAGTACATCACAAATTAAACAAATATTTAAAAAAAAGATATAAAACCCTTATCCTAGCTTAGTTAATTACTTAATTTGATATATTATATTATATATATTATATTGTATTGTATGGTAGCTAGTGAGCAGAAGAACATGAAGAAGAAGAAGAAGAAGAAGATGATGAAGAAGTCGTTGTGTTTGCTACGAATCTTGAAGAAAAAGCATAGAACTTGTAGTAATAATCTTGATGATCGTCGACAAAGCTTCCACAGCCGCTGCTGTCGAAGTTCAGAGCGTAGCTCAGTGGATCATACCGGCATTGAAACCCACTGCTGTTGCCGCTGCTTTTGCTTTGTCTGCTTCCTCTCAGCATTTTCTTCCCATTTCTTTTCAGCTTTTTCATCAGTTTAGACAGTTGTTTGCAGCTGAAACAGGTTGAAGATGATGACGGAGGAGAACTTGGGGGCATGGTTGTGCCGGAGATGTTGACGGTGGTGGCTGCCACGGCGGAGTTGGTGGTCTTCGGCCACCAGAGAAGCCCCATTTGTGTCATCTTCTTCTTCTGAGGGAATGTGAATGTGAGAGTAAAAAGTGAAAGTGGCGAAGGAGAAGTGAATATTTATAGATGGAGGAAAGTGTTTAATTTAATTTTTTTTATTTTAAAACGTATTTTAGTTTATCAATTTTAGGGTTTTATTTCAGTGTAAATTTCATTTTCGTCCCTAATAGTTTAGAATATCTCCACTTTGGTTAACTTTATTTGACTTTCTTTCATAAAACTCTATAATGTTTCTGGCATTATGTCTCACTCGAGTCGCAAGATAACAATAATTATGATATTTTAATAGTCACCATAATCTATTTAAATTGAAATAAGAAAATGTCATAATTTTACATTAATAAACTTTGTTATGATCATAAAAATGTACGATTATTATATTAATATTAAAAAAACGATAAAAATATTAAAATACAATATCTAAAATGATATTAAAAGATATTGAATTTTAAAATTTTATTTAAAGAGAAATTATGAAATACAAAATAACGTTAATTTGTTAAGTTCAATTTAGTCAAATTTTGTTTACTACATTGCTCTAGTAGTAAATATAAAGAAATTTGGTTTTAATATGAAAAATTAGAGATGTTTTGAAATATAGTGACTAAAGTTATTTTTAAAATGTAAGGGATTAAAGTGAAATTCTTCATTTATATAATATGAATTCTAACGTGGATTTTCATGCAAAGCCAAAATTTACTTCGGTTTCTTTGCACTTTGGTCCATAACTAATGTCATCATCCACGTGATCCACCAAGTGATTAATCAGCTTTTAATTACTTTAATGGGAGTCATGTGATTAAATATTAATTAATCACTAGTTATGGTATCACACAACAGAAAAGCATTAACATGTAATTTTATTTTATTTTTAATTATTTAACAAACATGTGAGAGTTGAAAGTTATTTTTATTAGGGTAATACTGTAAAATAATAAAAAAAAAAGATAGATTTATAATTATTAGAAGTTATATAATATATAATTAAAATTTATAAGATTAAAATATAAAATTTTATTCTAAAAAGTCAAAAGTGTAAACAAATTTGTATGATACAAAAAGAAGTTAAATATTTTTAATATTTTGATAATTTATATGATAATGTTTTGTTTTAAAAATTATTTTAAATGTGTTTAAAATTGTGTTATGAAAGTAAATAAATCACTAATATCCAACATCTAATTCTTGAAATTTTATAATTTTATAAATAAAATATAATTTGTCTATTTATGTCAAACAGAAATATAATAAGAAAGAAACATTATTGATAATTACAAATATTACAAATTTAAGGACATGAATGTTATTATCCAAATAAAAAAAGAAATTATCTGAGAATAAAAATTTGAGACAGAGAGCCTAACGAAGTAATGATAAGCTGACAATTCAGTCATTGAAATTTAAAAAATTAAAATAAATAATTAAAATAAAAGGCTCAATTGAGTGTAAGGGCAAAATCGTCATTATGGAAAGAAATGATTTTTTTTCTTTTGAAAGAATGGAAAGAAATGATTTAAAGCCATTGATAGATGGGATCAAATCTGAGGTGGACTGTACGGTGTTGATCTGATCAAATCAGATCTGATCAGATCAGATCAGATCACATGATAACAATTTTATCTAAAGCTGACCTCAAATTTGACAGTTATTTTGCTCTTATTATTCCACATGGGTCCCAACTAAATAATAACTTAATTCATTAATTAAACTAATTAATTATTTATTAAAAAATTAATTTTCAATCATAGGGCTATTACACATGGCACGTGTATCGATCATGTTCAATGTGGGACCCGATCTTTGTATCGAATCTTGAAATTTCTGCTTTCTTGGATTCTATTTCTAAAAAGGTATTATTTATTAATTTACATCATATTAAATATTAATAGCATTTTTTTAATAATAATGATAATAATAAATTATGATTTTATGAACTTTCAATTTGATTTGATATTATTAAATCCATTCGATAATTATTCAATGAAATTAATTTTATTCTACATAATTATTTTGTTTAATAATATAAAATTTGACTAATAAAATAAATGTACCTAATAATATATACAATACCCAAAATATAATTAAATGTAGTTATTTTTCTAACATAATTTCAATCATTAATAAATATTTTATTAATTTGAAGAAAAATAAATAAATAAATTGATTGGTTAAAGTAAACTTTAAATAAATTTGCATCATGAAAGAATTTGATATTTCTTTTATAATAAAATCAAAAGTTCAAAATAATTTAAATCTTTCAAAATCTTTTATATGTTTTTCAAAAGGAAACTTTAATTAAATTATTTAAATTTTTTTTTTACTATATATATATATAAATATAGGAAAGACGAATCAACAGTTTTTATATTTTTATATATATATTTATATTATTTATAAATTATTAAATGTATATATTTATAATAATTAAAATTTAATCAATATATAATTAATATACTATAATTAATATATATATATATTTAATTTAATCTTTAACTGTTAGCAGTGTATGGATCTAATTACAAATAAAAATAAATATGCATAAAAATTTAGAGTTATCTATCTTTATTTATATATATATAGATAGATTTTTTGTCTAATTTTTCTAATAAATCTTCAACTATTATGTTATAACTTATAATTTTAACTTATAAATTAGATATAAAAAATGCAACAAAAAATTAAAAAAAATACATTAAAAAAGTTGAAAATTTATGAGATATATTGTACATTTTTTTATAAAAAAAATTTAGATATAAATGAGAAATATTATTTATAAATATCAAATTTTTATTATATATATTTTTTAAATTTAAGATAATTTAAGAACGTTAAATTTATTTTAAATGATTTAAATTACATTCGAGACACATGTATAGTACATTTTTAAAACAAGATAACGTAACTCGAAGTATAATAATAAATTTTGTGGATAGAGAGTGAGGGGATGATGATCACATGGGTATTGAAAGAGAGATGATGCACATGGATTTGGTTTGGGAAGTCAATAGTGGCTCTGACTCAGTAACGTATATTAAATATTTTAGCATAAAGAGATTCATTTAAATCAAAATTAGGTTTAATTAAATCTTCAAACAATTATTCTTTGTAGTTACTTTTCTGTCTAACCTTCTGAAATAAATATATATATATTTTATTAAAATATAAATTGTTAGATTTAAACACATTTACAATTAAAATTGTATTTGATAGTATATTAATTATAGATATATTTATTATACATTAAATATATAGTCAGATATAATCTCAGTCGTTGAATGTGTCTAAATCCAACGACTTATATTTAATATAAAATTTTGTATAAAAAAAAAGTGATCATTCAACCTACTCATATATATATATATATAAATTGTTAAATTGAAGCATATCTAACGGTTGAAATTGTATTTGACATGTGTATTAATTATAAATGTATTAATTATATATTAATTACATCATCAGATATAATCTTAACCGTTGAATGTACTTAAATTTAACGGCTTACATTTTATATAAGATTTTGTGTAAAACAAAAATTATTAATTATGTTTATATATATATATATATATTAATAAAATAATATTTATGTATAATTGAATGTCTTTATATCATGGGTCATAAAGTTTCTTCATCTTTTATATATTTAAATATATAATAATTAAATTAAATTTATAACAATTAAATAATTAATAATTTTTTTAAAATTTTTACCAATAAAATATTTATTCCATTAATTTTTTTAAAAAATTATACCAAACTAACCTTAATTATAGTTTTTATCAACAATTAGGATCGTAATATGTCTAAAATCAATCTCAAGAATTAATATAAAGAGATCCTCTTTATTAAATTAATGTATAAATACATATATATATATATATAATTGAAAATAACAATATATATTATTGGAGTTATATGGTGTTAAAAGACAAAAATGCTTTTGAGTAACAGAGTTTCCAAGGAGAGCATATAGTTGGTTCCAAGAAGGATTTGGCTGGACTCTACCCAATTTCTTTATTATTATTTTTTATTTTTTTAAATATTAATTATATATAATATATGGTCAAAGTAATGATGAAGTTGTGACTTGTGATGGATTGATTAGCAATAAATTAAAAGTATTTGTTTAATTTTTTAATTTTTTATTTCTTTTGGTTTAGAATTTTAGATCTGAAATAAGATTCGATTAGGCCCGCTTGACTGAAATCACTGACTTTAACTCACTGCACAAGGTATCTACGCAAGATTCTTTTACATTTACATTACTAGCTGCCTAATCCTATACTGCTCTCTCTTCTTCGACAAGCTTTTTCTTTTTCTTTTTCTTTTTAATTTAATTTTTGTTTTTAATATATAGGATAATAACATTTTCACCCCTAAACTTTACTGAATCTTAAAAATAGAGATCAAATAAAACTAAAATATAAATCGTGTTATATCATATTAGATCAGATAAAAATATTTATGCCAATAATTTCTTTTGTGTTATACCAAGTAGTTAAATAGTTAGTTTTTTTAAAAGAGAAATATACATATATATATATATATGGGAGAATGATCAATGACCAATTTATTTTACATCAAATTTCAACCGTTAGATTTAGACATATCCAACAGTTGAAATTACATCTGACTATATAGTTAATGCATCTATAATTCATACACATATTAGATGTAATCTCAACTGTTAGATATGCCCAGATCTAATAGTTTATATTTAATGTAAGATTTTATGTAAAATAAAGGGGTCATTAATCATATATATATATATATATATAGAGGCAAGATTAATGGTATTTTTTTTTATACAAAATCTTACATCAAAATATAAGCCTTTGGATCTGCGCACATCTAACGGCTGAGATCACATCTAATAGTGCATTAATTATGAATGCATTAATTATACATTAAATATGAATGCATTAATTATGCATTAAATATATGATCAGATGTAATTTCAGCCGTTGGATGTGCCTAGATCTAATGGCTTGTATTTGATGTAAGATTTTGTATAAAAAAAAAAGTCATTAAACCTGTCTCATATTATTATCATTAATTATTGTTTAAAATTTAAATTAATTCATATTTCATATTTAACCAACTCTTACTTAACTTAAAATATAAATACAACAAAAATTTATTCGAATTTATATATCATATTAACTCTATTGCTCTTTCTTTTTCTTTTGTATTAACGAAAGTCTTATTGTTGGCAGCCTGGTCCATTTAAACCTTTAAAAAAAATAAAATGAGGATTAATTTGTTAAAAATATTAAATTATATTATAATTTGTTGTTTAAATAAAGTAAAAGGACAAAACTGTTATTATACATGTAAATGAATTCATAGAAGCGCAGGCAAGGTGGTGAGACTGAGACCTTCCTGCATTTGCTGTATATCATATCATATTATTTTATTTTATTTTTTGAATTTAAATAAAAATAAATAAAAAAAATCATATTGGGTTATTGGTAATGTCAGTAGGATTGTCAGTATCCACTAGGTTTCAAATCTTTGATTTCTGTGGGTGCTTTGCTCTCAAATTGACAATTTTTTTATTGAAATTTTAACACTTATATCCCTTAAGTTTGAAATTTTAATATTTACATAAAAAATTTAAAAAAAATACACTTATCTCTAATAAATTATTAGTTAACCATCAATTTTTATTTAAATAACTATAATATCTTTAATTATTTTAAAATTAAAATTTAATAAATTTAATTTTTAATTTATATAATATTTAAAATAATTAAAATTTAATTAATAATTTTAATTTATATTTATTTATTATTTATTAAAATTAAGAATTTAATTAATGATAATATAATTTGATAATAAATTAGGAGTTTAATTAATAATAATTTAATTTTTACTCATGTATTATATTTATTTAAATTCTAAACCCTAATATGTAAAACGACTGTCTTTTTAACTTGACAATTTTAATTTTTAATCATATATTATATTCAAAATTAAATTTTTAACTTTAAATAAATATTAAATAAATATAAATATAAATATTGTTAATTAAATTTTTAACTATTTTAATCTTAAAACACTATATAAATTAAAATTAAATTTTTTAAATTTTAATTTTAAAGTAATTAAGGGTATTATAGTCATTTTAAATATAAATAGATAGTTAACTAAAGGTTCAGGGGAGATAAGTGTGTCTTTCTTCAAACTTTTTATCTAAGTGTTAAAGTCTTAAATTTCAGGGGAGATATGTATTAAATTTTTTTATTTAATTAATTAGATCAATTAATTGATTAATTAGTTAATTAATTAAGTGATTAATTAATTAATTAATTAATACCTAACAAACAACAAGAACAATAACAAGACACTTGTCTTCTACCCACCTAGGGTAGGCTTTGTGTCTCATTTTCAGAGAGAATAGTCGGTTTGTTGTTAATAATATTAGGGTTTGACTACATATATCAATGCAAGTTATATTATACATTTTTCTTTAATATTATTTTAATTATTTTAAAATTCAATTTCAAATTTTTCGTTAGAGTTTCAATTTTTTTACTATATTTTTAATAAAATTAAATGTAATAATATATTTTAATATACTGTAGTCAAGTCGATAATGATATAACATTTTTACGTTAAAATTATTGTAAAAATATTTTTTAACAATTTTTTCACTAATATAAACAAGTATTATTTTACGAAAATTGATTTTGTGAGTTAAACTTCAGTTGAATATTAAAATTTTGTACTAAATTTTAATTAATTTTATTTGGTCTCAATTAAACTTTCTCTTACAACAATAAATTTTCAAAGTAAACTTCAATTGGATGTTAGTAAAGAAAAAGTATTAAGTAAAATGAGATTTGATATTTTAATATTAATTATTTAATAATAACATCAAAAAATTAAAAAAATTATAAATAAAAATTAAGGATCACATTTTAAGTTTCACTTAAATTGAGTTTTAATTTACTAAATATTTGTTATTATTTTTGTAATTTTATTAATTTTGTTTAATTATCTTTAAATATGAAAACAATCCAACATATGGATTAAAAATAATCTAACAATCTAACTAATTAATAATAAAGTTGATATTAAATTAATAATAAAGTAGATTAAACAAATAGCCAAGTTGACTTGTTTTGAAAAGGAACCTTGAACTCTAATCTCATAATTAAAATATTAAATTTAGATTAAAAAATAGAAACATATATTAATATAAAATAAATTAAGATAGTTAATTTTCATAAATAAGAGTGAAATGGGCTTCCCTAGATATTGCTAACATAAAGTTTGAACTCATATGAAGTCTTAATTAATTAATTAAGTAATAATTATTTTTTTAAAGTGGTGTTAATTATTTTATTCATGTGGTTTATATAATAGTTTAATGCTACCTAAATCATAGGTAGGTAGAGATCAAGGGTCAAAATTTTGACTAGGAAATCATGTGCCACATATTTTTATAATCTAAAATTAATTCAAATAATGTTTATTTATTTATTTATTTTTGTTAAGATCTAGGCTAAAAGGCAAAATTGAGAACATGCTCCATGTTGGTCATAGATTTGAATTTCTTTTTTACCATTTTTCATAATTTAACATTAATGAGATTTATAACTTTAAAGTTTTGTATTATCTCAAAAAAAAAAATTATGAATTAAATTAAGAGTTCGTTTGATATAATTTTACAGATTAAAATTTTTAGAGTAAGTGCTCGTTTAGTTTTACTTTTTTTATTGGTTAAAAAGACTTTTTTAATAATAAATACCCTTATGGAGGGAATGGGTTCAATCTATAGGAATTCTGCCACAGAGACTTCCACACATTTGTGTGGCCTTTTTCTCAGAAATTTTTGGACAGTATTTTCAGACGCTGGGTATGCTATAACTACAGATTATCTTCCCAATTAAATTTTAGTAGATCTCTAGTTATAAACACTAGTAGATAAATTAGTTAAATACTAATAGATTTGTAATATGTAATATTTAAAAAAATTAATATCGTTTGGTTGAGACTGAAGAAGGGTTTTAAAAAATTAAAAAAATTATTTTCCTTCCACTAAAAGAAACCTAAAATTTAGACTTTTGGCAATATAACTTCTTTAACTTTTCTAAAAGAACAAATTATCTAAAATACTTTTACTTTATTTTAAAAAAGTTAAATAATTTTTTTAAAAATAAAGTATTAAAAATTTGTCTATTAAAGTAATTACTAAAAAAAATTAAAAGTTATTTGTGACAATTAAACAATTAATAAACTTTTATTCAAAACTTTACTTATAAAAAGTCTACTAATAAAATCTCTACTCTAAAATACTATATTTAAAAAATTATACAAATAAGTCCTAAATCTTTTACTTAAATTTTTACAAATAGAGTTTTTAACAAAAATTTGTTAATTATTTAGTTATCACAAATAATTTTTGAGAAAATTTGAGTAGCTACTTTAATAGATAAATTTTTAATATTTAATCAAAGTTATTTTAAACACTTTTTCAAAAAATTGTAAAAACTATATTGCTAAAAGTTTAAATTTTAGACTTCTTCTAATAAAAATAAAATAATTTTTTTTTTAATTTTTAAAAGTCTTTTTCTAATGCCAACGAAACGACATCCAAAAATTTAAAAATAATTTTTATAGAAAAGCCCTTTTGAGTGATGAAAAAATCAAAGCCAAATAAGCACTATATGACTAACACTTGTACAAGAAGTTAATAGCTTTATAGTAGGGCGCACTCTTGATAATTGCATTGTTGTGTAGAGACGAGGTATTCAATTCTAAGAATGAATTGAGAAAAAAAAATTCATTACGATTCTACCATAATAAAATAAAATAGGGTTTAGATATCGTATGAGAACGATTTGGAAGATTTAAAACAAAAAATAGTAGTATTTGCTACCAATAATATAACGAAGGCAATCAATCAATATAGATTGATATAAAATCGAATATAATTCTAATATGATACCTATGAATATGTAAGAAATATATTGAATTGATTCTTTTTAATCAATAGATCCTAATGTAATTTTAAATATGAATTTCATAGAAATCAAATTGGAAATTATTCTCTAAATCATAGATATTAATTGTTTGATTGATAGTAATGTCATTTTAGTAAAAAATGTGTAATTATTTAATAAATAAGTTTTTAAAGATTTATTAGAAAATATTTTTGTAACTTTTGAAAATAAATTTATAAAAACATGAAATCAAATTTTTTTGCTATAGACAACTTCTGAACTTCACCCAATAAACATAAAATCATTTTTAAAGTCTTTTGTAGTTTTTTTAGATTAATATAGCCAAAAAAAAGAAAATTTTAATAAAAATTGACATCAAAAAGAAAAAATATATTAATTAGTAAAAAAAATCATAGCAATACATATAAAGAAATTTAGAAGCTCGCAGCTTGTGTCAAAAACACATATTTTGGGCCACCTAAATAATGTTGGGCCAGAGTCAGCCCAATAGCACCCTATCTATAATTTTATCTAGAAATTAATAAAATATCATTAAATTGTTTATTTCATATCATTAAATATAATTTGGTATGTGAAAAGCAGCAACCACATGCTATGATAAATGGCTTTTATTAAAGGAAACTGCTTGGTGTAATATGATTCAAAATGAAAGTAAGCTATTAGAACATAATGTACAAATAGCAAATTTTGAAAGCAAAAACAGTTCCTTTCCAGGTTCAAGAATACGGTGCTACTCCTAGAAGTGTCTCCATGCCGGCCAATTGATGCTGCAGAAACCTGTATACTGATTCAGTTGTTGTGGAAGCTAGTCGAACAACAATGCCTATTTCCTGCAGAGGGATAGAACAATCGGCTTAGCTTGCGACGACAACCCAAATTAAACACGGAGAAGCATGTTGCAGTAACTTAGCGGTATTCAGAATGATTTCCCAATGAAAGAAAAAGGAAAAAGATTTATTAATGATGACTTAACCAGGGGTTTTGAGTTATTCTGGTGTTTGACCAGGCTCAAAAATCAGAACTAGAAAAACAAACTGAGTTTTCAGATATTATCGTAATCCATGAAGAGATAGGTCAAATCAGGAAATTTCATAAATCGGTATTGCAAGATTGTAGAGATCATAGGTATATAGAGACAAGGTATTGCAAAATCATACCTTGGGACCAAAGATGCTGCAAGAAGCAATAAAGTCTGGTTTGGCAAAATGGTGGTTGGATTGTGTTTTCCCATGGGGGTGCAAGGCTGTGGATGGAATGTATAACTGCTCAGACATCATCCTCTTCACGTTTTCTTGAACTTGAATTTGAATTTGCTTCAGCTTCGGCCTAAAAGTCTTAAATTGATTGGTTATCCAAGGTCCTTCCATTACTTTCAGCATAATTCCGCTTATAAGACAATATAATGGAAAACATATATAATTGTTTTGGTGGAGAGAAGTTTCAGTACACGATAAAGTATCTACCCCAAGAGTATGACCATTGCAACGACCTGGTAGTCCCGCATATGTTCTGTAATTTTGGAAATGCTTCCTTGTTCTAGCAGTACCTGTGACACAATACCAAAACCTTTATCAATGGGAAGGTCAAACAAGACTGTTAACAAAGACTATTGAGTCAAGACCGTACACAAGGCCAAAACATTGAAGAAATTTTTGTGATAAATTTTCTTAGAAAAACGGTAGAATTTTTTTGAAAGAGTTATGTCAAAAAGTAAACAAACTCAATGCATTGCTCAAAAAGAACATTACTGAAACATAGTAGCTCACAAGATTGCATGAACATCAATTGATCAGCATTGAAATTGCAACAATGAAAAGAATATTACCGTATCAAGAAACAAAGGCTGATCGCCTTCTAAGAATATGTGGTTGGTGCTCTTGTAAAGTTCAAAATCCCATTTCTCCCCACTTTCATGGCGCCCGCTGGTAATCCAATCAACAACAACCAAACTCGAGTCTGAAACCACTCTGAAGATTTGTTTCTGAGAATACCTTGCAGTGGAAAAACATGTCACCGGGTCTGGAATCACTGCTAAAAGGGCATCACTCCCAATTCTAGCCTACTGCACAGCAATAGTTACCCACTGTCACATGAAACCATTCCCAACAACCAGAAAAAGGTATAATTTTGTACGAAATCTGCTCTCTAAGTCTATAAACATCTTTTGATGATTGTATATCCCCAAACATCGAAGACTATGCTAGTCAAATGCATAATAAACATAACATTCAATATAACAAAATACAAAAACAAGATACAAAGTCGTAATAAAATTTGAAAATTAGTGATATATTCTTTGAATTTAGAGAAAATTGTTACCTCCAAGATTTGCTCAGAACATTTGGACCCCAGAGCCTTGTAAACCTATCATGGAATAAATTGGATTAATTACAAATTCAACAAAGCCACAGAACCCAGAATAATAATAATAATAAATTCATATGCTAAATTGAAACAAAAAAAATAAATAAATAAAGTTGAGAGTTGACCTTTGTGGAAGCTTGGGTAGTTAAAACAGCAGTGCAGCCATCTCCTATGCTTAATTCACTTGAAATAGAATCTCCCTAAAATATCCAATAACTAAAATTAAAAGAAAAATGAAAAACAAAATTCAATAGGTAAAGAGTAGGAAATGGATCATACAGAGACAATCCCACCACCATAAGTGAGTGTGTAAATCCAAACAGCATCAGTTTCTGAAGAACCCACCTGAGAATTCATCACTCAAAATGCATTTTCAGACTTTATATTTATATATTAGTGAATGTATAAAGAGAAAAAAAAATGATAATAATAATAATAATAATAAAAAAGGGCAAGACAAGAACCTTGTTAGGGATGATGAATTTGAGGGGATATTTAGAGAAACATCTTGTCACAGTTGATTTCCCTCCCACTTTCTCCACTACCAACTTCCCTGTTTGTGTTTCCATATTCTCTCTCTCTCTCTCTCTCTTTCAGTCCTTCCCCTGTCTACGTTTCTTCTGGGTTTTAAGTCATTAATCCAATTAGGCCGGGCAGATCGGGCCCGGCCCAATCCATGAGTCTTAAATTATATTTCGAGTATTTTTATATTTTTCAAGATTGTTTATAGCAATAGATAGATTTGATAAATATCATATTTTTTGAAATAAAGAATTTGGTATTAAATATAGTCACTTTTTTATATTTCTTAATTATTAAGTGTTGGACTATAATAATTGATTTAGTTAAAATATATAAATATTTTTAAAATATAAAGGGTGAATAAAACTTAAAACATATATTTTTTAATTTCTTGTATATCTTATACTAGAACTCAGAAAGAACATTTAAAAAATAAGTTAATCTATCACTTGAATTGAGTATCTCGAGATTAGATAAAATAATTTTAGATGACTAATTTGTCTTAATATTAAGGTTTAAAAAATTGAATTTTTTTAATTAACTTATATATATAATTATAATTATAAAATAATTGTATACACACTTAAATAATAGGTTATTAGAAGTTATAAATATAAGTATTATTATGGGTGGACAAAATTCAAAAAAATAGATCAAAATTGTCAGGTTCAATTCAATTTTAATTTTTTATTTGGTCCGTTTCGATTTAAAATTGTGAAAAACTAAATTCTTTTAGTTTGTTTTAGTATTAACATAAAAAAATTCAGATCAGATCGAAAATATTTTAAATATATTTTATTATTAAAATGACATTGTTATATATATATATATATCAAAATAAAATTTGTAGATTTTAAAAAATAATTAAAAAAATAAAAAATTTGAAATTTAAAATATTAAATATTTTTTATTTATTTATTTTTAATATATGCAAATTATTTTAATTATTTATGTATAAAAATATGACATGTAAAATTATTATATTTATATTGAAATATGATAAATAAAAAAATGATTTATTATAACCACGAATTGATACTTTGACGTGACCATCCATCAGCGAAAAAACCCAAAACCTCTCTGCTTCGTATCACTCTCTGGGGTTTTACACTTCCATAGTTAGGTTTCAATACGAATCAAGGTAAGCCTTTTATCTCTCTTTACGTATTTTCGAATCTTTCTGAATATCATTTCTCGTAAAATTGAAATGGGTATTTGTCAGTTTGATTAGCTTGTTCTCTTCTTTACCTGATTCTTCTATGAACTGTTTACCTGATTAAATCATGGATGATTTATGTGTTTTGGGTGTTTTGAGTCTGATAATCTTCAGTTTAATTAGTTCTCTGAAAATAAAATCTAAGAAAGGATGAATCTTGGGTTGCAAATTGTTTTCTTTTTCTTTTGTTCTGATTTGTTAAAGCTGTTGAAAGTGAAAGTAAAATGGCCAGGTTTACATTAGGTTTGGTTTTGGTATGTATATATGTTCATTGCTTACCTCATAAAAGCTCAGTTGATACCCTAGAAATTAGGGAAACAGGAAAAATTAAAAGCTTAAGTTTTCTCTGTAATTGATTTGTAATTCCTTTTCATAATCATGGAATTTTTCTTCAAGTCTAGGAAAAAGGATATGGCTGTATTTTGAATATGAAGTGAAGGTATCTAATCGTTTTTTTTATCTGTTGTATTTTTTTTGGTTGCAGGACATGAATTTTCTTATGTAATTCCTGATATAAGGTGTTCATTTGTTTCTGATTTGTAATTGTAAAAGCTTGTATTGAGTAATTATCTGGAAATGAGCTTGATATCAAAGCTAAGACATCGTTTACCAAATGAGCTTTTCAAAAATCCCAATGTTTATCCTCTGTTAGCTATGAATGTTTTGAACTTTAATGGGGTGGTGTCTCGGAGTTTTAGTCAAACTGCAAGGAAGGAGGAGGAAGAGGAGGAGGAGGTAGAAATTGATCAAAGGAGACTCCCAGCAGATTATGATCCTGCTACTTTTGATCCAACAATGCATCGAAGTCCCCCAACTCAGCGAGTTTGGAGACTTGTAGATGAAATATCCGGACTTACGCTGGCAGAAGTTGCGGAACTGGGTTCCATTTTAATGAAGAAACGAGGAATGAAGGAACCACCTGTTGTTGGAGTTATGAAGCCTGGTGCTGCTGCTGTGGCTGGAATGGCAATGAAGGGTGCGGGTGCAGCAGCCAAGGAGGAGAAGAAACCAGAGAAAACTGTTTTTGAGTTGAAATTGGAATCTTATGAAGCAAGTGCAAAGATTAAAATAATAAAGGAGGTAAGGAGTTTTACTGATTTGGGTCTGAAGGAAGCAAAGGATTTAGTGGAGAAGACACCTTCAATATTCAAGAAAGGAGTGTCAAAGGAAGAAGGTGAGCAAATAATTGAGAAGATGAAGGCTCTTGGTGCGAAAGTTATCATGGAATGAATGGATAATTGGTTCCCCTAGAAATTTTTTGAATCAAATCATTGTATTCTTAGAAACTTCTGGAGTCTTCACCAAGTTCAAGGTGATGGTGCCATCTCACTCTGTTGATTTCTTGAGATTTTTATAATTTATTCTCAACCATGCGTATCTTCCCTAGAGCAACTTTACTTTTGATGGTGATCTTTTGCTTTGTAGTTGAAATCGACGGCATCTTGTTTTCTAATGAAGTTGTGGCACACTTATTTCTGTTTCTAAGGCTTAGTTTGAGACTATTGTGCTTTTGCTCGCTTTGAAAATACAATAGCTAAAGTGTTTAGTAAATACCGATTTTTAGTTGGGACCACTTACTTCTCTATTTATATTTGACCTGTAGTGATTACAATGTACCCACAGCAACTCTAGCTTCAAAGTAACAACACCTCAATGGCTCAACTCAATCCAAACTAAGCCTAGGATTGATGCCTGCCATGGGCCAAATTGGGACATGGGATCTCCTTTTGTTGCATAGGAATCTGTCCAGTCCTATGATTCTTACCAATTAGCCATCTCAGTAATTACTTGCAAATGCTGCTGGGCCAAAGAGGAAAAGATTACTTGCAATAAGATGGTGAAGAAATTAAACGCTGAGGTAAAGTTATAAAAGAAGAAAAGAAAAATTAGGCCCTTAGTTCTGCATTCTTACTGCAGAGCTTTAACTTTGATCAAGTTCTTAGTTTTTGAAGACAATTATGTGTTAAATAATGTCGAGGATGGGGAAACCTTAAAATAGATATTATAATAGATGCGATGATAAAAATGGAGTTCATTGCAGAGAGGTACAGGTAGCAGGTTCTCTCTGTTTTTATGTCGGACGGCCATTTAAACTCTCATGATTGTTTAGGTAACAGCTTTCCCCTCCAGCAGAAGAACAACACCTAAAATCTTCTATGATTTTCTTCTCTATTTCTTAGTGATGCCTATTTACCTGTTGCAAATTTCACTTCTATTAAGCCATTTGCTATATTTTTGCTGGGTGGGTAATCCAGTGGAAACCTATTGCATACCCTTTTGATGTCATATGCGGACAGTCTTTCAAGTTAGCGAGTAAAGCCCCTTTTGTGGTCTGTGCAGGGGATAACACCAGACTTAGTCGTTTTAAAAATTGTGTGTGTAATCGAGGACATTCCTGAGAAGTAGATTGCTGTTAACCCTGAAGTTTGGTAACAAAAAAAATGGCATGGAAGCACTTCTGATGTATGGCTGCAACGTATAATTTGATTAAGGAAAATAAATATGTATCATTTGATTAAGGAAAATAAAATCTTTGTATGAGTGGCATCTAGTGATCTCAACAAAAGTAACATGATAAGGCCAGATTACGTTGCATTTTTGTTTTTCATATTATTCCTTGATACCTTTTATGTAATCTTTCCCAAAAGAAGGTTTCAGTTTTCTTCCTTTTCATCTCTTATTCTCCATTTAACAGATTCTAGACGTACCTAACAATCCATTATCATTATAAGGATTAGAGGTGGTAGTATGGTGGAATCATTTGCCATATACATTTTTGTTTTCTTGGCGGAGATCTGCTGCCATATTTTATGAAACGCCGGCCTTTTGCCTTGTCATTTTCAAGGCTACCTCTTAAAGAACTAGGTATCTTAATGGCATATAGCCAAATTGTTCGGGTAATGAAAGTCATGTTCAGTTGTCAAACACAAAATTGAGAAGATCAGGTACAGAGTCTGTTATTATTATGTATGCACAACAAGGTGGCATGCTTATGCAATCTTTCAAGCATCCCAGAGGGCTTCTTCTATGCAGTGCAAGTAAATCTAAATATTCTACGAAATATCAAAACTTTCTAGCAATGGTGCGAAAGATTTGAGCAGAGGGCTAAACCCTAAAAGGCGAATAAGAATAACTCGAAGGTGTTGTCTTCATCAATGCCTGAAGTGTCTGATGTTGGTGAAAAGAAGGGAAACGCCGTATTTATTACAGCAGTCTACGGCATCCCCATCTCTGATACTCCCACCAGGCTCTGCAATGATTCCAATCCCGCTTTGGCATGCCTCTTCCACAGCATCATTCCATGCTGTTAAACAACAGTTTGCATCAACATTAATATAATACAAAACCTAAAATCTTGACTTAAATCTGCTTTTGAATAGTTATTACCAAATGGGAAGAATGCATCACTAGCTAAAGCAGCTCCTTTAACCTCATCTCCTGCCTTTTTCATAGCTATTCTCAAACTTTCTAGACGATTTGGCTGCCCACTTCCCATACCCAGCATACAGTTGTTCTGTCCAAGCAACAAGGATCAGCATCTTCATTCTAGCATAATATATCAGTTTTTAGCAGAATATTATAGAACGTTCATCAGAAAATTACCAACCTTTGCTATTACAATAGCATTACTCTTGACATGCTTGACACACAGCCATGCAAATTCTGCATCATGAAGCTCATTTTCTTGTGGCTTCTTCTCGGAAACTGCATTGAATTGGATATCTTCCGGAGTTAAGTCATCTGAATCCTGAGCTAACCACCCACCACCAACTTGTCTGAGGGAAAGCTTCCCCTTTTCATTCTTTTTTGCTTCAAGGATCCTCAAAGTCTTTGATTTTCCACGAAGAATCTCGAGTCCCTTTTGTGTATACTTGGGAGCAACTACGATCTCATAGAACATCCGAGTTTCACCATCTGTTGGGCTTCTGAACTCTCGGATTTCCTTGGCAAGAGCCTGTAAGCACAGCAAGATAAGCAATCATAAGTGTTAAGAGAGGTTTAACACCACAATAGCACCAGCTTCTCTATTAGGTCAGTGCTTCAGTCATCAATCTCTTTCAAGTTGCAGCAGAAGATGCAATTCAATGTAATAGCTAACCAGAGATTAACAAGAATCTTGTAGCAGCAGGAGCTTTAAATACAATGCTAGACCTAAAAGCTATAGATAATAAATTACCTCATCGACTTCTATGTTGAAGGCCACAATACCACCGAATGCACTAACCGGGTCTGCTTTCACAGCCAGCCTATATGCTTCAAGGATATCATCACGTGAAGCTACCCCACAGGGATTTGTATGCTTTACAATAACACAAGTAGGGTTTTTAAACTCTGATACACAGTTCCAAGCTGCATCGGCATCTAAATAGTTATTATATGACATCTCCTGCATCAAAGAGAAAAGTAAAAAGCAAATGTGAAGTTATTAGAATTGTCAAGAAATTTAACTACTGTGATGGATTCAGATATTTCTCCAATCAATGTAACCAATGAGGAGAAAGTAAAACAGTCACATGGATGGCAAATGAGTAAAAACAAAGTTCACACCAAATGTTTATGCACCATTGATTCCACTTCATGCTATCACTGATTCACACATCTATAGTTAATAAGAAAACCTGTGGGATTTAGTATATTGTTCCCTACAGTTCATAATATTCCCAAAATACAAACCCCAGCTGAAATTTTCCCTGCAAAAGTATCATTAATATGTAAAATAGATCAACCGAACAATTACAGGGCACCCACTAAGACCCAACAGAAATTCATACTCTTTGCTGTTTTCCTCTATGTGATGAATCCTGTAAGAACTACTAGCCAGATTAATAAATTATAAGTTCTCATGCCAGAAGAATAGCAGCTAAACTAGCTTTCACATATCTTACCTTCCCATGGTGCTGAATAGCTGTAGCAATACCACCAGCATTAACCTCGGCAAGACTCTTGTCGACATAAAATGCAGCCTTCTGGTGAGGATTTTCACCATAACGAAGAGAACTTTTGAGTGAAAGGGGAACTGTAAAGCTGGGAGGAAATTTATCTTCCAAAACAGAACAAAACACAAATTCAATAAAATGCACTTCACATGCTAAATAGGACAATTAAACAAATTCATTAAAATCTACTCCCAAAAGAAAACATTTAAATGTCATCACCATCAGTTAATGAGTGGCATTTCCATATTACCTCCAAAATCATTTTGTAATTATAGAGATTGACTCATTACATATAGCACTTTTATGTCTCATAAATAAGATGACGTATAGCTGTTTCTGATTGCCCAAATAGTAAAAGTTACTGAATGATACACATAAGCACAAAATACTACCTCCAGAAGTCTGTTTCCACAACCACTCTGAAACTGCAGAATCATAAGCAGCAACATGTCCAAATGCCTTCCAAGCAAGTTTTCTACGGAACTGCTGATCATCCTGGTTTCCTTTGAGAAATTCTAGGATTTCAGGATAGTCTTCTGAATCGACAACAACCAAGACATCCTTGTGATTCTGTTCAGTAGCTACATGTCAGATGGTATATGTAATAATAAACTCAGCTTCAGAAGTTAGATTATTACACACATGCTGCATTGGGCATTGAATTAACAGCTTTTGGCTAAAAGAATGCTGCTGTTGTATGGTCCAAGGGACTTAAGGATTATTAAAAGATGAGAGGTTGAAAGAAAGAAGGATCTCTTATAAATTTATGAACATGTTGGACGGATCTACCCCATTAAGTCAAAAGAATATGAAATCAATTTGGAACTGACCAATATAATCAACCCACTTCTTGTCAGCAGTAGTCTGAAAACCGTGAATAAAATGTTAACAGATCTTCATAAGTTAAGACAATTGAAGTGCTGAAAACATGTTGGGTTTCTACCACACACTTGATGCCACCTTTCAATTCAAACATATTCCCTACCCCACTTTTTTTTTTCACTTCAGGTTGATCTGGATTTTGTCCAACTATAAGATTATTACTCAAAATAAGACTGCAGAAACTTTCATTGTCTCTGAAAAAGAAGAAAAAATTAACCAAGAAGTATAGCAGATGCTTAAAGATGGAATGAAATTGTGTATAGTATGAGTCACATATTTTCAAGTTCAAAAGCAAACCCAATATAACTGTTTTATCAACAAATATTAACAAGTCAACATTTTAATTTAGTGAATTACCTTTGCAGCAGCTCTGATCATGGCAGGGCCACCAATATCAATGTTCTCAATTCCATCTTCAAAATCAATCCCTCCAGCAGACGTAACTTTCTCATAGAAGGGGTACAAGTTCACCACAACTACATCAAATGTACCTGTACAGATACTGTTTCAGCATAAAGCAAGCATGTACCAAATGTCCATACAAATTATACGACAATTACACTAACATTATTTAAAAGTTCAATGGTCACCCACCAATTCCATGTTCATTGAGAGCATCCATATGGTGCTTTTGGTCTCTTCTAGCAAGAATACCTCCATGAATGTTGGGGTGTAAAGTTTTCACACGACCATCAAGCTGAAATAAAAAACTAACATTAAAACTATAACTCAAAAGGGATCTAGTATTAGGTTTCAACAACAAATTTTCTTGGAAAGGAAATTTGTATGGATAGAGGATAGAATATCTCAGGAAAAACTTTTAAATCATGCTAATGTTTTGATACTAAACGACCTTCATAATGCTAGTCCAATTAAGAGGGTCCTAGGAGAGGTGAGATGGGCATAGTACTAATGTCAAATATTTTAACATAATATCACAGCTCCAAGAAAGCAAACAAACACTCTTGTACTTGAGGAACCAACTTTAGCACTTCAAAAAATAAGTTGTTAAATTAAGTCTCCCCATTTTTGATGATTTGATTATGTAATAAAAACCTCTTTCTATTCAAGTTAAATGTCTCAGAACCATCATATTTCACAGAACCACAGCATGAGTCTAGTGAAGTAGAATAAGAAATAGAATAAGAACTCTTAACTAGAAAAATCATTAATTGAAAACACACGCTCCATGTTTCAGCACAAAATTATTACAGATTCAAAGAAATAATCAACTTGGATACATACCCCATAATACATCAAATATTCATAAAATATATCTTTTAAAGTTATTAAAATATTTAAATTATTGTATCAATACTAGGTTGAATTCATCCAATAAATTTACCATCTCTGGAAAATAGGTGAGCTGCTCCACTTTAGTCACAGACACCCCAGCTTTTTCTAGAGCAGTAGCTGTTCCTCCAGTCGACACAATCGTGTATCTACATATTACCAAAAAGACTTCATCGTAAACTTGCTACGTATCAAGAATAAATTTTTAGTTAAGCAAATTTTCCTCCAACAGATTATAAGATGAGTAATGATTCTAATATATATATATATATATAAAAGAAGAATTTACCCCAATTCTTGTAACCCAGTTCCAAGAGATGCCAAATCTTTTTTGTCTGACAAAGATATCAATGCTTGCTTCTTCCCTGTAAGAATATTACAATACATACAAATATTACATCACAAACAATGCTATAAAAAAAAAGGAAAAAAGAGAACTTTCAATCAAAGGGAATAAAGATAGTACCGGGGGCAGAGGACTGTGGCTGACGGGCTGGAGCAGAAGCGGTTTGGGATTGAGCCATGGCTGTGATTGGAGAAAAGCTGGAGCGCAAAGAGGAAGTGTGAACACGAAAGCAGAAGACAGCAGAAGAAGAGGAAGTGGGTGTTCTGTTTCGGTGAAGAAAGGTGAAATGGGTGTTGGAGTGCGACCGATGGAGAGTGTTCGTGGGCAGAATGGCGGCGGTTGCGGCGGTAGAGGAGGCGGCAGACAACCTAAACATCTCTGTTCCTGTTGCCGTTTTGCTGTTTGTATTACTGCTTCGCTCTCCTTCAGTACTTGGGCTGTTCTTCGGTAGTTCTCCTCTCTACAGAATTTCACTTTGGTCTAATCACAATCCACATGTATACGCCACGCCGCGTTTCATTTACGAATAGGGTAATTATCAAATTACTCCAAATAGTTTGTAAACTTAACACTTGAGTGATAGATTTATTATTTATTATCAAATTAGTCCATACATTTTATAAAAATTAACTTATCATTGACAACAACCATAATATCAATGTGAAGTAAGATAGATAATTTGAGTATCATAACTTTTTTAATCCACATAATGATAGAACTTAGCAATAAAAAGAAATGCAAATGCAACAAAAATATTCACTATATATAATATTAAATTACAATAATTACAATTATTATATAGATATTGTATTTTACTCTCTTGAAATTTAGAGAAAGTTGATATACTCCTTAAGGTTTTAAAAAGGTAAAATATCTCTTCAATTTTAGAAAAAGTTGATTATTATTTATATCTTAATTTAACTATTTTACTTCTCCAATATAAAAATATTTAAAATAATTATATTTTCTTTATTTTCTTATTTTGTAATAGTTAATATAATCTTATTAAAAGTTTTAATAATATTTTGACTCTTAATTATTTGGTTTCTTCTAAATTTATTATCTAATTTATATAATATTTAATTATATATTTTCTAAAATATATTATATTATTAAAATAGATCATTTTAAAAATTATATATAATTAATATTGTCAAAATTATATATAACGGTGTAAATATTTAAAAAATTTTGATAACAAATTTTACGTTACAAAAAATTTTACAATTAATTATACATAATTTTTTAAATACATTATTTTAATAATATGATATATTTTAGAAATTATATATAATTAGATATCATAAATATTTGATTATAATTTTTGAAAAAAAATAATTAAGGGTTAAAATATTATTATAATTTTTAAATTTAGACATAATAAGATTATATTGATTGTTATAAAGTAAAAAATAAAAATAATATAATTATTTTATATATTTTTAATAATAAAAGGATAAAATAATTAAATTAAAATATAAATAGTAATCTTAGAGAATATCTTGACTTTCTCTAAAATCAAGATATCTTACCTTTTTAAAATTTAGGGATATATATACATATATATATATATATATATAAAAGGGTGAGGGGCTCAAGATAGATTGACTTTAATTTTTTTTAAGTATTAAATTTGGATGGAATTGATTATTGCGTACTATGGTTTCTTTAAGAAGTATTCAATTATGCTTGCTTTATCTTTGATTATTTTGGAAGAAATTGAGCAATACAATGGAAGCAAAAGGCAACTTATCTTTATGTATTTATTTATTTTTTACATTAAAAAAATTATAATTCTCTTAAATTTGTAAAAAAAATAATGCTAAATAAATTAAGTGTTCGTTTAGTATGACTTTTTCATTAGTCAAAATAATTTTTTTTAACAATAAAAATCTTTTTTAAATTTTTGGGTGACATTGATTGTAATTAGAAAAGGATTTTTAGTAATTAAAATATTTTTTTTTATTGGAAGAAATTTAGTTTTGACTTTTGGTAGTAAATTTTTTCTAACTTTTTAAAAAAACGAAATTGTCTAAAATATTTTTACTTTATTTTAAAAAATTCATGTTATTTCTTTAAAATATATATTAAATATTTATCTATTAAAATAATTACTCAAATTTTCTTAAAAGTTATTTGTGATAACCAAATGATTAATAAATTTTTGTTAAAAGTTTTACTTACAAAAACTCTATTCCAAAAAAAATTTATTTGAAAAGTTATACTAAACGAAACCTAAATCTTCTTTTAAAATTATGGTGATGTAATTTTTAATTTACAAAGGTCGTGCGAATAAAAGTATCTTATGTCAAATATTAATTAAAAATTATGTTTTTTCTCTCTTTTTTTTTTAAGTTCAAAGTATAATAGAATTGTGATAATATGAAATTAATTCTAATATTATTCTCAAATTGATTGACTTTAAGAGTAATACTACAATATTTATTCTAAATGGTATAGAAAGAATAATCCTACAAAGTCAACCTTCACATCATTTAAAATATAAAAATTGAGAACTATAATATTACTTATATATCAAATATATACAATGTGGTTTTTTTTTATATTTCATGTTTTTAATTTTTTTTAAATCTGTGTATATATCAATAGTCTCTTAATTTTACTTAATTCTTTATATCATTTAATAGACTGAATTTTAATAAAATGTGAATACTTAAACCTAGGGATGATTAATGGCCTAAAATTAATGTAATTATTTTAAATTAAAATTTTATGTTATAAATTTATATCACTATATATTATAATTTATGTACATGTTAAATTTAATTTTAATTACTAAAAATATTTAAATTTAATAATTTGTAAATGATATAAAAAATATATAAAATTTAAAAAGCGATATATAATTTAAGATTTCTCTGCACCGAATCTCCCAGATTAAATTAACTTATATATAATTGCTTTCTTATATTATAAACAATTAAATAATATGAAATTTTATTAAACTATTAGAAGTGTTGAATGGCAATGCACACTTGTAAGGTGAAACCCAATTCACTTGGATTTCATCTCTTTTAACCAAATTGCAAAAGGGTCATTGAATGGAACTTTAATAAATTAAGAAAATTTTTCAATCTAAACACTTATATACAACACAAGGCCCTTAAAAAGGCACTCAAACTGAACAATATTTACAAATAACTCTTCCTAAACTGAGAAAAAGAACCCAAAAAGAAAGAAAAAACACGGGCATTTCTAGACTCCTTATGGAAAAAGCTAATGAATCTTGTTCTCCATATCTCATTCCTCTAATTCTACTGATCTTAGCTAGTTGACACCTGCAGGAGAAACCATATTTATTTGAATCAGCAACTTATTAGCTTGCATATTCCTATGCAGTAATGCAATCCATATTAACAACACTTTTCCCACCTACATGATATAGAAGTACTGCAGAAGCTGGAAATATAGAAACCTTTGTTAGATGACTTATACTACAGCAGCTAGCGAGAGGGGTGTTTTGTTTGTTGCATATGCTTTGATGGCATGGCATGCAACTGAGAGGGTCCGACATCAGATTGGTCCTGGAATGAAAGTCAAAAACTAGATAAGGAATCGGTGAATATAAAATGGCAGATAATCCCAGGAGATGACTTGAATACCATGTTTTGTAAACCATCCTGAATATCGAAGCAATTTGGGATAGTCTGCTGTCTGAAATGCAACTGCCCCTGCAAGAATTTAATAGGTAATGTTATCAGTCAACACCTCAATTGAACAGAAAGAAATGGTTTAGGACCTCTTTGGATATTTTGAGGTGTCCATGTAAGACTGCATTGGCCCCATAAAGCATGAATTTCAATTTTCATTATGTGATAATAGTAATCATAATCCCATACAAAAGCAAAATCCTTAGCAAAAATACTGAATGCCATACCATCCCATGCAACCTTTGTTGGGTGATGTAATGAGCATCATGGACTGGTGCAATTGAGTTCAATTGTCCCTACAACGCAAATAATAGCAACATTGATGTTGTATGCAGAATTAACAAAAATGATATTCACATAGATTAACCAATTTGTAATATGCATTACCAGCCTTTGCATGTTATGTTGATTGCTGTAATAATCATCACGACTTGAAGCCATTGAGTTTAATTGTCCCTAGAGAATAAAATAGAAAGGCAAAAATTGATTAATTACTCTTTCAAATAAGAATATGTATCATAAAAAAAAACCATTTATAAATTGTTGAATAATATATCCATAGTTTACAATCTAACGAGGGAAATGGACCTCATACCATTCCCTGCACGATTTGTTGAGCACTGAAATACCCATCAAGGGTTGGAGCTCTTGAGTTCAGTTGTTCCTGTGATACATTTTCAGGAGCACTCATCATTCAAATGACTTCTAAAAGAGTTTAAACCATAAATTCCTATTCAACACATTTGCTTTACTATTAGATTATATCCTACCATCCCTTGCATTCTCTCAGCTGTGTCATATGAGCATTCAAGGGCTGGTGCTCGTAAATTTGTGGGTCCCTGCAAGTATTGAACCGACCCTAAGATATTCCTCTATAAAGAAATATCATAACCGCATTTCATCACATAATACAACTAACCATTTGTTGCCAGCTGTCGTGCATCCCAATGGCTATAACCTCTGTTTCTGGATGTACCTACCAAATATGCAAAAGGCCTACTAAATTAGATAATCGTTTAACAGAATTTGAACACAGGCTACCATATAAGTGTAATTACCAGCTAGAATGCAACTAACCTGTCCTTTATTTGATGTAGTGTTCTTTTTGTTGGTCTTCAATGTGTTGTTATCTTGGTTAACTTCTTCATAGTCATGAGCACCTTGAGTTGATGGTGCTGTTGATTCCATTACACTCTGAATTGAATTATTCAGAGTCTCACACTTTCTCAAAGCTTCTTCCAGTGCGCTGAATACAATATTGTAACTCTCTTGAGATAGAGAACCCTCATCACCTAGCTTAAAGGCTCGACGACAAAGGTCATTGTAGCGTTGAACCCTAGACTTGAGCAACTCAGAGTTTCCTCCCCTTGTATGCCTACTCTTTGCATCCTTTGTCCAACGTGTCAATATATACTGTGATGGTATGCTGTGTAAACCAAACATTTGCAGAACAATCAACACATGTCTACAAAGGAAACCACTGAACTCAAATAACCGACATAAACAAGAAATATCTGATGTTGTTTCATTCCACACCACAACAAAATCTTGATTTTCTTCAAAATCCTGAACCTTAAAAGTCTTGGTTGGTCCATCTTCACTTTCTTTTCTTGGATGACAAGCAACTACTCCCAAAACCTCAACCTGAAATTTCTTAAATATTGCATGTGTATACAATGTTGCCATTTGTTTCCCAAATGGAGAAGGAGACTTCAATCCAGGTTGCTTATGCCGACTCTCAAAGTCTGCTTTTGCTTCCTCTTCACACTTTTCTTTCAGAATTGCTTTGTATTGCTCAAAAAACTCTTTCAATGTAGTTTTCCTCTGCACATATTTATCAAAGAAAGGATTTATGCTTTCTGATCGTTGAATTGTAGACATCCCAGCCAAAAAAACACCTCTCATAAATGTTGGTATCCATCGTTCACGATCTTCATACAATGACTGAAACCAAATGTCATTTCTTAAATTGAACCTATCAACAATTTTTGACCATCTCTTTTCAAACTGTTCACTTGTAAATGATTTAAAAATACACTTGTTAAATTTGGTCATAAAGTTTTCATGTTGCCTCATCACAAAACTGAGCTTCTCAGGAATCTTACTAAATATATGCCACAAACAAAAACAATGACGAGAACCAGGGAAGACTTCTGCAATAGCTTCTTTTAGGGCATTGTCCTGGTCAGTAAGTATCACACTTGGAGCATGTCCACCCATTGCTCTAAGCCATGCTCGCATAATCCAAGTATATGTTGATTTAGTCTCATCTGCAACTAGTGCACACCCAAGCAATAGAAACTGCAAGTGATGGTTCACCCCAATAAAGGGAGCAAACGGCAGTTTATATTCATTCTTGATATATGTGGTGTCAAAAAAGACTACATCACCAAAATTGCTACAATCAACCCTACTTTTGGCATCAACCCAGAAGACATTTCTTAATCGCTGCTCTTCATTCAGATCTATAGCATAAAAGAAGTTAGGATTCTCATCTTGCATATGTGTAAAATGATCAAGCATAACTTGAGCATCGCCCTCCTCTAAAGCTAAATGTCGAGCACTTCCTAATTGATTTGTGGCAGTACCTTTCTGACTATCAAGTTTCTTATACCCAACAGATTTTCTTGACATTGTAACAAACATTCTTTTTGTTCTTTCTCGAATAGCATGTAAGGCATCAACACTACTATTACCAAGATCTAAATTCCTGTGACCCCTGAAGTAATATGCCTGGTCTGGGAATATTTCATGGTTATGCTCCTTTATGAAATTGCGAATAATCCATCTTCCATCTTCTTGCCTTCTCTTCACATGCATGCAAGCCTTACAATCTGTTTTTGACCAAGATCGATTAATTCTACCCCGTTTCTTCTTGATGGGAATGCTTGTCATACTATCAGTATTTGTGGCTTCAGCAGCTTCAACTGTACTTGATTCTCGCTTATTTCCATACCTAGTACATACAAATTTTGCATCAATAAATTTTCCAGAAATTCTTGATCGACGGCTAGCCTTTATTATGGTGGCAAAACCCACTGACTTGGCATATTCTTTATAGTAAGAAAATGCTTCTTCCTTTGATTCAAATTCCATTCCCTCATGGGGCTCTATACTTTTCAAAGAATTAAGGTTAATTTCATCTCCAGCACGCACTTTCTGTCTACCATCTACCCCTGTTCCACTAATATTAGGCCTGGTATTCTCCTTATTGTTACCAGAACTATTTGAACAATCCACAATGAATCCACCTCTATTACTCCCTCCATCATCAGCATTATCCATGTTAACATTCACATTGGACCTATTGTCTTCCTTATAATATTCTCTTGAAGGTTGTTCAAGATCTATTCCCATGGAAAACTACTTAATACAAGCATTCTACAAATGCACCTGAAAACAAGACAAGACAACATCAAGTTTTTGACACCAACAAAAGAGTAACCAAAACAACATCAAGATGTTTTAGAACGAGATGACATCTAATTACCTGTGCAATTCAAATGAAATCTCAGTACTGCAATTGAATAATACATTCCAAAACAAAAAAAATCTGACTTACCAACAAAGTGGAAAGAGAGTTACTACCATCCATTAATCCAAACCAGAAATCACGAAATTGAAATTGGCGAAGATATAAGTCAAAAAATTGAATAACTAACCCAACAAGAATCATTACAACAGTTTCAACAGTGAACATTTCATAACAAAAACCAACATATGATTAAATATGCCATTTACCCAGAATATCACCTCAGAGATTAACACACAAATTGACAATAAAAAATTGAAATGGTATTTACCCACTTCACTAAATTTCTTTACCAACTACAAAAGAATATCAATAATACTAAAATTTGAAAATTTCATACAAAAGAGTAGCCGCAAAGCACTAACATCAAAATAACAAAAGAAAAAATGGCAAAAACCCATTTCATAAAATCAACTAGCTAATTAGAAAAGAACCCGTAGAACAATAAAAGCTTCAAAATTTAACTCATCAGAAACAAAATGAACTCAGAAAGTAGCTAAGATATAGTTAAATTGAGATACTTCACTGACTATTTTACATACTGGAGTAAAGAAAAACACAGTGGGTAAAATTAAAATTAAAAAAAAGGGAACAATTACAAATAGAAGTCATGCAAGAGGGTAAGAGAATTTACTTGAATTGAAAGACAATTTGAGCAGCAGTACGAGAGTATGGAAATTTTCTGGGCGAGTAGAAATGTTTCTGAATTTTTATTTGAATTAGGGCAAGAAGAAAATGAATGTCGTACTCGCAGTTTTGGTTTTACGATACTCGCGCTTTGCTGCCCGTACTGGGTCCGGTCAGGACCACCATGCCACGTGGGCTGACCGTAATTTATTATTTTTTTTGCTTTATATACATTGAATAATTATATATACTAAAATAAAATAAAAATAAAAATTAAGTTTATATACTCAACATTTAGTAATATATATATATATATATATATATATAATAAGTTAAAAAAGATGAAGAGAAAAATTGACAGTTGAAATGAATGACTTCATTAATATAATTATGTTACTGCAACTATTTCGAGGTATTAGTTCATACAATTTGATCACATGATCATATCATCATTTACAGTCAAAATTTAATGTTACACACAAAAAATATTGCTCTTGTTGCCATTTTCACTTCACAAGAGAAGTAAATTGGAGCCTTATAACTGGCTTTTGAGGTGCTGTGAATGCGGTATTGAAGCATGGTGCTGTAAGTTCAACAGGCTCAAGCTCTTCTAAACTTGCCAATGCTGCTGCAACTGTTGCTCTCACAGTCGCATTTGAGACTTTCACTTCACTCACTACTGATCTCACATCATCGTCTTCAACTTCCGTAACTTCTTTCGGGATGCTTTCCTTGCCTGATGGTGAAGGCTCCATTGATGGATTACATCTATCAGAAGCACTACTCTGTGAGGAATTCTGATCATAACATCTTGCTTTATCTTCCAATTTTGCATCTGGAACTGGTTTCTGCCTCTTACTATCACTGCTTCCATTTGCTTCACCCCGTTTTCTCTTCTTCCCATTAACGGATTTACGAGGTCGAACTCCTCCAGGAAAGACAAAATCAGGAATGTTTCGGCATTTTAAATGAGATATATGCACTTTCATTCCTGGTTTCAAACAGTTGTACATCTCCACAGTGCACTTGAATTCCTCAACAGTCGATCTCAAATCAAATTGTTCACCTTCTTCAGGACAAACTCCCTGTTTTCGTCTTATTCCCATGAAGTAATAACAATGGAGTGGTTTACATTTCTCTGAAAAATCACCTGGTTGTATACGACACTCAAGCACACCACGCATGTCCCTCTCAATCTTAAGAGTGAGCTGACGAAGCCTTGATTCAACCCAACCTTTCCACTGTCTCAAATCAGCAGCATTCTTAGCAGTTATGTGTATTTGCAGGTAGTTCCTGAAAGCTTCAAAGAAATGGAAGGGCTCGAAAAGGCTAACCAAACTTCTTCCTTCTGCCTCAATTTCCTCGCACATTTGACTTGCTTGATGAAATTCTTCTTGGATAATGCAGAGTGTAGTGGAGGAAACATTGTAGCTGGAGTTCATACAAGGGTACGAAGGAGTTATTATCGGCATCAGATGTTTCCTATCTCTCACATTCCTTGTCGGATCCCAAAGAGGATGTCCCATTGGCAGATGCTGAATTGGGCATAACATCACTGGATTAGGCCACCTCCATTGCGAAAAAATCTTGAAGAACCGACAGATCAGAACATTGGGCAGAGCATTCGGGTAGAGCTGACAGATACGAGCAACAAGCAATGCCCAGTTGATGCCACCAAGAAACCCCAACACATTGGAATAAATCCCCCTTCTCTTGGCCCAGAATTTCAGGCATCTCAACGTGGTTCGGAAATTCTCAACATTAGGTACCAAACGCAAAATCCTATCGGTAACCCTGCATCCATTAAGACTACAAACAGTCTGCTCATCAACATCCTGCAATAATGAGTCTTGTAAAATATCCAAATCCTCAGGAATCATCCAAAGTTGCAATTGTGCATAGAGAAGATCCACAGAAACCCCATGAAACTTAAACTTGATGACAGGTACACGAGCTTCAGGAACAGGCTGTAAGTCCTCTATTTCAGGAATTTCCTCAAGCATTCTGTGAAGTTTGCCGAAGAAATCATCATGTCTAGTAACATACCGAGGTCCAACACACAGAGCATCAATATCTGCACCAGGGCCATGTACTCCCAATCGATATGAACCAAATGTAAAGAGCTTGGCGTTAGCCGTTTCAACCAGTTGCTGATTTGATATTCCTTTATCAACAATAACCTTTTTCACCCATTCCTTAATAATCTCATCTAATCTTCCCAACACCTCCTCCCTTATCACAGCCCCTTCCTCATTTTCAATCAATTTCTCATCTTCCAACAATTTTTCCAACTCCAGAGACTTGATCACGTCGAATTCCGATGGTCCGACAGTTGAAATCGCTTCACATAACCCTAAGCCTTTGCCGGAACCCATCTTAAAGATCCTTATATTAATGGAAGAGTATCAAGAACAAACCCTAATACAACGAAATTGTTATCAAAATTGAAAATTGAAAAGTACCTGAAAGCTTGAAAGCTAGTTTTCAGAACTGAACCCACTTCTCTAAACTTCTCAACTCAAAAACCCACGTAAGAACACTCCAATCAGTATTAAGTTCGAGAGAGAAAACCCTAATCTTAATGCAGAGCAATCAGAAACGAAAATTGAAAACCTCAAGGCGTATTTTCAGAACTCAACCCACTTCTCTTAAAGCAAAAATTCACGCGGGAACCCTCGTGAATATTCCGTTCGATTACCTCAAGCTTATCAATTGCTAGCGTGGAAACTGATTTCTCTTCCGAGAACTAAAAGTATAATGAAATTCAAATTGAAGATGTACACGCAGGTATGATTGGTCTCTTACTCTTAGTTACCGTTGTTGCTTTAGACTTGACTTGGGAAGCAAGCAGGCAGTTCGAGCGTTTATGGTTTATCATGGGATTAATTTCGTTCCGCCCCCTTATTGTTGAATGTTTTCAAATAATTTTCTAATTGTCTGTACATATGCGAAATAGTACCCCACTTCTTTAATCGTTAGGCCCTTACCGTTAAAATTAGGGTTAAAGTTACTAAATTATGGTCAAAAATCAGATACTAAAATATTAAAAATAATAACAGTAATAATAATATTAAAATAATTTTTTTAAAATACTTTTGTCTTCTTACACTAACCATTAGTACTAAAAATATAAAATTTATTGGTTAATTTTTTATGAATGTCTAAATAAAATATAAATTTCTTACTTTTTCATGGATTAATTAAAAAGTATGAAATTAAAAAAAATTTGCAATTTAATCCCTATTTCTATGGTAATTGTAGGAGAGTTTATGCTTCTCCTTTATTCTTAGGTACAATTAAAGGTTTTTTTTAGCTAAAGAGTTATTTTATAAAAGAAAAAGAAAAATGTGATATTGGTATAAAAATACTAGAGTTTGTTTAGAAAAGTGTAAAATTGGTATTGTGTAAATATAATTTTAGTATAAGTTGGTTAACCTTAATAACATATAAAATAATAGAATGGAAGATTAATTTTAATTTATAAAATCTACAAGTATTTTGATATTGTCGATAATAAAGAGATAATTTGATGTTATCAAAATATTCATAATTCTTTTTTTATTTTTTTTACTCTTTTGTAGTTCATTATAGGCATTTTTAGTGCTCTTCTTATTAACTGATTATGTTGTTTGACATAAACATTCTTATCAATTAATCATGTTAATTGATATAATGAGATAAATATTTATATTTTATAATTAGTTATTGTATTGAGTTATATATATATATATATATTATTTAAGAAAATGACAATTGAAACTCTAAATTAGGGTCAAAATAATAACGACACTTCGAGTTAAAAATAATTATATAAAAACACTTTTATTATATTTTTCTCATTATTGTTTGTACTCAAATAGAAATAATAGTCTTTGTATAGTACTAAAACCCCAGAAAAGGTAAATAAATAACATATTATTTGCTTTTTGTTTCACTTTTGAAAATTTTAACAAAATTAAAATTATGTCATGTAATCATGTGAGAAATGCTTGTAGGCCAAAAAAAAAAGGGGAAAAATTTAGTGTGATAATACTTACTGAAATTGAAATTGTAATATTTTTTGCTGTTGTGAATAAGGTTTGTTAGAATTAAGTTCAATATCAGGGTAATTAAGAATTACAAAGGAAGGGAAGAGAAATACGATGGAAATGGGGATTAAAAGAGAAAAAATATAAAAGAAAAATATTTTTTATTTCTTATCATTTTGATATTTTGTAATAACCAATATAATTTATGTTAATATTTAAATTTATAAGTATTAAAAATATTTTGACCTATAATTATTTTTCTCCTCCCGAATTTGGTATCGAATTGTTTTAATATATTAATTATATATAATTCTTAAAATAGATCATTTATTTAAAATAGTTTTATTTTAAAAATGGTGTATATTTTACAATATTAAAATAAAAAATCTGAATAATTATGAAAATAATTAATTATACATTATTTTTAAAATAAGACTATTTTAAATAACTAATCTATTTTAAAATTATACATAATTAATATTGTCAAAAAATTTGAGAGTAAGTTTTGAAGGAGAAAAATAATTAAGAATCAAAATATTATTATTATTTTTAAATTTAAATATTAAAATAAAATTATATAAATTATTATAAAATAAAAATAAAGATAATATGTTTTTTAATAGTTGAGGAATATATAATCAATTTAAAGTAAGAATAATAATGTTATGGAATATTTTAACATATTTTTGGAAGTCAGGAAAATATTTTTTAAGTTACTAAAAATTTAGGGGGTAAATTGCTTTTCTCAAATCCTAAGAGGTTAAAAAAAAAATCTAAACTGTTTATTCAAAGCTTTTATCACGTAAGTTAATTTAATATCAATTTTTGATTTTTAATTATTAAAAATAATTATACTCTTACCACTTTTTAATATAACTTTCATAATATTTATAATTACTATAGTGGCAAAGGGGTACTCTTATTTCTATTTCTTGTACTTCCAATATCCATGCTTTCAAGCTCTAGATACGAATTTTCAAGAAATTTATTATAAAATATTTTACATAGAAATATGTCTATACACCTTTTGGTATGGACTCCCATAAAAGATGAACAAAGGTAAAACATTTGGATTAATATAAGTAAAAAAAAGGTAGGAAGAGGTACAAAATTATCGTAAAGCAGATTAGTTGTATTATTTGTTTTACAAATTTTTATCTCAAAATATAATTACTTCTTCTTAATAACAATATTGTACGTATTTTATCATAATTTATATCGTATTTTAATAATCTGCCTATTATAGTCATACTATATTGTTATGACACTTTAATATCAAAATTTATACTTTATTATTATAATTTATATTTTTCTATATATATATATAGGGAGAATGCCTAATACTCCCTAATTTTTTGACCAATACCTCATTACCCCTCTATATTTTTTCTAATATTTCATTATTCCCTAACTCTTATTTTTTTTTAATTTTACCCTTCAGTTCAATTGGTTTATGTTGAATTACAAATAGTAAAATCGAAAATATTTGAATTATTGAAAGGTAAAATCGGAATGTAAGGAGATAATGAAGTATTTTAAAAAAATATAGGGAAGTGATGAGGTATTGGACAAAACAGTAAGGAGGTATTGGGCATTCTTCCCCCCCCACACCACACACACACGCGCGCGCGCGCACACACACACACACATATATATGCAAGTGTTATCCTCTAGATTTAGTTGTGTAATTTGTTTTACAAATTTTTATCTCAAAATATAATTACTTTTTCTGAATAACAATATTGTACGTATTTTATCATAATTTATATCATATTTTAATAATATGCTTATTATAGTCATACTACATTGTTATGACACTTAAATATCAAAATTTACACTTTAATATTATAATTTATAGTTTCTTATATATATATATATAGGGAGAATGTCTAATACCCCCTAATTTTTTTTACCAATACCTCATCACTTTTCTATGTTTTTTCTAATATCTCATTATTCTCTAACTCTTATTTTGTTTTCAATTTTACCCTTTAGTTTAATTGGTTTATATTGAATTATAAATGATTAAATTGAAAATATTTGAATTATTGAAAGGCAAAATCAGAATTAAAAGGGGTAATGGAGTATTTAAAAAAATATAGAGAGGTGACGGGATATTGGACAAAAAAACAGGGGTATTGGACATTCTCTCATATATATATATATATATATATATATATATATATATATATATATATATATATATATATATATATATATATATGCAAGTGTTATCGTCTAGATTTAACCAAAAAAAAATTAAAGATATATAATCCCTTAATTATTAGAATTGACGAGAGTCAAGAGAGCACTAAAAAAAAGTTTATGACTAATGGAATTATGCAGTGATTAGCAAAAAGAGAGCACCCAAAAATCAGATCAGAAGAAGTGTTCAAGATCAGTTAGGTCTAATGCCATAGAAATTGAAGAAGCACTACTCTAGTGGAAAAGTGAAATAAATATGTCTGTATAAATCAAAGAGATAAAATGCAAATTGCTCAGAAAAGTGAAAAGACAGTCAACGATGACTTTGTGGTTAATGGTACTTCCATTTCCAATTCTGTGTTTCTCACCAAGCACTCGAGGGGGCTTGCTTATAAAAGGCCAAATTAAACAAGACACTAGTAAGCATATATTTTGAAGTTAGAAGTCGATCATTGTATTCTATACATATTATGGCCACAAGCTTCCTTAGGCTTAATATTCTCTCTTGTTTTCTTCTTGTTTCGCTTTGTCTTCTCATTTACTCGAAGCAAACCTATGCTTTTCAAGAGAAAGAGATTACACATAGCCATACTACTGTTTTAATCAGCTCCCTTCTTCCTTCTTCTGTTTGCAATACTTCCACCAAAGGTTCATATCCTATACTTTTTCGAATAGTAATTGCTTAGTATCATAACTTAGTAGAATAATATCTACTCCCACTTATTATTATTTATTATTATAAGCTAATTCGGAGTTACATATATATGTTTCAGCTAGCGAGAGGAAGTCATCATTGAAAGTAGTACACAAGCACGGTCCATGCAATAAAGTTGATGGAGACATAACCGATTCTCTGTCTCTGCAGGCAGATCAGATTCTCCTCAAAGACCAAGCTCGAGTTAACTCAATTCACTCTAGACTTTCCAAGAAGACAGTCAGTAGTAAGATAAAGCAGACAGAAGCTACCACGATCCCAGCCAAAGACGGCGCCGTTGTGGACGACTCCGGCGATTACATTGTTACCGTCGGCCTCGGGAATCCGAAGAAACAATATTTATCTCTTCTATTTGACACCGGAAGTGACATTACTTGGACTCAATGCAAACCTTGCGCCAATTCATGTTATGAACAAAAAGAACCAATTTTTGATCCCTCTAAGTCCAAAACTTATGCTAATGTTTCTTGCTCATCAGAAGAGTGCAAGTCCCTCGAGTCTGCCACAGGTGGGTGGGATATTTAACAGTACTAGTAATTAGTAATTAGCCAGCCAGAGATGTTTATTTTATTAGATTTTTTTATGATGCAGGTTTCTCAATGGATTGTCCAGATTCAACATGTGTATATGGAATCCAGTACGCTGATTCCTCATACTCATTTGGATTCTTTGCAAGAGAAACCCTAACCCTGACCTCTTCAGATGTTTTTCCGAACTTCCTCTTCGGTTGCGGACAAAATAACGGAGGCCTATTCGGTAAATCTGCTGGTTTGCTGGGTCTTGGAAGAAACCAATTATCTATAGTCTCCCAAACAGATGGAAAATACAAAAGGTTTTTCTCTTACTGTCTTCCATCATCCTCCAGTTCAACAGGTCATCTCACTTTCGGACAACCTGACAACCTTTCAAAAACCCTACAATTCACACCACTTTCAGCTGTCTTCGCAGACACATCTTTTTATGGCCTTGACATTGTCGGCATTAGCGTTGGCGGCCAAAAACTCCCCATTCCCAAGTCAGTTTTTTCAAACACAGGTACCATTATTGATTCCGGAACTGTGATCACACGTCTGCCGCCGGCTGCATACTCCGCCTTGCGAACAGCGTTCCGTAAGGCAATGACAAAATATCCGAGGGCGCCTGATTTGTCTTTTCTTGATACGTGCTATAATCTGAGTAATTACACTTCAGTTAAAGTGCCTAAAATTGGCTTCTTTTTTCGCGGTGGAATTGAAGTAATAATTGACGTCTCAGGAATTTTTTACGTAAATAAAGTGTCACAGGTGTGTTTGGCACTCGTCGGCAATACTGATGCCAATGATGCAGCAATTTTTGGAAGTGTGCAGCAGAAGACGCTGGAAGTGGTGTATGATATCCCCGGCCGAAGGGTTGGTTTTGCACCTAAGGGTTGTAGCTAGAGAGCTAGCTATTTAATAATTAATAAGTTAACCAATGGAGATCTTACAGAAGAATAGCTCAATAGAATCTTCCTCAAATTCGTAATATTTAAATTACCAGAATAAATGGAAGAATAACACTGTACTTCTGTATTAATCCAAAAAGAAAAATTAATGGTTATTGCATTATGTAGTAGCCACCTGTTACATATATAAATGGAATTAATGGAAGTGTTCGATTATGATGATCATATTTAATTACTCGTGTGCTTGGCTTTTACATTTTGAGAATTCTGTATACATATATATATATGTGTGTGTGTGTGTGTGATGAATCAGCTGATGGGTTCTAAGTTGTCTTAATGAGTTGATTTTCAATCTAAAACTTAGTGATCACCAACAATATATTCACTGTACTCAGCCACTATTAATAAACTAATTCTATTATGAACTTAAAATCAATCTTTAAATCAATCTCTCTTACAGACTATTTTTCTTGAATTCTTTGAGTAGTTTAATGAAAAATTACAAGAAAATTAATGCAATTAATAAAATCTCAAGTTTTGGTTACAATATTGTAGATGCCAAAATTTTCGTCCGCTTGGCTTCAAACAATAAATAACTTGATCTTCGAACTTTTGGGTATCGCTCTTATCCTACAATATCGTAACAGTTAGAAAAATAGCTGGCTTCTCCGACGTGTGATCTTCAATACTTAAGTTAGTAAACATAAGAAGAGAAAATGTGAGTGAGACAAGAATATGGCAGAGTTTTCCTTAATTTTTAGTTACGTGTACTTTGTTATTCAAATTGCTGAGATTGATAGGCACGAAAATCAGCCACTTTCTTAGATTTTCCGGCCATTTTTGCCCATGATGAAAAGTAGGGTGGTGGGTGGTTACCAGAGATAGTGTTCAGTTAAAAACCACAATTTATTTTGTATTAGGTTGGGTTGTTAATATTACCTAACCTGAACGATGTCCACTGCCTGATTATGTTCATGGACCCTGACCAGCTTCAGGTCTGAGATATTTTATCTCAAATATTGGCGGATAATGCTACCCTAATGTGTGGAGCATTGTTCTTGATTCTGCAGTGTGATTTGTTCGATACTGCGTATACCGAGCTCAGGTAAATTTCTCCAACAAATGTGTTTATTTGAGTTTCTAAATTTTTCTGTAGATATAATTTCTAACTTTATATATATACTAAGCAATCAATTCACACACTGCAAATAAGAGAAAAAAAATGAAGGATAAATTGTATAAGAACTCAATTCTTATTATTTTCAATTTTTTAATCAATAATTAATTATCTATTCTATTATTATTTATGGAAATTAAAATCCAATAATGAAGAGATCAATGAATTAATTATAGCCCACTTACCCAAACGAGATTCATGCCTTATACAATCAATCAATAATAATGTGTGGCACATCGATTATTTATCGATGCTTGACCTCGCAGAAGTGGAATTAATAGCCACATTCTAAAGTTTCAATCATTAGTGTTTAATTTAATTTCTTAGTGGGAATATATATATATATATATATATATATATATATATATATATATATATTCTTTTTGTGTTCTTTACCTTCTTTGAACACCACGAGAAAATATTTTTAATTTTAAAAAACCCAACTAGTGTTTGGATATATAATTTGGTATAAATATATATCTTTTTCTGGGATTCCCATTTTCCATTTCAATCAATAACTTAATTTTAACAATATAGATAAATTGAAAAACGAGATCACATTTAGATGTAATTAATTAGTTTACTTGGTTATTCGATTTAATTAATTAATTAATTAATTATGAATATTCAAGTCTATAATTAATTATTGGTAGCTGATCAGGTGACATGATCTGGAATAATTAATTATTAGTTTACTCCAGAGATTTTATCACGTCAAGTTCTGACGGGCCGACAGTTGAAATTGTTAGTTTTTTTAACTGTAAGTGGCCTATGATCTTTCATCATGTTAAGTGGGAATGTGTGTTATACAGTTTTTGTCAGTTTTTTGACAGTTCATTACATGTTTTAGCAGTTGATTACATATTCTGGCAGTTTATGGCATTTTTTTTTTCCATGACTTTTGTGATGGACAGAGCCTATAAATACATTCATTCTTTTGGTTAGGTCTCTAAACCAACAATTTCTCTTCAGTAATATACACCATCGTAAAGAAATTGTGTAAGGTTTAGAAGAATCATAAATCATGAAGTTTCATCATCAGATTATAAAAGACGTCAATGACAGGAGGTATGTTTTTCAGTTTAATTTTGCACTTGATCTATATGCTATTATGATTAGTAAAACATACTTAGATCATATTTAAGTTCTATCAGAAATCGCTTCCCATAACCCTAAGCCTTTGCCGGAATCCATCTTAAAGCTCCTTATATTAATGAAAGAGTATCAAGAACAAACCCTAATCACAACGAAACTATTATCAAATTTGAAAGATTGAAAGTTAGTTTTCAGAACTGAACCCTCTTCTCTGAACTTCTCAAAGCAAAAACCCACATATGAACACTTGAATCAGTATTAATTTCGAAAGATAAAACCCTAATCGCAATGGTAGAGCAACCAGAAACGAAAATTGAAAACGCGTATTTTCAGAACTCAACCCACTTCTCAACAAAACCCTCATGAGGATTCCGTTAGATTACGTTAAGTTTACCAACTGATTTTCTGTTTCAAGAGAACTAAAAGTATAATCAAATTCAAATTGATGATGTACACCTATGATTGGTTTCTTACTCTCAGTTACCGTTGTTTATGATATGACTTCGTGAGCAAGCAGGCGGTTCTATCATGGGATTAACTTCATTCCACCCCCTTCTTGTGGAGAAATTTAAATTATTTCCTAAATTTCTCTATGTATGCAAAATACCCCACGTCATTATCACTTCTCATTGAAATTAGTGTTAAAGTTACTAAATTAAATCAGAATTATAAAAATTAAAATACTAATAATAATAATAACAATAATAAAAATTAGTTTGTTTTAAAATTATCAATAAATATAGAGTAATATGATATTATTAAAATATAATTAGTTTTATTTTTATTTTTAAATTATTATTTTGTAAATCATAATGGCCTTCTCATTATGTTAATTTATGTTGTTAAAAGTTAACTAATTTAGGGATAAAATTGTATGTAACAATATCAAAATGATGAGAAATAAAAAATATTTTTCTTTTATATTTTTTCTCTTTTTCTTCTTTTAATCCCCATTTCCATCCTATTTCTCTTCCCTTCCTTTGTAATTCTTAATTACCCTAATATTGAACTTAATTCTAACAAACCTTCATCACAACAGCAAAAAATATAACAATTTCAATTTCAGTAAGTATTATCACACTAAATTTTTCCCCTTTTTTTTTGCCTACAAGCATTTCTCACATGATTACATGACATAATTTTAATTTTGTTAAAAATTTTCAAAAGTGAAAACAAAAAGCAAATAATATGATATTTATTTACCTTTTTTGGTATTTTAGTACTATACAAAGACTATTATTTCTATTTGAGTATAAACAATAATGAGAAAAATGTAATAAAAGTGTTTTCATATAATTATTTTCAACTCAAAGTGTCGTTATTGTTTTAACTCTAATTTGGAGTTTCAATTGTCATTTTCTTAAATAAAATATATATATATAACTCAATACAATAACTAATTATAAAACATAAATATTTATGTCATTATATCAATTAACATAATCAATTAATACGAATATTTATGTCAAATAACGTGATCAGTTAATAAGAGCATTAAAAATGCCTACAATGAACTACAAAAGAGTAGAAAAAAAAAAGAATTAAGAGTATTTTGATAGCATCAAATTATCTCTTTATTATCGACAATATCAAAACACTAGTAGATTTTATAAATTAAGATTGATCTTCCACTCTATTATTTTATATGTTATTAATGTTAACTAACTTACACTAAAATTATATTCACACAATATCAATTTTACACTTTTCTAAACAAAGTCTAGTATTTTTATACCAATATCACATTTTTATTTTTATTTTATAAAATAACTCTTTGGTAAAAAAAAGAAAAAAAAAGAAAACTTTAATTGTACCTAAGAATAAAGGAGAAGCATAAACTCTCCTACAATTACCAAAAAAAATAGGGATTTAAATTACAATTTTTTTTAATTCATATTTCTTAATTCATCCATGAAAAAGTAAGAAATTTATATTTTATTTAGACATTCATAAAAAATTAACCAATAAATTTTATATTTTCAGTACTAATGGTTAGTGTAAGAAGACAAAAGTATTTTAAAAAACTTATTTCAATATTATTATTACTGTTATTATTTTTAATATTTTAGTATCTGATTTTTAACCATAATTTAGTAACTTTAACCCTAATTTTAATGGTAAGGGCCTAATGATTAAAGAAGTGGGGTACTATTTCGCATATGTACAGACAATTAGAAACTTATTTGAAAACATTCAACAATAAGGGGGCGGAACGAAATTAATCCCATGTAAACCATAAATACTCGAACCGCCTGCTTGCTCCCCAAGTCAAGTCTAAAGCAACAACGGTAACTGAGAGTCAGAGATCAATCATACCTGCGTGTACATCTTCAATTTGAATTTCATTATACTTTTAGTTCTCGGAAAGAGAAATCAGTTTCCACGCTAGCAATTGTTAAGCTTAAGGTGATCGAACGGAATATTCACGAGGGTTTTCTCCCGCGTGAATTTTTGCTTTAAGAGAAGTGGATTGAGTTCTGAGAACACGCGTTAAGGTTTTCAATTTTCGTTTCTGATTGCTCTACATTAAGATTAGGGTTTTCTCTCTCGAACTTAATACTGATTCGAGTGTTCTTACGTGGAATTTTGCTTTGAGAGGTTTAGAGAAGTGGGTTCAGTTCTGAAAACTAGCTTTCAAGCTTTCAGGTACTTTTCAATTTTCAATTTTGATAACAATTTCGTTGTGATTAGGGTTTGTTCTTGATACTCCTCCATTAATATAAGGATCTTTAAGATGGGTTCCGGCAAAGGCTTAGGGTTATGTGAAGCGATTTCAACTGTCGGACCATCGGAATTCGACGTGATCAAGTCTCTGGAGTTGGAAAAATTGTTGGAAGATGAGAAATTGATTGAAAATGAGGAAGGGGCTGTGTTAAGGGAGGAGGTGTTGGGAAGATTAGATGAGATTATTAAGGAATGGGTGAAAAAGGTTATTGTTGATAAAGGAATATCAAATCAGCAACTGGTTGAAACGGCTAACGCCAAGCTCTTTACATTTGGTTCATATCGATTGGGAGTACATGGCCGTGGTGCAGATATTGATGCTCTCTGTGTTGGACCTCGGTATGTTACTAGACATGATGATTTCTTCGGCAAACTTCACAGAATGCTTGAGGAAATTCCTGAAATAGAGGATTTACAGCCTGTTCCTGAAGCTCGTGTACCTGTCATCAAGTTCAAGTTTAAAGGGGTTTCTGTGGATCTTCTATATGCACAATTGCAACTTTGGATGATTCCTGAGGATTTGGATATTTTACAAGACTCGTTATTGCAGGATGTTGATGAGCAGACTGTTTGCAGTCTTAATGGATGCAGGGTTACCGATAGGATTTTGCGTTTGGTACCTAATGTTGAGAATTTCCGAACCACGTTGAGATGCCTGAAATTCTGGGCAAAGAGAAGGGGGATTTATTCCAACGTGATGGGGTTTCTGGGTGGTATCAACTGGGCATTGCTTGTTGCTCGTATCTGTCAACTCTACCCGAATGCTCTGCCTAATGTTCTGATTTGTCGATTCTTCAAGATTTTTTCGCAATGGAGGTGGCCTAATCCAGTGATGTTATGCCCAATTCAGCATCTGCCAATGGGACATCCTCTTTGGGATCCGACAAGGAATGTGAGAGATAGGAAACATCTGATGCCGATAATAACTCCTTCGTACCCCTGTATGAACTCCAGCTACAATGTTTCCTCCACTACACTCTGCATTATCCAAGAAGAATTTCATCAAGCAAGTCAAATGTGCGAGGAAATTGAGGCAAAAGGAAGAAGTTTGGTTAGCCTTTTCGAGCCCTTCCATTTCTTTGAAGCTTTCAGGAACTACCTGCAAATACACATAACTGCTAAGAATGCTGCTGATTTGAGACAGTGGAAAGGTTGGGTTGAATCAAGGCTTCGTCAGCTCACTCTTAAGATTGAGAGGGACATGCGTGGTGTGCTTGAGTGTCGTCTACAACCTGGTGATTTTTCAGAGAAATGTAAACCACTCCATTGTTATTACTTCATGGGAATAAGACGAAAACAGGGAGTTTGTCCTGAAGAAGATGAACAATTTGATTTGAGATCAGCTGTTGAGGAATTCAAGTGCACTGTGGAGATGTACAACTGTTTGAAACCAGGAATGAAAGTGCATATATCTCATTTAAAATGCCGAAACATTCCTGATTTTGTCTTTCCTGGAGGAGTTCGACCTCGTAAATCCGTTAATGGGAAGAAGAGAAAACGGGGTGAAGCAAATGGAAGCAGTGATAGTAAGAGGCAGAAACCAGTTCCAGATGCAAAATTGGAAGATAAAGCAAGATGTTATGATCAGAATTCCTCACAGAGTGGTGCTTCTGATAGATGTAATCCATCAATGGAGCCTTCACCATCAGGCAAGGAAAGCATCCCGAAAGAAGTTACGAAAGTTGAAGACGATGATGTGAGATCAGTAGTGAGTGAAGTGAAAGTCTCAAATGTGAATGTGAGAGCAACAGTTGCAGCAGCATTGGCAAGTTTGGAAGAGCTTGAGCCTGTTGAACTTACAGCACCATGCTTCAATACCGCATTCACAGCACCTCAAAAGCCAGTTATAAGGCTCCAATTTACTTCTCTTGTGAAGTGAAAACAGCAACAAGAGCAATTTTTTTTGTGTAACATTAAATTTTGACTGTAAATGATGATATGATCATGTGATCAAATTGTATGAACTAATACCTCGAAATAGTTGCAGCAATATAATTATATTAATGAACTCATTCATTTCAACTGTCAATTTTTCTCTTCATCTTTTTTAACTTATTTTTTATTTACAGAATGTTATCAATTAGTACTTTTATAAAAATTAAATCGTACTTTCTGATATGATAACATCAAAGTTTAAGAATGATTTTTAGGGATATTTTTTTCGAAAAACTATATTTTTGAAACAAAATTTGTAAAAGAGTTTTGTAGAATTATGTTGAAGAAAAGAATTATAATAACAGTTAAACGTTTTGAGTAAATAAATTAATTTGATTAATTTAAGAATTTTTTTCTTCAAATATTTAGATTTTAGGATTGCCAAATATCCCCAATAAAAGAATTTGATTAATTTAATAATTTCATGTAATGTATGAAGTACTTTTACATTCAGTACTACATACATTATTTTTCAAATTTAATTGTGGAAATAATAAACTGTGTATAATATAGTTTAGTATTATTTTTAAAATAAAAATTAATAAATAAACCCCATTAAAAATTGATATTTACTAAATTGTAAAATTAAATGAAAACCAACAATATAAAACATACCTAGAACAATGCATTGCTAGCGGGAATATGACCATTGTCCCTCTATATTTTTTGTCAATTAACCAAATTATCCCTTAATTTAAAAAAATTATCCGTTACATCCTGTCATTTGGTTAACTAACGAAAAAATTAATATTTTGAGGATAAACAAGTAATTTAATGAATTTAATTAATTTAAACAAAAATATTTTGAGGATTTAATTTTTTAATTTTCTGAAGACTATTTATGTCAATTTGTAATACATATAATTTAATATTATTAAAATATTATTTTATTTAAAATTCGTATTTTATTTCTAAATGTTTATTGATAGGACCTACATTTTATATATTGAGACCTATTTTGTTTGTAAAATTAAAAGTTTAAGGTATTTTAATAAATTCAATAATTTTTCGTCAATCAACCAAATATTAAGACGTAACAGATAATTTTTTAAAATTAAAAAGTGATTTGGTTAATTGACCAAAAATATAAGGGGGCAATAATCATATTCCCCATTGCTAGCATACTATTTTAAAAAGCCCTCTCATCTAATCTTTACAAAATTATGGTTGAAAATTTGAGAAATCTCACTCTATTACCAAATAGTTTGAAGGGAATCTACAAGCATTAACACATACACAAAATCTGCCTAAAAAAGGGCACAACTGTGGTCAATAATTTGGATATTCAAATAATAAAGAAATTGCAGCAATTTAATCTCATTCATATGTGCCCAATTTATATTTATATCCCAAAACTCATCAATTCATGCATGACCAAATAACCCACTAACTATCTCAATACAAGCATGGGAAAGCAAAGACGGATCTCATCCCATTCCATCCCATCTCATTTTAACTGAAAACGAGCTGCGAAAATCGAGGATGTGTAAACGAGACTGAACTAGAATGCAATCTCGCAAGGTGCATGAAACGTTCTTCCACGGCATATCGCTTCTAGGTTTTCTCCGACGTAAGAACAAAGTGGTGAAACCTCCACACCTGAGTTCCAAGAGCAAGCATGTGTCAAGTACTGAGAACAATATAGAATTCTTGAGTAGCTACCTTTATTATTGTAAAGAGACAAAGAAGAAGAGAGGGGAATTGAATAATCAGTTTCTCTCCTAATCCATTTTTACAAATAGTTCTTTAGATCTGTTCTTTGACATGATTTTTGAAGCTAATTGTGAGGAAAAACGACATTCCATTTCCACCTACCTATCTCATGTTTCTGAGTTCAAATAGACAGAAATGTAAAATTCATATCAATCTAGACCTAATTAGCTCCTCAATTAGACAACCAATATCCCCTTCATATATCAGGCCTAGCTTCTTTTTGAGCCAACAGCCTATCTGAGTTTAAGCATCTTTCTCTCCCTCCTTTTTCATTTTGTCTTAATTTATTCCTTCTGGTATTTGAATCATCCTAATGCAGATGTATGCAAAAGAGATAGTGAAATTACCAGTTGCATAGAGTGGCACCGAATGCGTCAAAAAGCCACCAGCAGCTATTACCCAACGTGTGTGGAGTCGAAGAACAAGCAGTCTAGCACTGTCTGGGGTGTCAAAATTTGCCCCATTGGCATTTTTTACTGGTGCAAACTCTTCCTCGCGGAGTACCTGAAAATTCACAAAACATATTTATTTCCAGTATTAGCAAATATAAATGCTGTATTTGGCGTGAGAAGTAATGGCAGGAAGGTCATTACTTCAAAAAGAGCAGTTGAAGGAGCATAAGGAAATGCATCAAATATAAACTGCTCTAGCTTGTACCCCAAAGTATGTCCATGGATAGAAGGTATCTTTTTCTCAGCAAGATGGTAACTGCACTTGCAATGCATGTATATTAAGTAAATGTTAAAAATATATAGAAAGAAATACAGTTTAAACATGTAATGATATGAACAGGCATGACAGTTTTAATAATTACATATTAGATTCTCTATTGCTTTTGATGTTCACGCTAACCCATACGATTTCTAACGGTACAAGTATTACAATGGTGTTCAAAGACATTACTAGTCCATTCATCTTGATAAAATCAAGAGATTGAAAAGATACAGTGGAGGCCAAAAAAAATATGTTCAGGTACAACTGATTCTAAAAAATTCATGTAAGAAACTAGTCATGCAACTGATATTGAATACTTTGTCCTTATTCTAAAAAATTCATGTAAGAAACTAATCATGCAACTGATATTGAATACTTTGTCCTTTATTAATATGGTTTGATATGTGTTTTGACTGAAATAGTTGTGGCGAGGCAAAGTTACCCCAAGTATATTGTAAAAAGGACGTGGTAATTATGGTTATGATAAAAAAGCAATTTAATCTGCATAAAGTCCAGAGAGAAAGCATCACTAACACGCTGTCTTTTTCAAGGCCATTAGCCACCTGGTTTAGGAAATCCAAAGTGAACATGTGTAAGCAAACCTGAAACCCAAGAACGGTAAAACAGTCAGAAAAACAGATTCTATTAGAATACAAGACCATTATTATTCTCTTTAAGTGTTCAAGAACATAAATCATGATGCATACAGAATAATTACAATAAATCACAAGTGGAATTGTTAATCTTAATGAAATACTCGAAAAGCACAATACAGACACGATCAAATAGCAGTATATTACAATTTAATGCTACCTGTGAACCATTACTATGTAATCCTTCATTATTCAGTCAAAGTGACATTATGTTCATACTTTGTTTACTTTAAAAAAAAAATAAAACAAAATAAAATCTAAACATGTATCAATGCATTCAAGAGAATGTTCAGATCTTATAGGTTTCTTTGTGAGTTGTAATTGAATGAAACAATTGATAAACATGCTCCAGTATCCTAGCTGCCTCTGTTTCTTTTCTAACATAACTGTATCCAACCTCAAAAGCAAATATTTCCAGCACTAAATGTGCAATCTCCTTCAGCGAAAGAACAAAACGAAAACTAAAATTGTCAAAATTCTTGCTATACATAATTTCCTTGAAGCATCTTCAATAATTTATGATATGCTCCTTCAAATTATTTTTACATTGACACGCTTTAAATAATTCGTGACAATCATTTGGATACTAATTGCATTTTCCCATAAGGATCTCATTAAAGCATTAAATCACCAATCAAAAACATTTACTACCCAAAAAAAAAGAAAGATTTAAATTGTACCGGCTTTTGGAGCATGGGGAAATAAGGTGTTGTGGTACCAAAATTCAGTGTGTATGTGTGTGTTCGGCAAATGCTTAAAGAATTAAAGGGAAAAAATTCCTCACAACAAGAACATCAGGCTCAATTTTTCAACCCAAGCAATCAGAGCAACTTTCAGCAAACAATTTGAAATAATCATCTACCAGCAATTGTGCCTCAGGACAGCAAGCAAAATCTAAATCCAACGAGCACAACAAATGTTGTCAAAAAGCATAAAATGAAAGGCAGAGTCCCATACATTACTCCAACAAAAACGAAGACGTCCAGTTTCCTGATTTATTGCCGAAGCCAGTGATGGATCTAACTCACTGTATTCAACCACAGTGAGAGGACCACCTTTACCCCGCCTCACAAAGACCCCGACTTTTTCTTGGGGATATGCCTGCAACCAAATCCAAGAAGAATAAGAGGTATAAATTTTTCAGTCATATATTGTAAACAGTAATTATCCACACTGTAACCTGTTGATAGTATGCTTTCTTTATTTCTTCTATTTTCCAGTAGATCATATACAAGTTAATTCTTCATTGACAATCTACCAAGAGGAATTACTGAGTTCTCTGTCTGTTTCTTTTTTTCCCACAATAAGAAATATGAAATATTGCCAAACAGAAAATATAAGAACAAAATATGACAAGCTGATCTACATCAGAGATAAGTTTTTATTATCATCCGAATTAAGCAGAATAATGACAGCGATAGAAGCTGACTTGCAATCTATTACAAAAGCCTTCTCAAATTCAAGTTTTCGTTAATAGAAATTAGACAATTAATAAGCTGAAGTTCCATAAAAGTCCAGATGTAAAATATTAATTACCTTTCGGACAACTTTTGCTGCAGCAGCAACTCCTTTATCAATAAAATATCCCAAGAAAGTAGGATCAGCCACACGAACCTGCTTGCAAAAACCTAATCACTATTTCTTAAATAGGAAATATCTAGAAACTTCCAATCAATTAAAAAAAATGCAAAGAACAAGAAACTTACCAGTGCATTGTCCACTCCATAGCAATCCACATATTTAATGCCTCTTGATGCCATATCTTCTAATAATTTTGATGATTTTAGAGCTGACCAAAAAATCAAGTCCAAATAAACCAATGAGTATCCAAACAATATTATGAGATTTGACACATTGCTAAATTAAAAGATACCTGAATATACTCCTCCATTTCCATCTGGAGCCTTAGCCACCTGGCTTTAAACAATTAAACTCATATAACCAACAAATTATAGAATGGGTGTGATACTTTGAAATGAAAAGGTTCAAACAGAGAAGACAATAAAAATGTATCTCTTTTTAAAAAACAAAAGAAAACAAAGCAGCCAATCGCACTCCACAAAACGCGCCTAAGTTACACCATAAGCAGTTTTTATTTTCTGAAATTATGATCACATCTAATTTGCATCCTCCCAGTACTGCTGAAGGTTTTGTGAGCCCAAAGAAGCAATAAAAGAATTCATTCTCTCTTTCTATAACTGCATGTAGACCCTGTAAATCTCTAAATTTCTGTAAACTGTCCAATCATGTAGGTGGCTATTCTCACGCGCTATTTTATGGACTTGACACATGTTCTAATATCTTAGAAACATTCAGACATTTGTGAACATCATGGTTTATTACTTCAAGTATTCCTTTATTAGCCTCTGGTTCAGCCTAACCAAAATCAGTTATAAACTGGTATGCGACATACTTCCACAGAAGGCAAGTCATAATTCTAGTTCTGAAGTGCATGCTTTGTTTGTTTAGCTTCCGAATGATTCAGACAACAAGGAGTTAAACGAAAACAAGAAAAAAAAAATGGAAGTAATCAAATTTTAAGGTCAAAACTTCAAATAGAGCCATATGAGATGCTCCATACTCTTCTAGTCAATATTTAATCATTTCCTTATATGATTTTCTTGACAAACAAATAAGTTTGTTTAATTTAAGTAAAATTAAAATGATTGAGAAAACTCGAAACAAGGAGGACAAGACATATTAAAAGTCTTGAGGTCAACTAAAACAGCAGATAAGGGAGCCCTTAATCAAGTCACCCCTGCCTTCGAATTAGGATGTATGAGGAGCAAAGGGACATTTCGGAACTCAAAGGACATAGACACCCAAAAGGAAGGTGAAAATAAAAGGTTTTAAACTATCTCATCACATAATCTTGGTTGCATTACTTTTGTGAGCTTTTGGATTACAAAATTACCAAGTTGTATCAGCTATACAACACATATAAGCATTTGCAAATTCACAAGGACTGATGGAATTGTTTTAATTCTAGGTATCCTATTGATCAAGAAAAATCCATGCTAAGATATAATTCCATCGTAATATAGAAGAAATTGGCTTATTAAAATTATCAACATTCTAAGCACTTCATACTTTAACATCTATTTGTACCATAAACCAATTTTTAATTTAAATTCATCCATAAATACCAATGCCTCAGCCAAATAAAGTCAGTAGCTTAGGGCATTTTCAGGACCCAAAATCAGATTATTTAACTAGATTAAAAACAGAAAACCATACTTTGTATGGAGTCTCCATAATAATTCTACCATCCTTTGAAACACACGGAATGGTGCCTTGCTGGAAGAAGGTGACCTACATCAAGGAAGTGCCATTCAAAGTAAAGTCAAAGAAACAGCGCAAGGAGTAGCCAAAAAGAAAACTACCAAAAGAATCTTACTTGATCTGATTCAAGGCCAAAATACTTATGGCTTTCAAAATATTTGCGTGTGGCATCATCAGTAAAGGGACTGGTCATTATGTACCAATGTATTGTCACTGAACCAGCAGAACCTCCACCTGCAGATAATAAAAAATTAAGATAGTTGTATCAACCAAATTATAAATACGTAAGGTCTAGAATGATAAACCTTACCTTCACTAATAAATTGAGCAGCTAGTCTTTGGACACACAAAATTCGTTCAGCTTGAAGTTGAAAAAGGGACTTGCCAGATGGAAGTCCAATATCTGAAATACAATGCAGAAAGGTAAAAAATAACAATTTATTATTGAATTCCTAAGTTTCTAAGGTTTAAATATGTACACAAGAAAACATCATAAACATAACTTCAGAGGCTACATTCAAAATAAGTTAGAGTAATCAATTGGAGTAGACTAAGATTCTCCTTTTTTTTCTCTTTGAAAAAAAAAAGAGTTATTTGAGTGACCATACGAAATTTTAGTATTTTTGTTCTTATTCCTTGGATCAAAGAAATTATTTAAGATCTATAACCAACAAAAGAATTAACCATTATAAGTTTCTCAAGGACAGTCATATCATATTCTTTGTCAGGATTATATTTTGAAGAATCAGATACAGTATATTCCACCTACAAAAAATCAACAACTTTGATAAAATTTTCCTCCTATCTTTTCCACTTATAATTCAATTTCTTTATAACCATTCCGAAATTCTAAAGTTTTTGCTTCTATGCTTATGTAGGACACAGATGATTAAGTGGTCTCAATTATTCTCTTTTTATTTTTCCAAATTGTGGACAATTGAAATATCACTTTTAACCAATCCCCTCTCAGAACAAACAAAAGTGCACATAGACTGATCCAAACAATAATCTATTAAGAGCTAAAAGGACATTGCTGCATCGCTAAGCAGTTATTTGATCAACCAAAGAATGGTCAGAATCAAGTAAATATTAAAAAACAAAAGAGAAAATTAGGACCTATACTTAGACCCAAAAAAAATTTTGAAACAAATTTGACAAAACAGAATTTGTTCGACAAATTACAAGCAGTTGGGATAAGACTTTGAGTCACCTATTCAATTTGTAATTATGAACTACACTGCACTTTCTTAGAGTTTTAGTAACACCAAAATAGAAGAGAACCGCTAAAAGAATCTCAACTTCAACACTCAAGCATTTCTGATGCATTGCTAATTCAACAACCTTGAAAGAAATGTGAATTAATGTACGATTTTCAAATAAAGTGAGTAAAAATTACTCACTAAAACATCCCTTTGGATCTGAACTTCCAAGTCGTGTTCCCTGCATAAAAAGTCCCACACAAGAAAATTTATGCAACATTCAGTCAAAGGCATCTTCAAAACTAAGAAAAAGTGAACAGAAAATTCATTGAAAACAAATAGACAACTGTCACAAGCACCCAATATCTATGGAGCAGAAAACCAATTTTCCCCCCAAGCATCCTGATAACACATGAAAACTAAATAGATCACTTCTCACTACACTAATATTCCAAAGAACCAGAATAAATCTCAAGCTAGCAGCATTATCATCTGTGGATGCCACAAAAATAGAAGCATACGAGGAGAATCTTCCAACACTTGCCCCCATCCAAGCCCCTAAGGGGATAGCCTAAATGGTTAGATCTCTTAGAGTGAACCTAGAGGTTTAAAGATCGAATTTTCCTCACATAAACATCCAAGAAGCTTATATTTAACTTTTGTTTATTCATGGAGAGAGATGGGGTGAGACGTTTGAGAAAAAAGAATTCTAGAAATGTGAGAAATTGAGGACATATGTTAAACATGTAAAAATTGTAAGCAACCAATAACCAAATAACCAATATATATGAAAATTATCAGACAGACAGTTACTTTGTATGGAAAGATCAAATTTTCTACTTACCTTTTTTTTTAACTTCTAACATATGCCCTCAAGAACATTACTCATTCACCAAATGCCTATCAACTATATCCATAAACATGATACACATGCATAAATTTCTCGCTCTTAAGAGTTAAAGAAAATATTAGAAAATGACACTCTCACAATCACACCCCATTCCAACCTTGTTCCCACTATACAAATTGGTATACCAGATTGGAGATCAAGCCAGATCCTCAGTTTTCCATAGTCAGCAAAGCTACACCAAAATTGTTCTTTACTCCAATAGGAACCATTATCTAAATGCATAACTGGCATTTTTTCCATCATTTAAAGATGGACTAGCCAGAAATGCTATACTTTTAAGTTATTTTAGTACAACAATAACTCAATATTGTATTATCATTAATATTATACATAACATTGTGGCCAAAGATCACTCATCTTCACTGTTAAAATTGAATAAATCATTATTTGATGAGTTAGCTTGCTGAGAATGTCTACAGATATAATTAATTCATTTTCTTTTTCCTTTTCCTTTTTTTTTTTCCATATAGCTCCATATGAACCCAACGTTTTTTTGTTGAGCAACATAAGGATATTCCTCACTTGAATAAAAATGTCAACATATACATGCAAAGAAACAAAAACATATACACACAGACACATAAGACTAGTGTTATGCATCCAAACATTTCAGGGTTAGTGCTGCAATATTATAGGTTTCCAGTGTCATAAAGTACCAGATCCACCACAAAACAGGTTTGATTATTATTAATGTATTACAATTGATTCTGATGCAAAGGGGAATGGACTTGAATAAAGCATCTTTTGGTAACTACAATTCTTAGAAATTTATTAGGACCACTACTTTTCAAATTTAGGTGAACAATCTAGTAGAAAATTGTCATTAGTGGACATCCAAAAGAATCTAGATCACACCAACCAGAGAGAGAAAGAAAGAGATAGATCCGTGATGTAACTACCCACCCAAAGTCCAAAGAGCCTACTAAAAGCAAATAGTGATTACCCATGATAAAACTTTATGATCCTTGCTTTTGCATTATTAAGTAAGTATATCCATCATGAAACTGTCTTGAGTGAGCATCATCTCATCTCAAAAAGCAACATCATATCAAAATTATGCTTAGGAGAGAAGGAGAGGCATAGATTCTTCATGAAACATCACATTTACACAGCATCAATTAATAAATAATTCTTTTTGAAGCACATTACAAAGTCACTCACCCAAAAAGTAAAAGCAATCAATACCAAAATAACCCACATCAAGCATGTATAAATTATTAATATGGTTCGACATACTTTGAGAAATAATAATGATAATAATAACAAAAATAAAAATGAAAAATAAAAAGATACCTGGCCACCAGATAAAAGCAACACACCCAACTTCCCTTCAGAGACAGCCTTCAATCCCATCTTCCACCATCTTTCCCGTTCCTCCATCGTTCTCTCCTCCACGGACGACACATTTCTCTCCGGCACCGGTTCAATTGCCGCCACCGGCAACGCTGTAACTCAAACAAATTCATATCATTTCACATTAACCTACCAACGATTTCAATCATACACATTATACATCAATAGAGAATTAAATTAAGAAGCAACCTTGAGATCGAAGTGAACACCGAATGATCCGATCTATTCTCGGAAGATCTAAACTCTGGAAAACGCAAAATCAACAAAATTTCAAAATCAAAATTAAGAAAAAAAATCAATTACCTTTTCAAATTCAATCACCTTATTTCATCGACCATAACGAAATTATCAAAAACGGGAGGGAAATACAAGAATAAGAGAAAGTGGAAAAGACCTCGATGTCCTTGACGAGAAAATCTCGTTCGTCGGGTGAGAGCTCATCCCAGAGGACAAAAGCGTCCTCTTGGCCGTAATCCTTAAGTCTCTCAAGCAACGCCTGAGGTGGAGGTGGCGGCGGTGAAATTGCGACAGCCGACGCAGCGTTGCTATCCGTCCCCACCACCGTCGGTTCCCTCATATTCTGCAATTATTCTCTCTCTCGAGATCTCCTTTGAATTGTCGGTCTTTTGTTTTGTTTCGTTTCGTCGATTTATAGAAGAGAGAGGAGAGAATAGTAGCGAGGAAGACAAGAATCAATGATCAGTTGGTGTATGTAGTGCTGTCTACAATAACTGTATTTTTCTGAGCTACAGTAAACCAGTTCTTCAGTTTTGTTTGTTGAAATAATTACATTCGAATCCCTAATCCTTTATAAAATAATACATCAGCACATGATTTGCTCTCTCTTTATACTTTTGCCCATCTCCTTTGTTCGTATCTTATATTTAACAAGCTACTGTTGGAGGTAAAAAATTACAAACTTGATCTAAATAAAATGATTTCAAGTTAAAAATAAAATAATATGAATAATAAATGAGTTTGATTAGTTTAAAATATGTAATTAAAAAAATCATATTGTTCAAATCATTTAAAACTTATTTCTTATTTATTAAATAAATATTTAGTAAATTCAATTTTTTTAATTATTATTGATGTTTATGAATTTTTTATTTTTTAAAATTTTTGATAATATTATACTTAAGTTAAATTTCATATTAAAATTAAATAAATCAAATTCTTATTTAATCATATTAAATAGATTAATTTTTTTTATTCAAATACAACATGATTTTGATTTATTTAATTAAAAATATTTTATGATGTCATATCTATTACTAGAAATAATAAGACGAGAATCAATCAATACAACCTTATATAAAAATACAATTAGTTTATTAATTATTTTACTTCATTTCACTTTTTTTATAAATAAGTGATAAGATTATATATAATTAATACATGAATCATATTTACGTTTAAAATTTTGACATGATCAATAAATTAATCAAGTTTTTACGAATTTAAAACTTTAAGATGTTCCATTATTGTATAATACAATGACATAAATTAATAAATTTCTCGAATTTGTGTTTATTAAAAACTATATTAATACCCACTTGTGACATGTTTGATAATACGAATTATTACCTCTTCATTTTGGATACTAAAATGTTATAACTGAGAAACAACATGTTTATTTGTTATTTCTTAAATTGTAGGGACGGAAATGTTATTACTCCTCCGTTTATTTTTCCAGCAAGGGGATAATAGTACAGTGAGTCTCGGTACCATCTTAAGCTTACATATATGGATTTTATGTACATCCTCACCGTTCGATGGAGGGACCCGCTTTTAGCCTCCAAAATGTAGTTTCTTTTGTAGGATATTATAACGTACAGCCCACATATGTTTGTAAACAATAATAAAACTTTATACACTTTTGACATTTATAACAAATAAGTCCCTATTATTTTTTTTTAAACAATTACAAATTTACTAGTATTTTAAACTAGATTCCTACTAGTATTTACAACCAGGGATCTACTGAAATTTAACTGGGAAGATATTAGACTGTTGTAGAACACCCAACATCCAGAAGTCGACCCAGATATCCCTGGAAAAAGTCCCAGATGTCTCTGGGAAAAGTCCCACAAATTGTGGGACAACCTTGCCTCTTGGCAAGGGTCGAAGGCTTGCCCTCCCACTGGGAGGGCAAGCCTTCTGGCCACTGAGGCAAAGCCTCAGTGGTTCCCTATTGTTAGTATTGTATAACAATGACAACAAATACCATTTTTATATATATGTATCTATACATATTCGATCTTATATTCTCTCAATATCTATATAAAATATTTATTTTAATCTTCTTTTTCTAAATTTTATTATAAAATTATGTATTAAATTTGTGCACTAAAATTTATTATTATGAATTGTTATAAAAAATTTTAATTATTACATTAATCTTTGTGTCTAATTTTTATTATTTAAATATTTTATTTTTATTGAACATTGAAAGATTTTTTAAAATTTCTTTAAACTTTATTACTTTATAAAAATATATATATATTTGTAAGATATTTGTTAGAATATAAATATCGACAAATATACAGAATACAAAATTAAATATAATATTTATTATAAATACAAATAAAATATAGTAATAAAAATTTCTTTTATAAGATATGAATATATATATATATAAAGATATTCGAACCATATCCTATTTATTATCATCCCCTATAATAATTGTGTTGAGTGTTAAATCATTATCACTATTATATTAAGGACTTATTCATTATGATCACTATAACATCTCTCTTTTTTCTATTTTTCTAAACATTAGGGCCCTATTTGTAGTTATCCCTTTCTTGAAAGACTTTTTTTTAATATCAAATGTTAGTTTGATTTATCAATGTTTTATCCGAATTTGTCTTTTAGACTGTCGGTCAGTTTATTTTGACAAATAAATAATTATAACGATACACTGGATAATTGAAATAAAAATACTTTTATTAAATAAAATAAATATTTTAATTGAAATAAAATATTAAATAAAATAATTATTTTAAACAATTTATTAATTTTTAGAAATTTAAAATTTAAAATCCTTATAAAAGTAAGATTTTTTTTAATTTTTAATAAAAACTTGTGTTAATTACAATTAAATGATAAAAAAAATATTTTCATATTAAAAAATTAAACCAAATAAAAAATAATATTAAACGAGTATAAATATAATTTGATGCTATTTATATTTTAAAAAAAATTGAATGAATTAATAAGATTTTTTTACTAATGCATAAAATTCTTATTTAAAATTTATTCCTTCACATGCAAAAATGATTTTACTTGATTGAATCGAATATAATAAATTTAACCAAAAAAATAAAATTTTCTTTAATCATTTAACAATAATTGTAAGAAATAAAGAAATATTAATATTACATCTAACTTGTAGAAGAATTTATGGGATTTAATTTATATTCATATAATATTTTAAAATAGTAAAATATCAAAAACAAATATCCTAAAAATACAAAAAAAGTAACTTTTGTCAATATAATTTTCAATTTTTTCATAAAATACCATAAATACTAAATAAATAAATAATCACATTTTTTTCATTTTGAAATTGGTGTCACTATAGCATTGAGTGCACATTCCATCAACAATGAAAGTAATTTATGATTTTAAATGAATAAATTGATGCCTTAAATTTTTTTATTTTTTATTTTTTGTTGTTATAATTAAGAATGAGGGTCCATATGCATAGCTCCAACCTAACAATTCTTGATTTATATACAAATATTTCGTATAAAAAATTCTAGTATGCTATATATTTTTAATTAATTCACACAAATCATGAATACAATGAAAACTCTTTTTCCAATAAAATATAAAAATGGGGGATATGAATATAATTATGGAATTTGTATTTTTTAATTATGATTGTTGAAGATTTGATGACCAACTCATGATGTTCCAATAATTTGTTGTAGCTAAAAATATAATAATTAATAAATTAATGTAAATAAATTTAAAAAATTATATATGAATAACAACAACAACAACCATCATGATCAAATTATAAATTAATTATTTGTTACATATTACTAGAAATTTGGTCATGATTATGATGGTACAACAATATGATATGATTTATTTGACCAAACTATATTATTATGATCTTATATTAATTATATCCCTTCATTTGAAAGATTTCATGCCATTTATCAATTTCATAAAATATTTGAAAAAAGAAAAAAATATTTAGGAGAAAGATTAGGATGTTGTGCCAATTTTTAACATATATTAATTATAAACTATAGGCTTGTTTTAAAGTGTAATTCAAATTATTTGAGACACATTTAACTCTGTTAGATCATATTAAATTTGTGTAATACTAAGATGTAAGAGTTTTTAAAAAGTGTGGTAGAAATTACTTTTTAAATTTTGATTTTAAAAAAAATTATTTATAAATATAATTTCAAAAATATCCTTATATAAATTATATAAACTCAAAATTAAATAATTATATTAATTTAAAATAATTATATTTTTTATTATAAATTATTTTAAGATAGAGAAAAAAAACTATAAATACATATAAACTCAAATAAAAAAAATTTAAGTAAAAGTTATTTGATTTAATATAATATTGTACATATTAATTATTTGCATTACCGCAATATTTTAACAATAAAATTTATTAAACACTTGACCGATTTTATTTACAATAATTCGATTCTTCATTGACATAATTTTTATTATTAAATTAATTTGTTTTAAATTGAATTTAATATTTGTAAGTAACAAACAATCAATACATGACTATTAATACTTATATGTACAAGATTCAATTAACAAGTGCAATTAAATATATATATATATATATATATATATATATATATATATATATAAATATTTTGGTCCAAGCAATAACTTTTAAACTTACACCAATAGTTAATCTTGAATATTTATTAATAAATGATATTGTACTTTATACTCTGAAATTTGGGGAGAAAAGTAATACGTCTTTACTTTTTAGAGAGTTAAAATATCCCATAACTTTTGAAGAAATATTAAGATACCCTCTAAACTGTTTTTTTAGTTTAAATGAACTATTTTACCCGTTAATTATTAAAAAATATATACATAACTACATTATTCTTATTTTTATTTTATAATAATCAATATAATTTTATTCTAATATTTACATTTAACATTTACATTTAAAAGTAATATAATATTCTGATCCTGAATCATTTTTCTCCTTCCAAATTTACTATCAAAGTTTTTGAAAAATATTAAATATATATAATTTTTAAAATAGATTATTTATTTAAAATAATATTATTTTAAAAACTATGTATAATTAATATTATCAAAATTGTGTATAAATGTATAAAAATTTAGCAAATTTAAAAATAAATTTTATGTTATAAAAAATTTTACAATTAATATTGCAAAATTCTTAAAATAAATTATTTTACAATATTAAAATAAGAATAATTAGTATTGTTAAAATAAAATAAGAATATTACGTAATGTTAATATTAAAATAAATATTTTTACAATATTAAAATAAAATTAATTAATATTATTAAAATAAAATAAGAATATTATTCTTATCATAATTTTTAAATATTATCTAAATAATTATGTATAATTTTTAAAATAAGACTATTGTCTATTTTAAAAATTATATATAATTAATATTGTCAAAAAAGTTTGATAGCAAATTTAGAAGGAGAAAACTAATTAAGGATCAAAATATTATCATTACTTTTAAATTTAAATATTAAAATAAGATTATATTAATTATTACAAAATAAAAATAATTTTAAATTGGTAGGATTATATTAAATAAATTAACATTAATTGTAATAATACTGGAATATCGTTGGATAAAGTTATGTTAGCATTTAATTAATTATTACAAAATAAAAATAATTTAGTTATCGTTGGATAAACAATAATGCTAATAATCCATTTGTAAAATCATCATCACACTTTTTTTTTTGAGAAAAATATAATTTGAATCAAAATTCTTTCTTAGTAGTAATATTCAAAATTATAATAATTTTTAAAAAAATTGAGAGATCAAGAAATATTTTTCATTTAGATAAGAGGTTATTGTTTATATATAATAGAAATTAACATTCTAATATAATTTCTAGTAGAGATTAAATTAAAAAATTCACGAGTAACTTTTTCTTTTTCTTATTTCAGACATTTTAATATATTTTTTTATTATTCTTTTTCTTGTTTCGACATTCTAATACAATTTTCAATTGAGATTAAATGTGTACCTTATTTTTTAAGAGGACGAGATTTTTCATTAAAAAAAATTTAGGAATAAATTTTGCCTATATTAGACTTAGACTTTTCCTAATAAATTTATAATATAATTTGTAATGTTTAAAAAAAAGGCATAATATAATTAAAATTATTACAGAATATTCTAAATATTTATATTGAAATAGCAACGTATTTTAATTTCAATTATCTATGCAAAATATTGGACTAACATGAATTGCTTGATATTTCTCAAATCATGATTTTTTTAACGTATTCATATTTCACGATTAATTAGAGACAACTTATTATTATATATAGAGGTGGCAATGGCCGGCACAGCCCATGAAAAATGAACCTAAACTTTTGGGCTGGGCCGATAAGGTATGCACAATAAAATATATAAACCTAGCCTAATCCACAATACGGTTTACTGTTCGTATTGTACTGGCCCAACTCATTAGAAAACAGTCTATTTGGACTATACAATATCATTATACATATTGAATAGTGGTATTATATATAGTGAATAGTAACTCACGTACTTTTTTTCTCAATTCATCATGACATGAATACTGTTCACGGCACGGTAGGGCACGACTCAGTACTTTTTTTTCGGCCCAGTCTGTGAATAGTGTCATGCATTGTCAGGCCGTATTGGCATTGTTCACGGGTTAAGTTGTGTTGTGCTCGGGCCGGCTCGTTCTTTTGCTACCTCTAATTATATATAACTAATCAAATTTTTAGTACTTATTAAGTTAAACATCGCATTAATAAGTCTAAGTTGTTAACAAGTATAACTTTCAAATTCGTAGGTTAGTCTTCCTTCATAATGAGGTTAGCCATTTCCTGTAATGAACGACATAAATCTCACTAGTTATAAATAAATATCTCATATATGGTATAAAAATAATTTTACAAATTTCAAATAGAACGTGGACTTTTAATATTAATACTTTGAAAAAGAAAGTAGCTAAGAGTTATTTTTAATATTAGATAAAAGTTTTTCAAAACTACTTTTGACATCTTAAAATAAGTTTTGACAAACAGAGAAAGAATTACTTTTTGAAATTTGATTTTGAAAAATAATTTTATACATTCTCAAAATATAATTCTTAATATATGTGTCTTATTGTAAACTATATAAGTTCAAAATTAAACATAAAATAATTATTTTCAGTTCTAATTAAAAAATACAAATTATTAAAATTGAAATAAGAAATTTTTATTTTCGTTTCTTAAAAATATAAAAAAATTATACTTTTTGCTATAAATTTTTAAGATAAAATTTATCAAATAATTAAGTAATTAACAATTTTTTCAATACAACAAAGGCATATTATTTTATAATATATAATAATTTCAAACTGTCTTAAAATCGAAACTTATTACATCATGTTCAAAAGATTTTACTAGTTAAACTTCAAATTTTTCTTAAAATTTCTATGAATATTACACTTGTTATTTATTATTTTTTATATTATTTTATGTTAAAAATTCATTAATGAAATAATCATATTTTCTTTTTTAATTTTGTAACAGAACTATTGAAAAATGGATCATAGACAAAAAGATGTTTTAAGATCCAAAAGAAATTTTTTAACAAATTATATCCAAATTAAAAAATGTTTACCAATATAACAATGAAAAATATTTTTATTAATTAATCATTTTTTTTTAGTATAACAATGATTAATTATAAGAGAAAATCTTTCAACATTGAAAATACATGGTTTCCTATAATAAGTCCCATGGATTGGGCTTACTAATGGACCTGGCCCAATAATGATCCAAAAATCTCATTTCTCTACACCACATAATATTCATAGCATACAATTATAATCTTTGGTATGTTTTCAGAAGTTATTTAAAATTTAAACTAAAAAGAGTAAACTACAAAAGCATTGTTTTCCACTGTTTTCAATAACCTTTTAAAATTACTTATTTATTATTGATGTATATGAATTTTTATTTTTGTTTAATTTTGATAATATTATAATTAAGTTAAATTTAATATTAAAATTAAATGAAGCAAATCATGCTTAATCGTGGTAATTGAGTTAATCTTGTTTATTCGTACATAATGTGTATTCGATTTATTTAATTAAAAATATTTTATCATATCATATCTAACACTAAAAATAGTAAGATGAAACTTAATCAATATATTTTATAAGAAAAATACGATCATTAATCATATCATCTCATCTCACTCTTTTATAGATAAGTGATAAGATTATATATGATTAATAAATGGGTCATATCTATAATTAAAATTTTAATATGATTATAAATTAGTCAAATTCTTACAATTCGAAACTTTTTTATACCCACTTGTTATAATAACATGAATTATTATTTCTATATTTTGGAGACTTAAATGTTATAACTTAGCAAACAATAACCTACTTTGTTATTTCTTAAATTTTAGGGATGTAAATGTTATTACCCCTTTACTTATTTTTCTTAGTAGCGAATAATACTGCAGTGGCTTTCTGTACTATCTTTAAGTTTGACATATATATGGATTTCATGTACATAAGCAGCCAAAAATCAAATTATCATTTCAATATTCATACAAGGATAATTGAATAATTTCTATCCAACAATATTTACCAACATCTAAATTTTAACTTTTAAAGCAAATTTTTTATTGAAATCTATATAATCTAGTGTTAAATTGTGATTGATTGATCGTGTGAATAAGTCTTGTATCTAGAGGTGGACATAAAGACCAGACTAAATCGGATCGAATCAGAATCGATAGGTTAGGTCTTGTATTTTACGTAAATCAGTCTAATTTTGGTTCTTAAATATCAAAATTTGAAATTTTCGGTTCAGTTTCGGGTTTGGCTAATAAAATCTAGACTAGACTAGATTTATTATTTTTTAATATTTTTCGTCTAAAACGATACTGTATTAAGAATACGACATCGTCTTTATTTGCAAAAATTTAAAAATAAAAATAATTTAATTTAAAAATAGAATCGACTCAAAAATCGAACCAATCAGTTCGATTTTACTTCGATTTTTTGATAATCGGTTTGGATTGGTCCGGTCTTTTTTTTCCATCCGGTCTGGTTTGGTTCTAAAAATTAGAAACCTAAAATTTCTGGATCCAGTTCGAATTTTTAAAAACCCGAACCGAACTGGACCGTACCTACTCCTACTTATATATATCTAATGTATTTCAATGCTATTCAGTTTCTAGATTCAAATTGAGTTTTTACATTCTTTGTAAGTTGTAGAGAGTAAGACTCACTATATCCCTTTAGTCTCACTTGGTGACCTAAGAGTCGCGATGTTGTAATTTTATAAAATTGGCTTGAATTAGTCTAGAAATATTTGCTATAACTATTGCTACTTTTTTACTTATAAAATTCAATAAAGCATAAAACCTAAATTGTAAGTCCATAGTGTGCACGAGAGTAGCTAATTCTGGTACCAATGCAAAAGAATACAATTATTTAATGAAGAATTGTAATTATTAATAAATCATATCAATATTAAGAAAATATTTTGTGGCAATATTCAATACAACTATTTACAAGCTAACAAATTTAAGGCTACAGAAAAGGTGGTTTTAAAGTCAAAATTAATCAGGTTAACATTAATGGATGCAAGAAAGACAATAGGACGCTAGCGTGATGTATAAGGTTGACTTGGATAGTAAGAGAAGGCTAAAAAATAAGTCAAGATTACCAGCGTTGTTGTGAAGAAGAAGATGCTCTTCAAGGATGTACTCTATAAGAAATTTTAGCTAATGAATGTTTGATCATTTGAATATGAAATCATGTATTCTTATATAGTATATGGCATAGGGTTTTTGTATTTAAAAAGAAAAGATTTTTTGGGCTTTTGCATTCCTTATGCATTAGCCTAATCATATAATGGATTCTTTGTACTTATATACCTCTCAAGTGAGTTAGGCTTACAATATTTTATTTATTTGAGTCAGATTTGAGCTTATTTTTTACCTTTTAGCAAATAAGCATTAATATTATATTATATTGGGGTATTTCGAAAAATAATAGGGTAGAAATGAGCATTCTCCCTACATATTACAAATTAGATCATATATATCGATCATATCATCGATTTTTATTAATTTATTTATAACAATTTAAGTTCCATAAACCCTTACAAGCATTAATTGCAGACACACTAGATCATTCTACTCTCTCAAATAGCACTTTGTCAATATGGTAACTTACAGTCTTAGGATCACAATGGGCAGTGTAGTAAAAACTTTTCGCTACTGTGAGAAATATTTCCTTGGCCTCAGAGTTCATGCCATCTAAGGAATTTTGGAGTACTAATTGTACAAGTTCTTGCATCTCCGACTCTATTTCAAGCTTTTTGGTGCTGTTAATATTATCACAGTAGTTTCCATTCTCGTCTCCCTGAAGAAATTAAATTAGAAGATAATTAATTGTCAGTAAATATTCTTTGAAAATTACAACATTGTCTGCACACTCATTCAATGAAATTTTATGGCATATATTGACCTTTTGCTTTCGGAAATGAGCAAGTTTGTGGCATATTTTGTTGGTGAGGTGGAAGAGTCGTTCATACTGAGGATGATGTAGCAGTTCCTCTGAGAGCCAATTTTCAATACTTAGATTTAGTATTGTTTTTACTAGTAATTCTGCTTGTCCTTGGTGACTATCTCCTTCAACTTCCCATTTCATCAGCCATTTTTCCCACTGTTTTCTCAGAGAAAACGGACATATACAGAAAGTTAACTCATCGGAATCATTAAATTATAATAGTTATATTGGTATAATTTTTTTAATACTAAATTTCGTCATTTAATATCAATTAGTAAACTGGTTTGTCCGTGAAAGAAAAAAGAAAGAAGTCCCCTATGTCTTTACTTTCTATTTTTTTATATACTTTTTTTCCCTTCTGATTAGGTCTCTAAGAATTTTAATGTTAATGAAATTTTGATAGACAAGTTGGTGACTTGGAGTTGAGTTTATTTCTATTTACTAGATCATATCTAATAGTTAAAAAGGTTTCCTTCTTCCTTAAACTGAACCTACGTAGTTCAAGAAAGAAAATATGGAACTCGAAGACACGGGGTCTAACAAATTCATTTTTCTTGTCAGAAATAATCAAAAAAATTAATATATTCAGTATATACGATGATCATAGGATACTTACTGCGTGAAACAGGTGGAAAGTAATATCTCGATTTTGTGTTGTCTGTGAGCCAAATGAGTGGTAAATCAGCTTCCCAAGAAAGGTTCCAGTGAATTTTTGTCCAGTTTTGTTTGAGTTCAAGCTCCTGCACACACACACACACATATACACACACACAAGTAAATTAAACACTTATATTTTAGAATTAACATTCTAATTATGTGTAGAAAGAGAATATATAGCTGCATGCATACTGTTGAGAATTATTGCAATATTTTTTGAATTCATCAACGAAGGCTTTCCTTTGCTGATGCCTAGAATCCTTGTCGTTGTGGAAATACTTGGCAATTGTCTCCACCAAGATTGCAGTCTTAGCCCAGGCAATTCTCTCTCGCGACCTTTCCGGTTCATATATGCTTGCCGATGCCAGAAAAAATGCTAAGAGAAGATCCCTTTTGCTTGTCCCGAAATTTTCAAGCTGGCATTCTGTATACCATCTGTTCATGCACACATGCCATAGCATATATAATTCTTTAATTTGCATACGTACTGTTGATGTTAGATTTCTACATTATGGCCACCGCGAGGTATTATCTGTTTTGGTCCTAACTGGTCTCAACCTTCAAAAGGACCTTATCATGAGGGTCTTTTTAGTGCACAAAACCGTGAAGCCAATCATGGTCAAAACGGACAATACATCGTGATAGCCATTGTACAAAAATCTGGCATCAACACATATATTACTGGCCAGATGATCACACCTACTTTTGCATACTGATCCATTCGGTTTGATGTGTGGCTTGGCAACTATTGTAATCTAATTTTGCAAGCTCAAGATAGTCATTATTGCTAACGTAGGGCATCCTGCAGGTTGATTAAATTAATTTTGCTTAATTATAATATTCATATAAATTAATTAAAACAGATTAATTTTATTTTGGTTTTTAATGACTTTCATAAATTTTAGAATTGGGTTAAAGATTATTAATATTATGTAAATTAAATTAAAAATTATCCTACCTCTTTAACGACTAAAATCTAACATAAATTTAGTTAATAGACCTAACTAATATTAAGCGAAAACAATTTGAACCTAAATATTAATTTTCAATAAAATTAGGAATATTTTTATATAATATGTAAATTTTACTTAAAAAATGATTTGTTTTGAAACATTAAGAATAAAAATAAATTACATTCAACTTAGAAAACATAAATAGACATGGACATACCTGTAAAGGGTCTTGTCAATCCAAACGTCATCTTCTCCCCCGTATTGATCTATGTAGAACCGTGACTCAATTCTCGACAAGCTTGCATACCATGGAACCTCCAATGCGTAAGCCACCTGTACTGAATATTATTACATTGAACATGTAATTCATATAAGTTTTATTTGGCCCTTTAACTTTCATTTTTTCTGTCTTAATTCCTACAAAGTTTGAAGCAATACATTTTGAACCCCAGAACATGAATTCTACGTCGGCCACTCTATTTTCGTACCTCTCCAGGTAAGTCCTTAGCGATGACCCATTTATCTAGGAGCTTATTAGCTGCAAATTTTTTTCTTAAATTTTTTTCTGAAAACTGCCTGGCCTTCTCAAGAATTTTCTCTCCAGGGAATGAGACCTGGGTAGCTCTGTACAGGTTGAATGTATGAGTAATAGCCTGTTGGCTAGTCTCTCCAGGAAAGCAGAAGAACTCACCACCTTCTTCAAATTGCTGAAACACATCTGTAACATGCATGCATGCCCAAAATTAAAGCACTCATAAAAAAAAAAAAAAGCTGAAACACAAATTAAAAATAATTAATCATTCATTATTTAAATCTAATTAATTTAATTACCATATATACCTGGAGAAACATCATATCCATGTAATCTTAGAAGCCTAAATCCCATAGATGTGTCATCAATATCAGGAAACTGGCTATTTCTTGCTACAAAAACACCCTCTTCACTCCAATATCTGAAATTTAATTAAGTGCAAAACCCAACAAGCTGGATCACTTTTGTGCTATATATCCAACAATTTTTAACAATAATAATTAATTTAGAAAAATTTAACATATTAGTACAGAATCTAAAAAAATCTAAGGAAAAATATAAGATATTAATAAAAAATTAGATAAATTAATAAGATAATCTTTAGTAAAAAATATTGTAGAATAAAATAATATAACTTGTAACAAAATAATAAATATTTAAATAATATAACAAATATCTAGTTGTTTATAATAAATATCTAGATATTATTAAGAATATTTTTAAAATAAGTTTTATAACTATCAAATTAGATATAATCTTAACTATTGATTTAGGAGGCAAGATGGTTATAAATAGCCATATATATGTTGTAAAAGTTTGAATGTAAGAAAACTTTCATATCTCTCTCCCACTCACATTTTCCTTCCTTTTCTTTCATAAACCTCAAACTACCAACATTAATAAATTTAACTAATTACTCATACCTGTAAATATAATCCATACGTTCTTCAATCTCTGGTTGGAAATATCTTGAAACTCCTAATCGCTGCAAGCGATCCACAGCCCACAGTTGCTCGAACATATCAACCGGATAAAAGGATGGGACTGTATTAAAATTACTATCGAGGATTAATAAATTAGTTTTAATAAAGGCGGTTTAGTATGTTGTATTGTACCTCCCCCATTGAATCTTTTGACAACTTGTGTTAAATATTTCAGGCAATTTTCATCTTTAGTTTGCATGAAAGCATAGGCAGTGGAGGATAAAGAGCACAAGAATGATCCATTCTGGAACTGCAGTTTCAGAAGTTTTGCCCAATCCAAGTCTGGCATTCCTTCCAAGCTAAAGAGTATTGTTGTGGGCACACTATGCATTTCGTCTCTTGGTACTCTATATATCCCAATAACCAACGAAATAAATAAATAAATAAATATTGCTCTTAAACAGCAGCAAATTCATAATTTTTATAATATGAAATATATATATATATAAATAGAGGAGGAAAGGATTCACAATTCCATATTTTATATATATTTTTATATTAACTGTTGATCATTAAATAGAGACGCCTCTTACGATTGAGAATAAATCTAATATATGTAATTAATGCACATATTCGATTTAGTCTCAATCATGAGAGATGTTTAAATCCAACAGTCTGCAAGATAGTGTAACAATAGGTATAAAATATGTGGCCACTAATCTGTCTTATATATGTATATATATATTTTTCCTGATAGAAGCTTGAATAGTTGTGAATATTTATCTACCTTTTGATCTTTTCATTTCTCATGGCAAAGATCTTTTGCAAGACATGGGAGTCATCAGGCACTTCAATACCTAAACTCTGAGCTAATTCAAGGAGGGAAGGGAAAACAACTTCAAATCCAGTAGTCATGTGTTCTTCATTCTCATTTCCGAGCCTGAATATATTTTCTTTCAAGAAAGACATCCCTAGTTCAGTAACAAAAATTAAACAGTACGTTCCATGTTAGGCTAAATGATCGAGCTTTATATATAGAAAAATATATTTATATATATGGGCTCATTAGATGTATAATTTCATTTTTCAGTACCTTTTTCATACTTATCCTGATGAATATTATTCCAGGATTTGAGTGCTACAAGACAAGCCAAGGTGTTGAGCAACCGATCGTGCGCTAAAAATATTTTATCGCCCCATGAACCATCGGGGAGTTGATTGTTGGCAATCCATTCAAGGCAAAACGGAAATTGTGGAGAATCATCACTACCATTAACATCTTTAATGAGACCAACCCATGCTGTATCATAAGGTGATATGCTGATCTCTCCATCGTCCATCGAGCTCAATATGGATTTAATGGTACGGACGTATTTCTCAATCTCATCATTCGATGTAGAATAGGAAACCTTTTGAGAAACCAAAAAAGAAAAAAGGAAAAATAATTAATTAACTTCTTCTCCAGGTTTGAATTTGTTTATTATTTAATAGATTTATTATAGCTAGGTGTGTAGTTAATAGATTTCTATTTTATTGTGTTTCATTATTACCTACCCATCACAAACATTTAATTATATATAGTGTGAAGTGTAGTGTCCTAGGAAGCACTCATTTCTGCCTATGTTGACCAAACAAAATTATAGCATGGGATTTTTTAATTTAGGGGTAAACTTGTGTTAACGGAAAGATGACTCTTTTAAGAGTAAACTTGACTTTTAAAATTAAAATAAAAAACAAATGTTAAAAAAAGTAATTAAATAAACATAATAAATTTAATTTTCATTAATATCATTTGTTTTATTTATTTATTTCTTTTTCATCTTATCCCTTTTTTATTCTCTTTCTTAAGACTTAAAAATCACCGGCCATCAAAGGATGGTAAAGAAGAGTCTCAACCCTATTTTTTCCTTTTTTTTTTATCTCATTCGCTCTCTCTTCTTCACATACTATTGTAGTCATCTATAAACAACCAATTGACTCAACGTCGACCAGCCAAACTCTTTTCTTTCTCTAAAGATATCTACTTTCCAACAACATTATCTAATTATCTCTATTTGCCATACTCGGCTATATTGGCTACTAGTATTAGTGGCAGCGGCCGGAGGTTTCGGTGTTATTACAACAAGATGTTGAGGAGTTCCATTTGTGAGGGAGAGAAAGTAAGATGAATCAAGAGAAGACAAAGATGTCAAAAGTAGGGGAAAAGTTCGAGGATGTAATAGGGAGAAGGGATGAAGAAGAACTGCTTGTGTTTGAAAATGGTGCATTGCAGATCAAGGGTGATGCGAAGCCTAGGTTTAAAGCAATAAGAGATCTTAGGGAAGATAAAAAAAAAATACTTAATGAGTTATGAGTTTCTTGATAAGTAGTGCTCCAAGGTGATAATTTAAACATACAATGAAGGAGTTAATTGGGTTTATTCAAGTTGTGGATGCTAAGGAGTTTTAAGGTTTGACTCTAATTTAATCAAATCTTATTTTTGTTATATTTGGGACAATTATACAGTCCCTCTCGCAACTTATAATCTATAAAAAAAAAAAGAAAATCTTAGGAATGTCGGTTTCCCGATAAAAATTCTTTTATACTTAAGTTTGAGAAGGCTGTTCGAAATTTAACTTTAGTAAGATAGAATTTTGGGAGACTTTTGACTGAGTGAAAAAAAAATGTATGAACTTATCTCAACTTTGCTGATCCTTTTATAGTCGAAGTCGTAAAAAATCATTGCATTTTTCATAAGGGGTTGAGAATTGATACGAAAGTTTTTAAGGGGTTAGGATAGTGGGTAATTATCCCCACAATTTTTTTGCTGCTGCCTTTTTTATTCGTTAGTATCAACTTCATATGTGGAAATCTTCCTAACCTGAACTTAAGATAATTACACCTAACTTGACCACTAAAATCTAGATAATTACAAGAAGAGTGAATTAGGTTTTTGACAATTATTAACAATAAATTTGAATAATAACCCAAACATACAAAATACAATATGTGTAATAAGGTAAAGAGAGATAGAGTTAAGAGATTAAAGATTGGATTCATAGTGGTTCAACTAACACTAGACCTACATCCACTTCTTCAAACTCTACTATAAGTGGTTCAACTAACATTGGATTTTATTGAAACAAAGTCTTTATTCCATAGGACTTCAAGAGGTAACCAAGGGCATGGTATCCTTCAATCCTTATAAGTATTTATTCACCCTAAATACTAAACCACAACCTCAACTAAGCAAAATCACTATGTACAATTAAAAATCAAATCAAAGAGAAAGCACCACTAAAAAATTGATCCCCCACAAGTATGAGTAACACAAATCATTGACCTTGAAAATCTAAATTTAAGCTCAAGAATATGATTATGAATGCTGTAAGCACTTAGGGTTTCTAAAAGATGTATTCAAATGATAAATAAGTCCTAAATTTATAGTTAGATAAAAAATTAACCATTGTGACTTAAAAGTTTAAAAATTCAAAAAGTTTCAATCGATTAATGGGTCAATCTCAATCGAATAGTATGGGAATCCAAAATGAAAAAGCAAGAAATTTGAAAAAGCTATAGACTGGTTTTGCCATAATAGTAGATTGGATAAGTCAAAATGGTAGACTAGTTTTGGCACCCATTCGGCTTAAGTTCGGTTGACGAATATGTTCAAAACAATAGACCCAATTTTCAGTTAACGTAAACCAATTTGGATCAGTTTACCTAAATCGGATATAAAAATTCAATTTTTAGAAAGTTTGAAATTGTTGCATTCTGTACCTTTTTCAAGTTTCAAATCCTTACATTTTGGTCAAATTTTCAAACCTAGAAACATTTATTTGGTTTAATTCAAATAAACTAGTTTTATGAAAGGTTTAGAAATTTTGCCTTTTTTCCTCTTTTAAGAATTCAAAATCTTACAATTTTGTCAATTTTCATAACTTAAAACATTTGTTTGGTTCAATTCAAATAAATTAGTTTTTTGAGAAGTTTGAAAACTTTGCATTTAAGTCATTTTTAAGTTTTCAAACCCTTGCAATTTGGTCCAATTTTTAAATATCAAAATATTTATTTTTGAAGACTCATGAGCTTATAAAAGACACCTACATACACAAGCATACAAATACAGTACAAAATAAAATACTAAGCTTATGTCTTGAGTATTTGAATTTATCTTTTTTTTTTTCATTTCTTGAATTGGATGACATATTTTATGATCATCAAAATCTTGATTTGTGTAATAGTAAGGTCAATAAACATATGGTCAGTGGCCTTAGGTCTAACTTATAATCTTATAAACTTTAATCCATCTCAACCGTTCTCATCCTTGAGGTAGACTAACATAAGTAATTGATACCTTAAAGAGACCTTAGGTAAGTTTCCCACAATAATAATTTTTACTATATGAGATTGAATTAGATCTCAATTGAAGTTAATGTCATGATCTGTTGATTCTTTTATTTACTAATTATGAAAAGTGCTCATTGATACGATGATTCATGACTAAGTTATTGAGTTAAATGCTAAGAGACGTTAATTAATCAATTTATTGTTTTCTTTTATCATTTTATGTTTATCTCTTTTGAATGTCTCTATATTTTAGGAGGGATGTTAGTTAATCAATTTATTGATTTTTTTTTTATCATTTTGCATTTATCTCTTTGGATGTATCCAAATTTTGATTCAAATTCATCTTTGATTCTAAGCTTTTTGATTTGGTAAAAGAATTAAATTATTTTGACTTAAGCAATTTTTCTTTGGATACTACAAATTGGATAGATTCCTTTCTTAGTGCGGATGCATGCTTTCATTTGAAGGAACCCAAAAACTTTAAAATATTAAAAACACATTATCACGAGAAATTTGAAAAACACTGGCAATTGGCCCCAAGCTGGACAAACTAACAATAATTGAAGTTAATTATTATTACTTAATTTTACCTTTAAATCCAAAAACAATTATCTAGTTTTGTAATTATTATTTAATTTCACATTAAAACTAAAAAAAAAAAATTATTTTGGGCCCTACGATTTAATATGTGAAACCTATGTCTAACCTATGAGTCAAATTTAAAATGATAAAAGTACCCTAAAAGATACATTTTCCTTGAAATGGGGGGAATAAAGGACAATTTTTTCTTTTTTAACCATAAATTATGTTTATATATATATATATATATATTTCTATTATATCAAATAATGATGAGATATAATAAGATATTTTTTAAATCTTAGGAGGATAATAAACAATTCAATTAAACTTGAGGGAAATAGAGAACAATTTTTTCTGATTTTCTTTTGTTATAAATTCAATACATACATATATATATATATATATATATATATACATATACATATATATATATATATATATATATGTATGTATAGAAAAGAAGAAAACGCAGAAGTATGTTAAAATCACCTCAAGCACTTCCTCTTGTAAGTCATCCACCTTTTTCGCTCGGCACCTGATCACTGTCAAGCCATTTTTAAAATTACATCAGCATGTTTTTATTTCATTGAAATTTTGCACAAAAGAAAAAAAATCACGATTAGTAATACTATGAACTTAAACATCCATCAAATGTTGTGTAATTATATACGTAAAACTTAACTTATATACTTCTATACACACACACACACATATATATATATAATAGATCAGTAATTCTATAAATTTATACATATATTTACGATTATTTATAAATTATTAGATTTATATACTCTCGATTATTAAAATTAAATTTAATATATGTATTAATTATAATATATTAATATATATAGATATATAAATGTAGATATATTTAGAAAGTTACCAAAAATAAATAATTGATTAAATCAAGTAACAATATATAATGAAAAATTATGGCATTCACCTCGGAAAAGAGTGGACATATTGTTGCTGCTATCGCATTTTCCTGAAATATCAAAGTTAAATATTGCTTTGTCTTTATAATTACCATTCAAAGACGGCCGAAACCCTGTAAAGTATTATTCCATATATACAAAGTTAATTTAATGACAAATAATTAATTGAGTTCAAACTGGTCTGAAATTTTAATTATTTTACTTTTAATCAAGAGTTATATAAATTAAGATAAAATAAGTCAGGTAGTTAGTTAAAGTGCATGAACAAATGATGATTATTTGACGTTAAACATTAAAGAGAATTAGAACTACTTACTCAAGAAAAAGGGATACTTATCGGAGAAAGAGGAAGAATGGCAACGTGTACCGCCGGAAACTGCCGGAGAGCGGAGAATGAAGAGGTTTGTAGAATGCAGAGACATGGCCTATGTTTTGTTTGGCTGAAGAGAAAAAATGATATATATGAACAATAGGTTTTGCTTATTAAGAAGATAAATGGTGGGTCACGTCTTTCTCATCACTCAAATTCACCTATACTCCTATTTTAATTACCATCTGTTAATCCAATCTTTAACTCTAACAGCCGGCCTATTGAACTACCCCTATGTTAATTATCATCTTATAAATTTGACTGAGCAGTTCTCACTTAGGTAAAATCATGCCTCTTTTCCTCCTTGTCTAAATAGTGTATAAGTTATTTTAGGTTCTTTCTTTGGTTCCAATTAGTTCTGAAGTGCTCCTTTACTCGTCATCTTTGCTTCCCAATTTGTAAACAAGAAGAATTTCCTCTGAAATTAATGGATTATTATTCTAATTATCATAAATTCAAAATTATAAATTTAATGCATTTAGGATGCATTTGACATAATGTACTAGATTGTGTTGAATTGTGATAGATTAGATTGGATTAGACTATATTATAATAGATTGTATTATATAATAGTTAATATTTTGTTTCCGTTTGGTGTATAATTATATTATAAAATATTAATTATATTAATTTTATGTTTTATTATTTATGTATTATTACTTTTAATAAAAATTTCATGTGATAATACTCAAAATATTGCTATTGTTTGTCATGCCAACCTTGCGGTATATATTATTAAAATTTTTGTTAAATACTTTACACAATAATGTCATTATACAATTCAAATATTTAGTTTTAAATCTACAGCAAATCAACAATTGCTCAAACAGTAATGATAGTGATATTATTGTATACAGCGTTCAATAAAAATTCTAATAATGTTCATGATGAAGATCAATGGCAGCAGTGACAATAGTTAATGATAGTATAAGATTTTTAAAATTATTTTTAAAAAATAAAAAAATACTATAATTCAAACTTGACCCATGAGGGGTGGTTCAAGTCTAAGTATACTAAACTATATTATTCTTAATTTTTATACAATCTAATCTCCTTAAATTCTATCATCAAACACTGAATTAAAGAAGTTTTTATCCTACCAAATGTTTGGAGAAAAACAAATCCCCTTCAAGTTTGGATGAATATTTGATTTTTATTTCTGTTAGTTGACCAGTTAAATTATTATTATCTGTACTTCTATATTTTTTAATAATAATAAATTAAAAAATAATTATTTTAACTTTAAAAATTTAGACTTTATTTTAATATTTTTTAAAATATATTAAGGATTAAATTTTTAATCTATTATTTCAATAAAAAATTTAGAAAAAATATCATTATTAAAAAAACTCTAACAATGAGTTAGACTAAACTCATATGCTAAAATATTTTTAATCTCTTTCTTTTACTTTCTTAGTAATAAATTTTTATTTAATCATCAAAAATTTGAAATATTTTTTAATATTTTATTTTTATATATAATGTATGAGTTTAAAATATTATATTAAGTTCATTATATTTTCTTAATAAGAATTTATGAGAATATAAATAAAAATATAAAAAGAAGAGAATTTGATGTCATTTGTGAAGAGAATTAAGAATTAAATATATTTTACATTATTGTTAGATAAATATACTTTAATTTTAATTAAAATGTAAACAAAGAAGAGACCTTTTTAATTTATTTGTAATATTTATATATAACATGTATTTATTTTTATTTTCATAATTTTTTAAAGAAAATATAATAAATTTAAAATAATTTAATAAAAAAATATTCTATATAAATAATATATTTTAAGAGATAACAGAAAAACAGTACTTTTATTATTTAAGCCTTGACATAATTTGAGAATAAATGGGTCCCATAGCGTTACACTAGAGTCTCGTATATTTGTCGATTTGTATGTCCCAAGTAATAATTTTTTGAATTTTGATGTGAAATTAAAGAATAGTTTATTAGTTTGATTAAAAATAAATTAGTTTAGAAATAAAATAATCTTTATTTTGCTTTGATAGGAATTAAATAATAATTTCATAATTAAATAATAATTTATTATACTTAAACTGAAACTAAAACCTCATTCATCTTCGATGCAAGATCCTCAGTTAGAGAGTTATTATGCACTCTTCATAATAGCTGTGAGTGAAATGGGAGTAGTCTAAACTGTGAAAATAGGATTGTGGGAGAGCAATACAAGCGGCGTGGTGTTAGGCAAGCCGTATATTGTTCTTGCTGATCAACAACGATTACAATATCGGATACCCTCATCATATATTTAATCTTGCCCAGATACATTTATAAAGTGTTTCTTCTTCGACCGCTAGGTTTAAGAATGAGTAATTACCCTTCTCCGACTCTTATTATCCAACTTGAGAGTGAACAGGTAATGCATTTTAATTACAAAACTAAATAATATAATTAAATAATATTTAAATTAAATTAAATTAAATGATGTATTTTCTATTATCAAAACTATCCTAAACATGGCATTTGATTGGTAGCATTGTTTCCTCGTCCTATTTTTTGCTTTCTCTATTGACCATGGGCAAACAAAACCGAATTTTGATGATTGTAAAATACACCATTCAATCCTAAACTTAGAAAAAAGAATTAATCTCAAAGTAAAAATTTAAGATATAAGTATAGTATTTCATTTTGTATTTATGCTTGTATACTTGTGAATGTAAGTGTGTATGATTTTTGCTACAAGCTTGAGGTTTCTATAAACAAAAGCTTTTGAGTTTTAAAAAATGAACTAAACTGAAAGATTTTAGAGCTTGAAAATGGGCCAAAATGCAAACTTTCTAAACTTATGAACAGTATCCTTGAATAGTGCATGTGAACAGCCCGTGAATTGTGTCGGTTGACTACCTTTGCCAACTTGATCAATTGACTTCCTAAATATTTGGTTTTTCCCTTTCTTCCTCAAATCGACTGATCAATTTGACCAAACTGATTGACTAACGTTTTCTAAATTAGTTGTTTTAAAGCCTATATCGACTAATTTTTTTATACAAATATAACTTTAGCATTTCTCCTTCATAAGACATGTTTTGAAGTCAATTTTGAGAAACTCTAAGTTAAAAAAAATATCAATCTCTTACTTAAGTTCCAAATTATCATACACACATTAAATCCCTTAAGGTTCATTTAATTTCGACATCTACTCTTGAGGAGGTTATTTTGTAAGTTTCTTGAACTCATTTAATTTTGGTTTTTTATTGTAATAGATGAAAGAAGATAATTTTCCATGTTTGAGTAGTTAATTTTTGTTTAGTGAATGTAAACACTTGAATGGGTTGTTAGGTGCCAATACCATAGGTTGTAACTATGACATCTTGTGGATTCAAAACTTATTTTGGGTGAAATCTTCAAGTGAAGCTTGAAGTATTAGATGTAGATCGAATTGTTGCCGAACAACTATAAATTTGGTGTTCAATCTCTCAACTCTCTCTCTCTTTCTCTTCATATTGCATACATTTGTGTTTTTATGTGATTAAATTGAAACTCGAATTTTGTGTTAATATTTCTTAGAAACCGAATTTACCCTCCCCTTAGGTTGCTTAATGGCATTTTAATTGGTATATCTAAATTAAAAATTGTTCACCAATATAACAATAAAACATATTTTTCTTAATTCATCATTTTTTAAGTATAACAATGATTAACTATAAGAGAAAAGCTTTCAACATTCAGAATGTATGGTTTTTTAATGGGCCTGGCCCAATAATAATCCAAAATCTCATTTCTCCATACCGCATAATATTCGTCTCACAAAATGAATTTCACAAAAGAGCATACAATTACAATGTTCGGTATGTTTTCAAAAACCGTTTTTCTTTTCAATAACAAAAAATATTTTCCACCTTTTTCAATAACCTTTTAAAATTACCATTTATTATTGATGTATATGAAATTTTATTTTTTGTTTAATTTTGGTAATATTATACTTAAGTTAAATTCAATATTAAAATATAAATGAATCCAATCATGTTTAATAGTGGTGATTGAGTTAATCTTGCTTATTCGTACATAATGTGAATTCGATTTATTTACTTAAAAGTGTTTTATCATATCATATCTACACTAAAAATAGCAGGATGAAACTCAATCAATACATTCTATAAAAGAAAATACAATCATTAATCATATCATCTCCTCTCACTCTTTAATAGATAAGTGATAAGATTATATATGATTAATAAATTGATCATCCATATTCAAAATTTTAGTATGATTATAAATTATCAAATTCTTAAAATTCAAAACTTTATTATGCCCACTTATTACACAATACAATGACATAAATTGATAAATTGTTCAAATAAAAAAAATTAAACAGTTCCATGTTAGGTTTAACGATCGAGCTTAATAGAAAAAATATGGTTTCATTATATATTTTAACTTTTAAGTACATTTTTCACACTTATCCTGATGAATATTCCTGAATTTGAGTGCCAAAACACAAACTAAGGTGATATGCTGATCGTGGGCTAAAAATATTTTGTCGCCCTATGAACCACTGGGAAGAGATTGTTGGCAATCCATTCAAGACAAGATGGAAATTGAGGAGAATCACCACTACCATTAACATCTTTAATAAGAGCAACCCATGCTGTATCATAAGGTGATATGCTGATCTCTCCATCGTCCATTGAGCTCAATATGGATTTAATGGTACGGACATGTTTCTCTATCTCATCATCCGACGTAGAAGAGGAAACCTTTTGAGAAACAAATAAATAAATTAGCTTCTACTCCAGGTTTGAATTTGTTTATTATTTATTATATTTGATATGGTTAGGTGTGTAGTCAATATATTTCCTATTTTATTGTGTTTCATTCTTACCTATCCATCGCGCGCGCGCCCACACTCTCTCTCTCTCACACACACACACACACTCATTTCTGCCTATGTTGACCAAACAAAATTATAGCATAAGATTTTTAATTTAGGAGCAAACTTGTGTTAACGGAAGATCATTCTTTTAAGAGTAAACTTGACTTTTGATAGTATCAAAATAAAAATAAAAATAAATGTTAAAAAAATTAATTAAATAAACATAGTAAAATTTAATTTTTGTTAATATCACTGATTGCCGAAAGACAGTGAAGAAAGTCTCAATCCCTTTTTTTCACTCTCTCTTCTTCCCGCACTGTTGTCATCCTCCATAAACAGCCAATCAACTCAACATTGGCCAGCCAAACTCTTCCCTTCTCTGAAGATATCTACTTTCCAACAACATTATCTAATTTTCTATTTGCCATACTCGGCTATGTTAAGGAATTTAATTTATGGCGAGAGATAAAGATGAATCACGAGAAGAAAAAGATGTTAAAAGAGGGAAAAAGTTGGAGGATGTGATAGGGAGAAGGGATGAAGCTTGTGTTCGAAGATGGTGCATTTCAGATCGAGAGTGATCCGAAGCTTAGGTTTAAAGCGACAAGAGATCTCAGGGAAGGTAAAAAATTTAATGAGTTATGAGTTCGTGATAAGTAGTGCTCCAAGATGATAATTTAAACATACGATGGAGGAGTTAAATGTTATTCAAGTTGTGGATGCTAAGGAGGTTTAAGGTTTGGCTCTAATTTAATCAAATTTTATTTTTGTCGAATTTGGGATAATTATACAATCCCTCTCGTAACTCATAAAAGAAAAGCAACTTATAGGGATGCTAGTTTCCCGATAAAAATTCTTTAATGCTTAGAAGATTCTTTAAAAGTTAATTTTAGTAACATAGAATTTTGGTAGACTTTTGACTGAGTGAAAAACAAAATGTGTGAACTTGTCTCCACTCTGTTGATTCTTTTATAACTGAGGTGGACTAACATTAGTAACTGCTACTTTATATAGGCCTTAGGTAACTTTCTTACCAATAATTTTGACTATATGAAATTGAATTTGATCTTGGTTGAAGTTAATGTTATGATCATTTGATTCTTTTATTTTCTAATTATAAGAATTTTCATTGATACGATAATCTGTTATTAAATTATTGAGTTAAATGCTCGGAGATGTTAATTAATCAGTTTATTGGTTTTCTTATCATTTTGTGTTTATCTTCTTGAATATATCTAAATTTTAGGAGGGATGTTATCTACTCTATTTATTGATTTTTTTTATCATTTTGCATTTATCTCTTTGGATGTATACAGACTTTGATTCTAAGCTTTTGATTTGGTAAAAGAATTAAATTATTTTGATTTAAGCAATTTCTCAGATATTCAATTACTTTTGTCTTTGGATACTACAAATTAGGTTGATTCCTTTCTGAGTGTAGATGCATGCTTTCATTTCAAGGAACCAAAAAACTTTAAGGCAATTGGCTCCCAACATCAAATATTAAAAACAATTTCTCATGAAAATTTTGAAAAGCACTGGCAATTGGCCCCAAGCTGGATACACTAACAATAATTGAAGTTAATTATTATTATTTAATTTTACGTTAAAATAAAAAAAAAATTATATAGTTTTGTAATTATTATTAATTTTACATTAAAAAAATATTATTTCGGGCCCTACAATTTGATATGTGAAACCCACGTCTAACCTATGAGTCAAGTTTAAAATTATAAAAGTACCCTAAAAGATAAATTTTTCTATAACAAGATATTTTTTAAATATGAGGTAATGAGCAAATCAATTAAACTTGGGGGATTAAAAGGCATTTTTTCTTTTCTTTTTTAGCCATAAATTCTGTTTGTGGAATAAATAATATAGAAAAGAAGAAAACCAGAAGTCTGTTAAAATCACCTTAAGCACTTCCTCTTGTAAGTCATCCAGCTTTTTCGATTGACACTTGATCACGGTCAAGCCATTTGTAAAATTACATCAGCATGTTTTTATCTCATTGAAATTTCGCACAAAACAAAAAAAAAATCACGATTAGTAATACTTTGAACTGAAACATTCCATCATATGTTGTGTAATTATATAGGTAAAACTTAACTTTTATATATAGGGTCCTTCTATGATACTAGGAAAAAAATTTCAATATTGATAACGTAATAAGTGTGAACCATTAGATGAGATCAATGATCCATAATTTTTCTTTTTTTAAAAATATTAATTTAATTTTTAAATTTTTTTTTAAGTTACCAGTTTGTACAAGTTTCTTTTGACTTTTAGTTAATTTCAACAAGTTTTACGATATTTTTTAATTTCTTTTTTACTTTTAGTCAATGTCAAACTTCTCTCTCTAACTTAATTTCAGTGATTTATAACTTCTCTATCATAATTACTATAATTAAATCGTATACTCTTCTTTTTTGTTGAAGATTTTGAAATATAATCAATTAAGGTGAGATTTATTTTTCATTCTATTTTATTTTTTTATTTATTAAAATCAAATATTATAGTTTAAAAAGATGGTGTGAATTTTTTTTTGGGAAATTTTGTCTCCTTATAATTGAAGATTACGTGAAACTTGTTGGATTAAAAAAATAATTTAGTAACATATTGAGTTATTTGGTTGTAGAGTTTTATCTGTCTGTAATTAAGTAATTTATTGGATTAAATATTGAGTTAAATTATTAAATGAAATAATTTGTATAAAAGACATAATGCTTATAAACGTTTAGATTAAAAATTAAAAAATATAAGCCAATATGAAATAGTAAAATTGAACATTAATTTCATAAATTCAACATTAAAAATATAGATGAACTAAGAAAAATATAAATTAACGTGAAATTATAAAATGATAATAATATAATTGTAAAAAAATTAAAAAAAAATAATTGTGACATAAACAATATAAATACGCATAAATATTATAATCTTGACATAAAAAATTAAATTCAACGTAAAATTTGTATGTAAGACATAATACTTATAAATGTATAAGTCAATATAAAATAGTAAAATTAAATATCAGTTTTATAAATTCAACATTAAAAATATAAATAAACTTAAATAAATGCAAATTAATGTGAAATTAAAAATGACAACAACATAGTTGTAAAAAAACTAAAGAATTTTAATTGTGACATAAAATGTATAAATACACTAAAACTTGTAATTTTGACATAGAAATTTAAATTACAACGTAAAACTTATATGGAAGATATAATACTTGTAAACGTTAATTAAAAATTAAAAAATATAAGTCAACATGAAATAGTAAAGTTGAACATTAACTTCATAAATTCAACATTAAAAATATAAATAAATTAAGATAAATATAAATTAATGTGAAAATTTAAATATAACAAAATAAATAAAAATATAACATAAGAATTGTAAATTAATATTCTACTTGTAATCCTATTGTATAAAATTAAATTTTGTGAAAAAAAGTACAATACATTTAAAATTATAAAATTATTTACAAATTTTAAATAGTTTGATATAATAATAATAATAATATAAACAGAATATTTGTAACACATAAACATGTGTTTTAATATATTTTTTTTCTAAACATACAAGTATGTTTTACAAAAAATGATTATTGATACTTTTATTTATTTCAATTATTTAAATATTTTATTTTACATGTGTACTAATTGATTTTTTCTGCATTCTTCTCTTTTTCTTTATGATTGCATGACATTAAATAAAATATTATTTTATAAATAGTAAATATTATTAATTTAATAATAACACCCATATTATGCTAAACTAAATTTGCATTACATGTAATTAAGATTTCTAGCAATATCATTTTACTTTTCTTAATTATCCATTTCAAAATTTCTTGTTTATATATATTTGTACATTAAATGTATACTTTTTCCACTTACAATTTATCAATTTCAAGATATTCTAATTTTTTTTAAATGATGCAATGTTAGTTATAAGGTTATTTTATTATACTTATCATTCTCAAATATTATAATATCGTTTACATCTTTAAAATAACATATTTTTTTATTAATTTATATAAATACAATCATCATCATTAATATATAAGATGTATCTTAATTTCTAATATTGATTTCTGAGTTGTAATAATTTATGTTATTAATAATAATTTAATAAAAATAAAGAAAGTATAAATTTTTATAAATCTAAATTAATGTTTTTTAATTACATTATTTCTAATATGCATAACACATTATTTACCATTAATGTTTTTTACTATAATATATAATTTTGTATTTCAAATATATTTCTAAAAATAAATTATAACAAAATAAATTAAATATATTAAAAAATAAAAAAGTAAGAAAAATAATCTTTAACCTGTATAATAGGTTAATTTTACATGTTACTTGTTAAATAAGTTAATTATTATTAATATAAAATGAATGGTTTACATTCAATTTTAAAATTTAAGGGCTAATAAAAGTGAATTATTAATACTGGGATAAAGTATCTCAGTATCATAGAATTTTCCTTTATATATATATACACGAAACGGCTCGGTCTACAGTTATTTATAAACCGTTAGATTTACATTCAAAAATTTTATTTAAAAATTTCAAGATCAAGTAATAAAATTTCAAGAGTAAAACTGATAATTTTATCTAAAAAATTTTAAATTTTTGTAAGAGCTGGGAAGCCGCCACCGCTGCAGGTCTAAACGTGATTGTGTTATAAATGTCAATATATATGGAAAATTATGAAAAATAAATTATTGACTAAATTAAATTATAAAGAAAAATTATGACATTCACCTTGCAAAATAGTGGATTTAATGTTGCCGCTACCGCATTTTCCTGAAATATCAAAGTTAAATATTGCTTTGTCTTTCTAATTATCACCCAAAGGCGGCCGAACCCCTGTAAAATATTATTCCATATATACAAAGTTAATTTAATTAAATTGACAAATAATTAATTGAGTGCTAGCTTGTCTGAAATTTTAATTATTTTACTTTTAATCAAGAATTATATAAATTAAGACAAAATGAGTCATGTAGTTAGTTAAAGTGCATGAAGGAATGATGATTACTTGATGTTAAACATTAAAGATAATTAGAACTCCTTACTCAAGAAAAAGGTATACTTATCGGAGAAAGAGGAAGAACGGCAACATGTACCGCCGGAGAGCGACGAATGAAGAGGTTTGTATTAGGACAAGTATCCTAAAAGTATGTAATTTATACATTTTTTTAATAAATAAAATTGACATTTTTTTTATACTTAATTATGTTTATATTTAAGATCAGAAAAATCTTAGTTTATTTATATAACCATAGTCTTAGTATATATAAGTGTTATATATACAAGAAGATTAAGATTACGAATAATAAATTGAAATAGTCCGTAATAAATTAATTAAAATTGGGTTCTTTAATTAAATATTACTAGTGGGGTCTACTAATATTAAGGATGTGATAGTTTTATCCGGACTGTCAATGCAGTACATCATGAAAGAGACACTTTATATAATATAATTATATAAGACTGAACTAGACATAATATGAATTCTCTTATAAATTTCGTTCTTAATTGAGAATTCAAACAATGTTAATAGATGATCATATGTAAATCAATCTTAATCCTGAGTAATCAAAAACTCTTGTTTATGTTATTGAATATTTTGAGTTACTTGTTAAGGTTTGTTTTAAGAACAACTCAACACTTGTATCTTGTAGATTTAACGTGATAAATAGCTGATATGTGATATACAGATATAAAATCTATTTCTTTCTATTAAAAATTAGAAAGTTGATTCCCTTAAGTATTAATTTTGTAACTGAACAGTTTGAACGCTAAATTTATAATTGGTTTATAAATTAATTATTCAACAGTGAATTAATGAAACTTAAGGATAAAGATGTAATTAGAGAGGTAAAATGAAAAATTGACCTAACTCTAATTATAAACTGTTTATGGGGGGTTGAACTGCATATAGTAATTATATCCATGACTGCTTAAAATTTGCTTGAGTAAAATATATCCACAATTTCAAGAGTTCAATTCCAGATTTTTAGTGGAACAATATTGGAATTAATAATTTGAATTAATTAATTAAATAATTTAATTAATTATCTAAATTTATTGGAGCTTGAAATTATAGGTTCATAGGTCCCCAATATCACCTCTAGTTAGGTGCAGTATATAAAACTAATGGATAAGATTATTACACTAAATGCTTTTATGTCCAGAAAATAAGTTTCTAGAATACCTATTTTAATTTGAATTTAATTAATTAATTGAGAATTAACTAATTATTAAGATATTTTAAGATAAATATTTTTCATTAATATCCAAATAATTTAATTTGAGAAATTAAATGGATAAATTCTCATAGAGATATTTATCCTCTTTATCTTTTCTTTTAAATATTAATTTTGAATTAATTAGAATTTCACTCCTACTAGAATTAGTTTTATAAAATTCAATTAATTAATAAATGTTATTAATTAATTAATTTTATTTTGATTGAAATTGTTTTAATTAAAATTTTACTTCTATTAGGAGTTGTTTACATATTTAGTTAATTAATAAACGTTATTAATTAATTAAATTAATTTAATTATATTCTAATTAAAATTATTTTAATTAAAATAGAAGTTATATAAAAAGAAACAAAAAAAGGATGGAAACCCTAAGAAAGGTGATTAAAAAAAAGTTTTTCTTTAAACGTGTAATATAGAAGAAAACCAATTTTTTTCTAAAAAAATCATTGTATTAAAAAAGAAGTTTACTCTTTTTTTTACGGCAACTGTTGGAGGATTAGTTTAAAAATTATTGATAAAAGAAAACTTGCAGTAAAAGTATTTTAAAGTATCAAGAAATATCTTTTCAATTCCTTCATTTTATTTTATATTAAAACTATATACTCATATAAATTTCATACCTATCTTAGCTTATTTTTTTCACTGTTTATTTAATAAAACTTTTCAACAATTGGTATCAGAGCCAAGATTATATGAGTATATAGTTTTAATTTTTATGTATTCATGAGTGATTATTGCATTATTATTTTTGTTATTTATATGCTTTGATGAATAGTAATTTTATCATGAGATAAATTTTGTGTATGGATCATTTGGTCATTAATTGTATGATTCTCTAGGATTTGAATTTAATTAATATTTTATTTTAATTAGATTAAAATTTTGTAAATTCATAAAAGGTATAGGTTTAATTTATTATTATTATGTAATTATTTGGCAAATCTTAGAATTGGAGTTCTTGAAGAAACAAAATAGAAGAAAAGTGAGTACTTCACCGGTAAAGAACCTACTGCCGCAAATTAGAAGGCAATAACGGGGGCTGAAAGTCAACGCCTTGTTGAAGGCATTCGACAAGGATGCTACTGGGTGGGCTAAAATTGGTGCTTACCAATTTTTTATAATTATCAATTAAGTTCTTATGTTTACTTACACAAAACCCCCAGTTAATTAAATTTTAACTAAAATTTTGTTTATGGGTTTTCTGAAAAATTTTATTTTAAAATATATATTTCATGGGTTTTTTTGAGCTACTTTAAAAATTAAAAAAAAATCTAAAAGTTGGATTGCCTTGTTATAATTAAGTATTGGACTTAAGAAAACAAATTTGGCCCTATATAGACATTTATGTCTGAGACTTGTCAAGATTAATCTGTTACAGATTTTAGAAGATTATTATTTTATTGGGCCTACGAGCCTATATATATTTGTAATTTTATTTAATTATTTGGCTTTGTAATTAAATATGCTAAGGGACCAGTCAAATTAATTAATTGTTAATTATTTTTGTTATGAGATATGTGATAGGATAACATAACCATGCATAAAAACATGTCATTCATAATACTCACTCATTGTCATTATTGAATATCATGCATACATGTTATCATTTCTATTTAATAGTTAAATATGAATATGATTATAATTAATTAGATTAATTGAATAGAATAATAAATTAAATAATGGGTAATTAAGTTTTATAATTAAACTTGATAAGTATCTCATTTATTTAATTTTGGCTTACTTAAATTATTATTAAGTTTTAGGTTAGCCTATATTCTAATTTTTTAATAACATGTGATTTTATTAAATATGTGTTTATTATTTAGGCCCATATTAATAAAACTAGGTTATCCTAATTTGCTAGGCCCAATTAGATTGGACTCTATTAACCTAAATAATGAATTAAAATAGGATTATATTCTATATATCTACTAATTATTAATATGAGATATAAATAATTTACTAGGGTTATAAAACATCTTATGTTTTATAATTAGAAACACATAGTTTTTAAAATAATGAGTGAGAGAGGGATACATGACAATATACCTCACAGTCTCTATTTTTAGTACAAAACTGTGAGCTATAGGCAGCGCCTCGCGACGCTTAGATTTCGTCTTTCCTATGGAGGGTTTCTATCTATATTAATATCAAGGTTAGCTTCCTAGCGATAAGATTCAAATAATGTATTTCAAAATTGACTTACCCTAGACAATATTTTTGAGTTAAGTTGCTAGAATCCAAAACAATGAGTTATACTAACAATGATACAAATTCAATTGTTAATGGTATCTTGACAAAAAATAATGGTCATTAATAAATGAATAAAAATATGATATATTTGAATTTCATTTATTAACTGAGATAGTTTCAATTCAATTATATTAGTGACGGTAGTACATTAATTATAAGATTAAATTATCGTCGTTTAGTAATTTAATTATGAGTTTATCATATGCATCATGCATCACGTTTACTATTCCAAAAAATGTTGTAATATTATGTTAAGTATATTAAATGTTGTATTTATTTATTTCAACAATTATGTCTGCAACCAATCTCATTATCTGTTTACTTGCAAATGAAAAGTTAAATGTTAAAAATTTAATAAAATGGAAGAGTAATATGAATATAGTGTTAATATGTGAGAACTAAAAGTTTGTTCTCCTTAAAGAGTGTCCTCCAGAACTTGCTGTCAATGTACCTTGTAATGTACAAAAGCAATATGACAGTTGGATTCAAGCTAATAACAAGCCCCGTTGCTACATGCTAGCCAGTATGAATGATGTGCTTAGATAGAAGTATGAACAGATGGAGACTGCATATAAGATATGGGAGTCCCTCCAAGCTATGTTTGGGCAACCTTCAGATCAATCGCGTCATGAAGCTACTCGTAACTACAAGAATGCAAAGATGAAAAAGAGTGTTCCAGCTACATAATATGTTTTGAACATAGTGAATTACATAAATGAGGCAGAGATCCGTGGTACGATCATTGATGAGCGTACTCAAGTCAGCATCATACTTGAGTCACTATCACCAGCCTTTACATAGTTCAAGATGAACTATATTATGAATAAGCTGAATTACAACATGACTTAGTTATTCAATGAACTGCAAACCTTTGAGGCTATCTCGAAAGAGAAGTCCAAAGAAGGTAAGGCAAATGTTGCTGAGGAAAAGCTTGTTTCCTCTAGCAAGACCAAAAAGAAGAAGAATACAAAAAATGGTTATAGAGCACAATCCAAGAAAGCCAAGAAATGATTCAAAGTCAGCAAGAACATAACACCAAAGAGAGAGTGTTTTCACTATTTAGAGTAGAACACTATAAACCTAAAAGGGAGAAGGTTTCTCAAAATGACGAGACATATCTTTGGCACCTTAGGTAGGTCATATTAATCTTGATAGAATTAACAGACTCCTAAAATATGGTCTTTTAAGAGAGCCAAATATTGGTACTCTACCTATCTGTGAATCTTGTTTAGAGGACAAAATGATTAAAAGATCTTTCTCAGCAAAAGACGAGAGGGCCTAAGAACCACTTGAACTTGTACATAGTGATGTCTGCGATACATTAAATGTACAAGCTAGAGGTGGTTATGAATATTTTATCAGCTTTTTTCAAGGTTTGGCACTAGAATTACAAAGAAAAAGTTGTACAAAGCTACGAAAAAAGGTTTTAAATATACTAGCTACTGACTTTGCAAAATCATATGCATATTAAAAGATTATGCAAATATTCTACTCGTGAAGAATAGAGGGTCAACAGTAAAGATTCAATAAGAGTTTGCTATTGGAGAGATTCGTTTTTAAAGACTATTTGTAAGTTATGATGCTATATAGAAGGGATATATACATAATTGTAGGAGGTTCATTGGTATTCATGGTTGCCACCTCAAAACATGCTATGATAGAACATTACTCTTAATTTTTGCCATGGATGCAAATAATAGGATACTCTAATTAGCTTTCTGCAATTGTGAAGGAGAAAACAAGAAAAGTTAGGGTTTGTTTCTAAGAGCATATAAGGATTAGTGATGGAATGACAATTACCATCATGTTCGACAAATAAAAGGGGATTATTGCAGTTATCAATGAGCAAATGTCGTGGGCATAAGTTAGTAGTGTGCTCGATATATTTTTGGCAATTTATGCAAGTTATTCTCAGCTGAAACACTTAGGCCATTATTATAACAAATAATCTATATCAATATTTATTAAATCAAGCTATCAAATTTTATCTCATTTCATCTATCCGCTTAAGATATGTAGTGCCCATGCAAGATGATACCTGTAACATAAAAATAAAAAGTTTATATTCAATTAATCATCAATTTTTTTAAAAAATTAATTATTAATAGATAATATATTTATAATATCTAATCCTTATTATAGTATTTACTTAAACGAAGAAATTTAATTATGAAAAATATAAACTAATGAAGATTATTAGTACTAAGTTTATTAACAAATCCATCTCCGTTTTTCACCTACATATATAATAGTTCAATTGATCAATTACTAAATTTATTAAAACATATTAAAACTAGAAATTACAATATTGATTAATTTGTAAGAACTAAGAATTAAAAATCACACATACATATCAATAACTATGTTTTTGAAGACAAATTTTGATACATCATGTTTATTGTGGGCAAGTTGTCTGCAATTGACACGTTTTAAGTAGAAATGGAAAAAAAGATATCGTTTTTTAGGGTATTAGGGAATCTTACATTATTATTAAAGCTAGGGATCTTATTAGTCTTTTATCAATAAATGTTGTTACACGTAAGGTATAATGTCTAATTTCTTTGTGCTCGATTTTTCTTTTCCTCAATTTTTAAATTTTTAATAAATATTTGGGAGATAAAAAATTTATTGTCTATAGATTAAGTTCATTAGTTTCATTAATAATATCATGCAAATTTTATGAACTGCAAGTTTGAAGTCTTAAATGCTTTAAATATTTTGTTATTCTCCTAAATTGAATATACAAATAAATGAATAAGCAAATAAGTGTAAATGCAATAGAAAAATTGTTCTTAATTAATCAATTTTAAATTTGACAATTGCATGTTTGTATTGTGATTGTGTATTCTTATATATGTGGCATGGAATTGTAGTAAGATATAATTAACTCATGTAATCTTATTTTAATGCAAGTTATCTCTTTAAGATAAGATCTTATTTAGGAATTAAATTAATGTAATTTAATCCTAATTAAAAGAGATGTTTAGAGGCTTATAATAGAATACTATATCCTAAATAATCCTATTTAAAATAAAGTACTTATTTTATCTAACCTTAAGTTAATTAAAATAAAGTTTTGGTCCTTATAAAAAAAAGCATTTTTAGACTTTTAGGTTATGTATTAACCTAATTATATAATAGATCATTTGTGTCTAGGTACCACAAAAGTGGATTAGGCCAGTGATATTTTATTCATTTAGGCCAAATTTGAATCTACTTTTACCTTTCATGCTATGACACATGATTTTTGTCTCGAAGAGTAGCTTGAACCCATTTATACATTTTTATAAGTAACTTGGATAAAATGATATAGTTTTGGCTTAGACTTGGGTTCAAGTCCGTGATCTAATTCCGAGTATCAATATCTTTATCATTAAAATATTATCAATAAAATTGACACCATCTCACATCAACAAAATTCAATTACTCATCATATTACATTGTTTGTCCACAAGGGCAATTTGGTAACTTCACCACTTCTGTGGATCTCTAAACAAGCGTATTTAGAACTCTAAATTTTGCAGGAGACATATGACTTCACAAGGGTAAAAAACATAATTACTCTAAAAATTAACAATTTCAGCTAATGAAGGTAACGTTGAGAGAGGGATCGAGATATTAGCAACTGAGCATTCTATTATATTATATTGGGGTATTTCGAGAAACAATAGGGTAGAAATGAGCATTCTCCTTACATATTACAAATTATATCATGTATATCGATCATATCATCGATTTTTATTAATTTATTGATAACAGTTTAAGTGTCATAAACCCTTACAAACATTAATTGCGGAGGCACACTAGATCATTCTACTCTCTCAAACAGCACTTTGTCAATATGGTAACTTACAGTCTTAGGATCACAATGGGCAGTGTAGTAAAACCTTTTCGCTACCGTGAGAAATATTTCCTTAGCCTCAGAGTTCATGCCATCTAAGGAATTTTGGAGTACTAATTGTACAAGTTCTTGCATCTCCGACTCTATTTCAAGCTTTTTGGTACTGTCAAAATTACCACTACAGTTTCCATTCTCGTCTCCCTGCAGAAATCAAATTAGAAGATAATTAATCTTCAATAAATATTATTTTAAAATTAAAAGATTTTCTGCACACTCATTCAATGAAATTTTATGGCATATATTGACCTTTTGCATTCGGAAACGAGCAAGTTTGTAGCATATTTTGTTGGTGAGGTGGAAGAGTTGCTCATACTGAGGATGATACAGCAGTTCCTCTGAGAGCCAATTTCCAACACTTAGATTTAATATTGTTTTCACTAGTAATTCTGCTTGTCCTTGGTGACTATCTCCTTCAACTTCCCATTTCATCAGCCATTTTTCCCACTGTTTCCTCATACAAAACAAACATACATACAAAAAGTTAACTCGCCGAAATAATTAAATTATAGTAGTTATATTGATATAATTTTATTGATACTAAATTTCATTATTTAATGTTAACTAGTAAACTTATTTCCACATGGAAAAAAAAAATTAATAAGTCCCCTCTGTATTTACCTTTTATTATTTTATATACTTTTTTTCTCTTTTGATTAGGTCTCTAAGAATTTTAATGTTAATGAGATTTTGATAGACAAGTTCGTAACTTGGAGTTTACTTTATTTCTATTTATTAGATCGTATCCAATAGTTAAAAAAATTTCTTTTTTTCCTAGACTCAATCTGTGTATTTCAGGAAAGAAAATAAAGGTCTGATAGAGTGAGAAGCCCAAAACAATGTGCAACTCGAAGACACGAGGCTTAACAAATTCATTTTTCCTATTAGAAGTAATAAAAAAATTAATATATTCAGTATATACGATGATCATAGGATACTTACTGCGTGAAACAGGTGGCGAGTAATATCTCGATTTTGTGTTGTCTGTGAGCCAAACGAGTGGTAAATCAGATTCCCAAGCAAGGGTCCAGTGAATTTTTGTCCTGTTTTGCTTGAGTTCAAGCTCCTGCATTTATACACACACACAAACGAGTAAATTAAACACTTATATTTTAGAATTAACATTCTAAATATGAGTAGAAAGAAAATATATAGCTGCATGCATACTGCTGAGAATTATTGCAATATTTTTTGAACTCATCAACGAAGGCTTTCCTTTGCTGATGACTAGAATCCTTGTTGTTGTGGAAATACTTGGCAATTGTCTCCACCAAGATTGCAGTCTTAGCCCAGGCAATTCTCTCTCCCGACCTTTCAGGTTCATATATGCTTGCCGATGCCAGAAAATATGCTAAGAGAAGATCCCTTTTGCTTGTCCCAAAATTTTCAAGCTGGCATTCTGTATACCATCTGTTCATGCACACATGCCATGGCATATATAATTCTTTAATTTGCATACGTACTGTTGATGTTAGATATCTGCATTATGGCCTGTTTTGGTCTTAACTGGTCTCACGATTTTGTCCTTCAAAAGGACCCTCATGGCACAGGAAGCTTATCACGATGGCCTTTCTAGCAGACAAATCTGGCATCAACATATATATAACAAAATTGTTGATGTGTGGCTTAGTGTTCACACTTACTTTTGCATACTGACCCATTCAGCTTGATGTGTGGCTTGGCAACTGTTGTAATCTAATTTTGCAAGCTCAAGATAGTCATTATTGTTGATGTAGGGCATTCTGCAAGTTGATTAAACAACATATTATTATTTGACTTAATTATAATATTAATATAAACTAATTAAAATAGATTAATTTCATTTTGTTCCTTGATGTTTAAAAAAATATCATTTTAGTTGACATATTACACGTTATATAAAAATATAAAACTATAATTTTACCTTTTTAGTTATTAAAATTAAAGATGAAAATTAATATGTAAATAATATAATGACTTTCATATATTTTAAGATTGGGTTAAAGATTATTAATATTCTGTATATTAAATTAAAAATTACCCTACTTCTCTATCCGCTAAAATTTAACATAAATTTAGTTAAAAGACAACTAATATTAAGCGAAACAATTTGAACCTAAATATTAATTTTCAATAAAACTAGGAATATGTTTATATAATATGTAAATTATACTTAAAAAATGATTTGTTTTGAAACATTAAGAATCAAAATAAAACTACCTTAACTAAAAATCAATAAATTACATTCAACTTAGAAAACGTAAATAGACATGGACATACCTGTAAAGGGTCTTGACAATCCAAACGTCATCTTCTCCCCCGTATTGATCTATGTAGAACCGTGACTCAATTCTCGACAAGCTTGCATACCATGGAACCTCCAATGCATAAGCCACCTGTAGTCAATATTATTACCTTTAACATATAATCCAACTAAGTTTTATTTGGCCCTTTAAATTTTATTTTTTCCATCTTAATTCCTACAAATTTTGAACCATTACATTTTGAACCCCCAGAACATGAATTCTACCTGTCACTGTATTTTCGTACCTCTCCAGGTAAGTCCTTCGCAATGACCCATTTATCTAGGAGCTTATTAGCTGCCAATTTCTCTCTTAAAAAATTTTCTGAAAACTGCCTGGCCTTCTCAAGGATTTTCTCTCCGGGGAATGAGACCTGGGTAGCTCTGTACAGGTTGAATGTTAGAGTAACAGCCTGTTGGCTAGTCTCTCCAGGAAAGCAGAAGAACTCATCACCTTCCTCAAATTGCTGAAACACATCTGTAACATGCATGCATGCCCAAAATTAAAGCACTCATAAAAAAAAAAAGCTGAAACACAAATTAAAATTAATTAATCATTCATTATTTAAATCTAATTAATTTAATTACCATATATACCTGGAGAAACATCGTAACCATGTAATCTTAGAAGCCTAAATCCCATAGACGTGTCATCAATATCAGAAAACGGGCTATTTCTTGCTGCGTAAATACCCTCTTCACTCCAATATCTGAAATTTAATTAAGTGCAAAAACCCAACAAGCTGGATCACTTTTGAGCTATATATCCAATAATTTTAATAATTAATAACTTAGTCAAAAATATTGTATATAAAATAACGTAACTAATAAAAAAATTAAGAAATATTTAAATAATTGTAACAAATATCTAAATGTTTATAATAAATATCTAATATTATTAAAGATACTTTTAAAAGAAGTTTCATAACTATTAAATTAGATATAATCTAAACCATTGGTTTAGGAGGTAAGATGACTATAAATAGCCATATATGTTTGTAAACGTTTGAATGTAAGAGACCAACAATGATAATAAAAAAGCCAAAATTTTAATCAGATGAAACTTTCATTTCTCTCTCCCACTCACATTTCCCTTTCCTTTTCTTTCACAAACCTCAAACTACCAACATAATAAATTTAACTAATTACTCGTACCTGTAAATATAATCCATACGTTCATTCATCTCTGGTTGGAAATATCTTGAAACTCCTAAGCGCTGCAAGCGATCCACAGCCCAAAGTTGTTCGAACATATCAACGGGGTAAAAGGATGGGACTGTATTAAAATTGAAAACAAGAATTAAAGTTAATTACTATCAAGGATTAATAAATTAAATTAATAAAGGTGATTTAGTAATGTTGTATAGTACCATCCCCCATTGAATCTTTGGACAACTTGTGTTAAATATTTCAGGCAATTTTCATCTTTAGTTTGCATGAAAGCATAGGCATGGAGGATAAAGAGAACAAGAATGATCCATCCTGGAACTGCAATTTCAGAAGTTTTGCCCAATCTAAGTCTGGCATTCCTTCGAAACTATAGAGTAGTGATGTGGGCACACTATGCATTTTCTCTCTTGGTACTCTATATATCCCACAATCCAACAAAATAAATAAATAAATATAGTCTCTTAAACAGCAGCAAATTCATCAATTTTAAAATATGAAAATATATATATATATATATATATATATATATATATATGGAGAATGATCCACAATGTCATATTTTAGATATATTTTTATATCTATTGCTTGTTGTTAAATTTAGACACCTCCAATTATTGAAATTAAATTTAAAAAATATAATTAATACATTAATTACCATTATATAATTAATGCACATATTTCAGTCAAGTATCACAGACGTCTAAATTCAACGTCCACAAATTAGTGTAACAATAGGTGCAAAATATGTGGCCACAAATTTTATATATATAATATTCTTGATAGAAGCTTGAATAGTTGTGAATATTTATCTACCTTTTAATCTTTTCATTTCTCATGGCAAAGATCTTTTGTAAGACATGGAAGTCATCTAGCACTTCAATACCTAAACTCTGAGCTAATTCAAGGAGGGAAGGAAAAGCAACTTCAAATCCAATAGTCATGTGTTCTTCATTCTCATTTCCAAGCGTGGATATGTTTTCTTTCAAGAAAGATATCCCTAGTTCAACAACAAAATTAAACAGTTCTGTGTTAGATTTAACGATCGAGCTTATAAAAAAAATATGGGTTCATTATATATTTTAATTTTTCAGTACCTTTTTCACACTTATCCTGATGAATATTCCAGGATTTGAGCGCTACAACACAAGCCAAGGTGTTGAGCAACCGATCGTGGGCTAAAAATATTTTGTCGCCCCATGAACCATCGGGGAGTTGATTGTTGGAAATCCATTCAAGACAAGATGGAAATTGAGGAGAATCACCACTACCATTAACATCTTTAATAAGAGCAACCCATGCCGTATCATAAGGTGATATGCTGATCTCTCCATCGTCCATTGAGCTCAATATGGATTTAATGGTACGGACATGTTTCTCTATCTCATCATCCGACGTAGAAGAGAAAACCTTTTGAAAACAAATAAATAAATTAGCTTCTACTCCAGGTTTGAATTTGTTTATTATATTTTATATAGTTAGGTGTGTAGTCAATACATTTCCTATTTTATTGTGTTTCATTCTTACCGGCCCATCGCACACACACATACCCATGCGAGCGCATAGACACATCCACACACCCCCACACATTCTTAATGTCATGATCTTTTGATTCTTTAATTTTCTAATTATAAAAATGTTCATCGATACGATATTGAGTTAAATGCTCGGAGATATTAATTAATCAGTTTATTGGTTTTCTTATCATTTTGTGTTTATCTTCTTGAATATATCTAAATTTTTAGGAGGGATGTTATCAATTTATTGATTTTTTTTATCATTTTGAATTTATCTCTTTGGATGTATACAGACTTTGATTCTAAGCTTTTGATTTGGTAAAAGAATTAAATTATTTTGATTTAAGCAATTTCTCAGATATTCAAATTTGGTTGATTCCTTTCTGAGTGAGGATGCATGCTTTCATTTCAAGGAACCAAAAAACTTTAAGGCGATTGGCTCCCAAGATAAAATATTAAAAACAATTTCTCACTAGAAATTAGAAAAACACTGGCAATTGGCCCCAAGCTGGACACAGTAACAATAATTGAAGTTCATTATTATTACTTAATTTTATGTTAAAATCCAAAAAAAAATATCAAAGTTTTGTAATTATTATTTAATTTCATATTAAAACAAGAAAATATATTATTTTGGGCTCGACAATTTGATATGTGAAACTCACATTTAACCTTGGAGTGAAGTTTAAATGATAAAGGTGTCCTAAAAGATAAATTTTTCTATTACATCAAATAAGGATAAGATATAATAAAATATTATTTTAAAGGGATATTATGATTTACCTAGCTTTTGAAAAAATGGCACTTACCCCCTTACATTTATTACCAATTTAATAAACTCCCTGACTTCATAAAAAAAGTAATATATCCTTACTATTATTCTTCCGTTAGAAATCTGTTAAGTTGAAAGTTATATCAATAATTTATTTTAAAATATAATAAAAATAAAAAATACAACCATGGACCACCATTACTATTAAATTAAATTTTTTTTTCTTTTAGTGCCTAAAGTTTGATTAAATAACTTTATAAGTCTAAAATTTTGAAAATATAGTTAAAAGTTTTAATTTTATATACAATATCCATTATATCCTTATGCATAATACTTATTAAAAATAACTAATAAATCTATAAAATTTGATCAAATATAATATATTTATATACAATTTAAGAATATTGTATATAAAATTAAAACTTTTAAATTTTAGACTTATAAAGTTATTTAGTCAAATTTTAGACACTAAAAGGACAAAATAATTTTAATTTAATAATAATGGTGGTTCTATGATTGCATTTTTTTATTATATTTTAAGATAAATTACTGATATGACCTTCAATTTAATGAATTTGTAATAGAAGAATAAGAGTACAGGGGTATCTTATTTTTCTTAAGAAGTCCGAGAATTTTTTGAATTGATTATAAATGTAAGGGGTAAATGTCATTTTTCTAAAAATTAGGGGGTAAATCATAATATCTTTTTTTTAAATGTTATGAGAGTAATAAGCAATTCAATTTTTCTGTTATATAAAGAATAATTTTATATATATATATATATATATATTTATACATATAGAGAGAGAGAGAGAGAGAGAGAGAGAGAGAGGAAGAAGAAAAGGCAGAAGTATGTTAAAATCACCTCAAGCACTTCCTCTTGTAAGTCATCCACCTTTTTCGCTCGGCACCTGATCACTGTCAAGCCATTTTTAAAATTACATCAGCATGTTTTTATCTCATTGAAATTTTGCACAAAAGAAAAAAAAATCACGATTAGTAATACTATGAACTGAAACATCCATCAAATGTTGGGTAATTATATACGTAAAACTTAACTTATATACTTATTTATTAATATAATATTTTAATATATGTATTAATTATAATATATTAATATATAGATATATAAATGTAAATATATTTATAAAGTTACGAAAAATAAATAATTGATTAAATCAAGTAACAATATATAATGAAAAATTATGGCATTCACCTCGAAAAAGAGTGGATATATTGTTGCTGCTATCGCATTTTCCTGAAATATCAAAGTTAAATATTGCTTTGTCTTTATAATTACCATTCAAAGACGGCTGAAACCCTGTAAAGTATTATTCCATATATACAAAGTTAATTTAATTAAATTGACAAATAATTAATTGAGTGCAAAGTGGTCTGAAATTTTAATTATTTTACTTTTAATCAAGAGTTATATAAATTAAGATAAAATAAGTCAGATAGTTAGTTAAAGTGCACGAACAAATTATGATTATTTGACGTTAAACATTAAAGAGAATTAGAACTACTTACTCAAGAAAAAGGGATACTTATCGGAGAAAGAGGAAGAATGGCAACGTGTACCGCCGGAAACTGCCGGAGAGCGGCGAATGAAGAGGTTTGTAGAATGCAGAGACATGGCCTATGTTTTGTTTGGCTGGAGAGAAAAAATGAGTTTGCTTATTAAGAAGATAAATGGTGGGTCACGTCTTTCTCATCACTCAAATGCACCTATACTCCTATTTTAATTACCATCTTTTAATCCAATCTTTAACTCTAACAGCCGGCCTATTGATGATGAAATAAATATTGGTTTTCTTATCATTTTGTGTTTATCTTCTTGAATATATCTAAATTTTTTAGGAGGGATGTTATCTAATCAATTTATTGATTTTTTTTATCATTTTGAATTTATCTCTTTGGATGTATACAGACTTTGATTCTAAGCTTTTGATTTGGTAAAAGAATTAAATTATTTTGATTTAAGCAATTTCTCAGATATTCAAATTTGGTTGATTCCTTTCTGAGTGTGGATGCATGCTTTCATTTCAAGAAACCAAAAAACTTTAAGGCGATTTGCTCCCAAGATAAAATATTAAAAACAATTTCTCACTAGAAATTAGAAAAACACTGCCAATTGGCCCCAATTTGGACACAGTAACAATAATTGAAGTTAATTATTATTACTTAATTTTATGTTAAAATCCAAAAAAAAAATATAAAGTTTTGTAATTATTATTTAATTTCATATAAAAACAAGAAAATATATTATTTTGGGCTCGACAATTTGATATGTGAAACTCACATTTAACCTTGGAGTGAAGTTTAAATGATAAAGGTGTCCTAAAAGATAAATTTTTCTATTACATCAAATAAGGATAAGATATAATAAAATATTTTTTTAAAGGGATATTATGATTTACCTAGCTTTTGAAAAAATGACACTTACCCCCTTACGTTTATTACCAATTTAATAAACCCCCTGACTTCTTAAAAAAAGTAATATATCCTTACTATTATGCTGTCATTAGAAATCTGTTAAGTTGAAGGTTATATCAATAATTTATCTTAAAATATAATAAAAATAAAAAATACAACCATGGACCACCATTACTATTAAATTAAAATCATTTTGTTTTTTTAGTGTCCAAAGTTTGATTAAATAACTTTATAAGTTTAAAATTTTGAAAATATAGTTAAAAGTTTTAATTTTATATATAATATCCATTATATCCTTATACATAATACTTGTTAAAAATAACTAATAAGTCTATAAAATTTGATCAAATATAATATATTTATATACAATTTAAGAATATTGTATAATGGATATTGTAATAAAATTAAAATTTTTAAGAATATTTTTATTATTTTAGACTTATAAAGTTATTTAGTCAAACTTTAGGTACTAAAAAGACAAAATAATTTTAATTTAATAATAATAGTGGTCCTATGATTGTATTTTTTATTTTTATTATATTTTAAGATAAATTACTGATATGACCTTCAATTTAATGAATTTGTAACAGAAGTATAAGAGTATGGGGTATCTTACTTTTTTTAATAAGTCAGAGAATTTCTTGAATTGATTGTAAACGTAAACGGTAAATGTCGTTTCCCCCAAAATTTAGGGATAAATTACAATATCTTTTTTTAAAATCTCATGAGGGTAATAAGCAATTCAATTTTTCTGTTATATAAAGAATAATTATATATATATATGGCTTGGCACCTGATCACTGTCAAGCCATTTTTAAAATTGCATCAGCATGTTTTTATCTCATTGAAATTTTGCTCAAAACCAAAAAAAAAAATCACGATTAATAATACTATGAACTCAAACATCCCATCAAATGTTGTGTAATTATATACGTAAAACTTAACTTATATACTTATATATATATATATATATATAAATATATAATATATCAACAATTTCATAAATTTATATGTATATTTACGATTATTTATAAACTACTAGATTTATATACTCTTAATTATTAAAATTAAATTTAATATATGTATTAATTATAATATATTAATAAATATAGATATATAAATGTAGATATATTTATAAAGTTATGAAAAATAAATAATTGATTAAATCAAGTAACAATATATAAGGAACGAATTCTCAGCTTCATAAATTTATAGATATATTTACAATTATTTATAAATTGTTAGATTTATATACTCTCAATTGTTAAAATTAAATTTAATATGTATATTAATTTATATATATATGTAAAGTTATAAAAAATAAATAATATGGCATTCACCTTGCAAAAAAGTGGATATAGTGTTGCTGCTATCGCATTTTCCTAAAATATCAAAGTTAAATATTGCTTTGTCTTTATAATTGTCACTCAAAGGCGGCCGAACCCCTGTAAAATATTATTCCATATATACAAAGTTAATTTAATTAAATTGACAAATAATTAATTGAGTGCTAGCTTGTCTGAAATTTTAATTATTTTACTTTTAATCAAGAATTATATAAATTAAGACAAAATGAGTCATGTAGTTAGTTAAAGTGCATGAAGGAATGATGATTACTTGATGTTAAACATTAAAGATAATTAGAACTCCTTACTCAAGAAAAAGGTATACTTATCGGAGAAAGAGGAAGAACGGCAACATGTACCGCCGGAGAGCGACGAATGAAGAGGTTTGTATTAGGACAAGTATCCTAAAAGTATGTAATTTATACATTTTTTAAATAAATAAAATTGACATTTTTTTTATACTTAATTATGTTTATATTTAAGATCAGAAAAATCTTAGTTTATTTATATAACCATAGTCTTAGTATATATAAGTGTTATATATACAAGAAGATTAAGATTACGAATAATGAATAATAAATTGAAATAGTCCGTAATAAATTAATTAAAATTGGGTTCTTTAATTAAATATTACTAGTGGGGTCTACTAATATTAAGGATGTGATAGTTTTATCCGGACTGTCAATGCAGTACATCATGAAAGAGACACTTTATATAATATAATTATATAAGATTGAACTAGACATAGTCTGAATTCTCTTATAAATTCTGTTCTTAATTGAGAATTCAAACAATGTTAATAGATGATCATATGTAAATCAATCTTAATCCTGAGTAATCAAAAACTCTTGTTTATGTTATTGAATATTTTGAGTTACTTGTTAAGGTTTGTTTTAAGAACAACTCAACACTTGTATCTTGTAGATTTAACGTGATAAATAGCTGATATGTGATATACAGATATAAAATCTATTTCTTTCTATTAAAAATTAGAAAGTTGATTCCCTTAAGTATTAATTTTGTAACTGAACAGTTTGAACGCTAAATTTATAATTGGTTTATAAATTAATTATTCAACAGTGAATTAATGAAACTTAAGGATAAAGATGTAATTAGAGAGGTAAAATGAAAAATTGACCTAACTCTAATTATAAACCGTTTATGGGGGGTTGAACTGCATATAGTAATTATATCCATGGACTGCTTAAAATTTGCTGAGTAAAATATATCCACAATTTCAAGAGTTCAATTCCAGATTTTTAGTGGAACAATATTGGAATTAATAATTTGAATTAATTAATTAAATAATTTAATTAATTATCTAAATTTATTGGAGCTTGAAATTATAGGTTCATAGGTCCCCAATATCACCTCTAGTTAGGTGCAGTATATAAAACAATGGATAAGATTATTACACTAAATGCTTTTATGTCCAGAAAATAAGTTTCTAGAATACCTATTTTAATTTGAATTTAATTAATTAACTAATTATTAAAATATTTTAAGATAAATATCTTTCATTAATATTCAAATAATTTAATTTGATAAATTAAATGGATAAATTCTCATAGAGATATTTATCCTCTTTATCTTTTCTTTTAAATATTAATTTTGAATTAATTAGAATTTCACTTCTACTAGAATCAGTTTTATAAAATTCAATTAATTAATAAATGTTATTAATTAATTAATTTTATTTTGATTGAAATTGTTTTAATTAAAATTTTACTTCTATTAGGAGTTGTTTACATATTTAGTTAATTAATAAACGTTATTAATTAATTAAATTAATTTAATTATATTCTAATTAAAATTATTTTAATTAAAATAGAAGTTATATAAAAAGAAACAAAAAAAGGGTGGAAACCCTAAGAAAGGTGATTAAAAAAAAGTTTTTCTTTAAACTTATAATATAGAAGAAAACCAATTTTTCTCTAAAAAAGTCATTGTATTAAAAAAGAAGTTCACTCTTTTTTTACGGCAATTGCTGGAGGATTGGTTTGGAAAATCTAAAAGTTGGACTGCCTTGTTATAATTAAGTATTGGACTTAAGAAAACAAATTTGGCCTATATAGACATTTATGTCTGAAAACTTGTTAAGATTAATCTGTTACAGATTTTAAAAGACTATTATTTTATTGAGCCTACGAGCCTATATACTTTTGTAATTTTATTTAATTATTTGGCTTTGTAATTAAACCTAAGGGACCGGTCAAATTAATTAATTGTTAATTATTTTTGTTATGAGATATGTGATAAGATAACATAACCATGCATAAAAATATGTCATTCATAATACCCACTCATTGTCATTATTGAATATCATGCATACATGTTATCATTTCTATTTAATAGTTAAATATGAATATGATTATAATTAACTAGATTAATTGAATAGAATAATAAATTAAATAATGGGTAATTAAGTTTTATAATTAAACTTGATAAGTATCTCATCTATTTAATTTTGACTGACTTAAATTATTATTAAGTTTTAGGTTAGCCTATATTCTAATTTTTTAATAACATGTGATTTTATTAAATATGTGTTTATTATTTAGGCCCATATTAATAAAACTAGGTTATCCTAATTTGTTAGGTCCAATTAGATTAGACTCTATTAACCTAAATAATGAATTAAAATAGGATTATATTCTATATATCTACTAATTATTAATATGAGATATAAATAATTTACTAGGGTTATAAAACATCTTATGTTTTATAATTAGAAACATATAGTTTTTAAAATAATGAGTGAAAGAGGGATACATGACAATATACCTCACAGTCCCCATTGTTAGTACAAAACTGTGAGCTATAGGCAGCGCCTCGCGACGCTTAGATTTCGTCCTCCCCATAGAGGGTGTCTGAAAAAAAATCAAGGTTAGCTTCCTAGTGATAGGATTCAAATAATGTATTTCAAAATTGACTTACCCTACGACAATATTTTTGAGTTAAGTTGGTAGAATCCAAAACAATGAGTTATACTCATAAAGATACAAATTCAATTGTTAATGGTATCTTGACAAAAAATAATGATAATTAATAAATGAATAAAAATATGATATATTTTAAATTTCATTTATTAATTGAGATAGTTTCAATTCAATTATATTAGTGTGACTTATCATACGGTGGCACATTAATTATAAGATTAAATTATCATCGTTTAGTAATTTAATTATGAGTTTATCATATGCATCATGCATCACATTTACTATTCCAAAAAATGTTGTGATATTATGTTAAGTATATTAAATGTTATATTTATTTATTTCAGCAATTATGTCTGCAACCAATTCCATTATCGGTTTACTTGCAAATGAAAAGTTAAATGCTAAAAATTTTATAAAATGGAAGAGTAATATGAATATAGTGTTGATATGTGAAAACTAAAAGTTTGTTCTCCTTAAAGAGTGTCCTCCAGAACCTGCTGCCAATGCACCTTGTAATGTACAAGAGCGATATGACAGTTGGATTCAAGCTAATAACAAGCCTTGTTGCTACATGCTAGCCAGTATGAATGATGTGCTTAAATAGAAGTATGAACGGATGGAGACTGCATATAAGATATGGGAGTCCCTCCAGGCCATGTTTGGGCAACCTTTAGATCAATCGCGTCATGAAGCTACTCGTAACTACAAGAATGTAAAGATGAAAATGGGTGTTCCAGCTACAGAATATGTTTTGAATATAGTGAATTACATGAATGCGGCAGAGATTCGTGGTACGATCATTGATGAGCGTACTCAAGTCAGCATCATACTTGAGTCACTATCACCAGCTTTTATATAGTTCAAGACGAACTATATTATGAATAAGCTGAATTACAACATGATTTAGTTATTCAATGAACTGCAAACCTTTAAGGCTATCTCGAAAGAGAAGCCCAAAGAAGATAAGGCAAATGTTGCATTGCTTCCTCTAGTAGGACCAGAAAGAAGAAGAATACAAAAAATGGTTATGGAGCACAATCCAAGAAAGCCAAGAAAGGATTCAAAGTCAGCAAGAACATAACACCAAAGAGAAAGTGTTTTCACTACGGAGTTGATGGATATTGGAAGAGAAACTGCAAAAAGTATCTCTATGAACTAAAAGAGAAGAATAAAGATAAATTCGATTTACTAGTTCTAGAAGCTTGTTTAGTGGAAGATGATTTATCTCCTTGGATAGTTGATTCAGGAAGCACTAACCATGTTTGTTCTTCATTACAAATACTTAGTTCTTCCAGAGAGCTTGCTGATGGAGACTTCACCATGAAAATTGGCATTGGAGCAATTGTTTCTGCATTAACAATGTGAGTCGCTCATTTACATTTTCAAAATTAATTTATTGTTTTGAACAATATTTATTTTATTCTTAGTTTTAGAATAAATTTGATTTCAGTTTCTAAATTGGTTAAACAATTATTTGGCATTTCATTTAATAATAATCAGATTATTATTTAAAAAAATATTTTATATATTTGTTTAGCAAAAGAAGAAAATGAGCTTTATGTATTAAGGCCAAATGAACGACCATTACTAAATACATAACTATTTATAGTAGAACACTATAAACCTAAAAGGCAGAAAGTTTCTCAAAATGACGAAACATATCTTTGGCACTTTAGGTAGGTCATATTAATCTTGATAGAATTAACAGACTCCTAAAGGATGGTCCTTTAAGAGAGCTAAATGTTGGTACTCTACTTGTTTGTGAATCTTGTGTAGAGCGTAAAATAACTAAAAGACCTTTCTCAGTAAAAGGCGAGATGGCCTAAAAACCACTTGAACTTGTACATAGTGATCTCTACGGTCCATTAAATGTACAAGCTAGAGGTGGTTATGAATATTTTATCAGCTTTATTCAAGGTTTAGCACTAGAATTACAAAGAAAAAGTTGTACAAAGCTAGGAACGTTGGGGTTTGTTTCTAAGAGCATATAAGGATTAGTGATGGAATGACAATTACCATCATGTCAGACTAAAAAAAGGGAATTATTGTAGTTATGAATGAGCAAATGTCGTGGGCATAAGTTAGGTATTGTGCTTGATATATTTTTGCCAATTTATGCAAGTTATTCTCGGCTGAAACACTTAGGACATTATTATAACAAATAATCTCATTTCATCAATACTTATTAAATCAAGCCATCAAATTTTATCTCATTTCATCTATCCGCTCAAGATATGTAGTGCCCATGCAACATGATACCTACAACATAAAAATAAAAAGTTTATATTCAATTAATCATCAATTTTTTTAAAACATTAATTATTAATAGATAATATATTTATAATATCTAATCCTTATTATAGTATTTACTTAAACGAAGAAATTTAATTATGAAAAATATAAGCTAATGAAGGTTATCAGTACTAAGTTTATCAACAAATCCATCTCCATTTTTCACCTACAGATATAATAGTTCAATTGATCAATTACTAAATTTATTAAAACATATTAAAATTAGAAATTACAATAATGATTAATTTGTAAGAACCAAGAATTAAAAATCACACATACATATCAATAACTATGTTTTTGAAGACAAATTTGATACATCATATTTATTGTGGTCAAGTTGTCTGCAATTAACACATTTTAAGTAGAAATGGAAAAATATATCGTTTTTTAGGGTATTAGGGAATCTTACATTATTATTAAAGCTAGGGATCTTATTAGTCTTTTATCAATAAATGTTGTTACACGTAAGGTATAATGTCTAATTTCTTTGTGCTCGATTTTTCTTTTCCTCAATTTTTAAATTTTTAATAAATATGTGGGAGATAAAAAATTTATTGTCTATAGATTAAGTTTATTACTTTCATTAATAATATCATGCAAATTTTATGAAATGCAAGTTTGAAGTCTTAAATGCTTTAAATATTTTGTTATTCTCCTAAATTGAATATACAAATAAATGAATAAGCAAATAAGTGTAAATGCAATAGAAAAATTGTTCTTAATTAATCAATTTTAAATTTGACAATTGCATGTTTGTATTGTGATTGTGTATTCTTATATATGTGGCATGGAATTGTAGTAAGATATAATTAACTCATGTAATCTTATTTTAATGCAAGTTATCTCTTTAAGATAAGATCTTATTTAGGAATTAAATTAATGTAATTTAATCCTAATTAAAAGAGATGTTTAGAGGCTTATAATAGAATACTATATCCTAAATAATCCTATTTAAAATAAAGTACTTATTTTATCTAACCTTAAGTTAATTAAAATAAAGTTTTGGTCCTTATAAAAAAAAGCATTTTTAGACTTTTAGGTTATGTATTAACCTAATTATATAATAGATCATTTGTGTCTAGGTACCACAAAAGTGGATTAGGCCAGTGATATTTTATTCATTTAGGCCAAATTTGAATCTACTTTTACCTTTCATGCTATGACACATGATTTTTGTCTCGAAGAGTAGCTTGAACCCATTTATACATTTTTATAAGTAACTTGGATAAAATGATATAGTTTTGGCTTAGACTTGGGTTCAAGTCCGTGATCTAATTCCGAGTATCAATATCTTTATCATTAAAATATTATCAATAAAATTGACACCATCTCACATCAACAAAATTCAATTACTCATCATATTACATTGTTTGTCCACAAGGGCAATTTGGTAACTTCACCACTTCTGTGGATCTCTAAACAAGCGTATTTAGAACTCTAAATTTTGCAGGCGACATAAGACTTACAGTTTAAACAAGCGTATTTAGAAATGAGCATTCTCCTTACATATTACAAATTAGATCATATATATCGATCATATCATCGATTTTTATTAATTTATTTATAACAATTTAAGTTCCATAAACCCTTACAAGCATTAATTGCAGACACACTAGATCATTCTACTCTCTCAAACAGCACTTTGTCAATATGGTAACTTACAGTCTTAGGATCACAATGGGCAGTGTAGTAAAAACTTTTCGCTACTGTGAGAAATATTTGCTTGGCCTCAGTGTTCATGGCATCTAAGGAATTTTGGAGTACTAATTGCACAAGTTCTTGCATCTCTGACTCTATTTCAAGCTTTTTGGTGCTATCAATATTCTCATCTCCCTGCAGAAATCAAATTAGAAGATAATTATTTTTCAATAAACATTATTTTAAAATTACAAGATTGTCTGCACACTCATTCAATGAAATTTTATGGCATATATTGACCTTTTGCATTCGGAAACGAGCAAGTTTGTAGCATATTTTGTTGGTGAGGTGGAAGAGTTGCTCATACTGAGGATGATACAGCAGTTCCTCTGAGAGCCAATTTCCAACACTTAGATTTAATATTGTTTTCACTAGTAATTCTGCTTGTCCTTGGTGACTATCTCCTTCAACTTCCCATTTCATCAGCCATTTTTCCCACTGTTTCCTCATACAAAACAAACATACATACAAAAAGTTAACTCGCCGAAATAATTAAATTATAGTAGTTATATTGATATAATTTTATTGATACTAAATTTCATTATTTAATGTTAACTAGTAAACTTATTTCCACATGGAAAAAAAAAATTAATAAGTCCCCTCTGTATTTACCTTTTATTATTTTATATACTTTTTTTCTCTTTTGATTAGGTCTCTAAGAATTTTAATGTTAATGAGATTTTGATAGACAAGTTCGTAACTTGGAGTTTACTTTATTTCTATTTATTAGATCGTATCCAATAGTTAAAAAAATTTCTTTTTTTCCTAGACTCAATCTGTGTATTTCAGGAAAGAAAATAAAGGTCTGATAGAGTGAGAAGCCCAAAACAATGTGCAACTCGAAGACACGAGGCTTAACAAATTCATTTTTCCTATTAGAAGTAATAAAAAAATTAATATATTCAGTATATACGATGATCATAGGATACTTACTGCGTGAAACAGGTGGCGAGTAATATCTCGATTTTGTGTTGTCTGTGAGCCAAACGAGTGGTAAATCAGATTCCCAAGCAAGGGTCCAGTGAATTTTTGTCCTGTTTTGCTTGAGTTCAAGCTCCTGCATTTATACACACACACAAACGAGTAAATTAAACACTTATATTTTAGAATTAACATTCTAAATATGAGTAGAAAGAAAATATATAGCTGCATGCATACTGCTGAGAATTATTGCAATATTTTTTGAACTCATCAACGAAGGCTTTCCTTTGCTGATGACTAGAATCCTTGTTGTTGTGGAAATACTTGGCAATTGTCTCCACCAAGATTGCAGTCTTAGCCCAGGCAATTCTCTCTCCCGACCTTTCAGGTTCATATATGCTTGCCGATGCCAGAAAATATGCTAAGAGAAGATCCCTTTTGCTTGTCCCAAAATTTTCAAGCTGGCATTCTGTATACCATCTGTTCATGCACACATGCCATGGCATATATAATTCTTTAATTTGCATACGTACTGTTGATGTTAGATATCTGCATTATGGCCTGTTTTGGTCTTAACTGGTCTCACGATTTTGTCCTTCAAAAGGACCCTCATGGCACAGGAAGCTTATCACGATGGCCTTTCTAGCAGACAAATCTGGCATCAACATATATATAACAAAATTGTTGATGTGTGGCTTAGTGTTCACACTTACTTTTGCATACTGACCCATTCAGCTTGATGTGTGGCTTGGCAACTGTTGTAATCTAATTTTGCAAGCTCAAGATAGTCATTATTGTTGATGTAGGGCATTCTGCAAGTTGATTAAACAACCATATTATTATTTGACTTAATTATAATATTAATATAAACTAATTAAAATAGATTAATTTCATTTTGATCCTTAATGTTTTAAAAAATATCATTTTAGTTGACATATTACACGTTATATAAAAATATAAAACTATAATTTTACCTTTTTAATTATTAAAATTAAAGATGAAAATTAATATGTAAATAGTATAATGACTTTCATATATTTTAGGATTGGGTTAAAGATTATTAATATTATGTAAATTAAATTGAAAATTAGCCTACTTCTCTAACCGCTAAAATTTAACATAAATTTAGTTAAAAGACATAACTAACATTAAGCGAAACAATTTGAACCTAAATATTAATTTTCAATAAAACTAGGAATATGTTTATATAATATGTAAATTATACTTAAAAAATGATTTGTTTTGAAACATTAAGAATCAAAATAAAACTACCTTAACTAAAAATCAATAAATTACATTCAACTTAGAAAACGTAAATAGACATGGACATACCTGTAAAGGGTCTTGCCAATCCAAACGTCATCTTCTCCCCCGTATTGATCTATGTAGAACCGTGACTCAATTCTCGACAAGCTTGCATACCATGGAACCTCCAATGCATAAGCCACCTGTAGTCAATATTATTACATTTAACATGTAATTCATATAAGTTTTATTTGGCCCTTTAACTTTCATTTTTTCTGTCTTAATTCCTACAAAGTTTGAAGCATTACATTTTGAACCCCCAGAACATGAATTCTACGTCGGCCACTCTATTTTCCTACCTCTCCAGGTAAGTCCTTAGCGATGACCCATTTATCTAGGAGCTTATTAGCTGCCAACTTTTTTCTTAAAAACTTTTCTGAAAACTGCCTGGCCTTCTCAAGGATTTTCTCTCCGGGGAATGAGACCTGGATAGCTCTGTACAGGTTGAATGTTAGAGTAACAGCCTGTTGGCTAGTCTCTCCAGGAAAGCAGAAGAACTCATCACCTTCCTCAAATTGCTGAAACACATCTGTAACATGCATGCATGCCCAAAATTAAAGCACTCATAAAAAAAAAAAGCTGAAACACAAATTAAAATTAATTAATCATTCATTATTTAAATCTAATTAATTTAATTACCATATATACCTGGAGAAACATCGTAACCATGTAATCTTAGAAGCCTAAATCCCATAGACGTGTCATCAATATCAGAAAACGGGCTATTTCTTGCTGCGTAAATACCCTCTTCACTCCAATATCTGAAATTTAATTAAGTGCAAAACCCAACAAGCTGGATCACTTTTGAGCTATATATCCAATAATTTTTAATAATTAATAAACTTAATTAATGAGTCACACCTGTAAATATAATCCATACGCTCTTTAATCTCTAGCCGGAAATATCTTGAAACTCCTAGGCGCTGCAAGCGATCCACAGCCCATAGTTGTTCGAACATATCAACTGGATACACGCATGGGACTGTATTAAAATTGAAAACAAGAATTAAAGTTAATTACTATCAAGGATTAATAAATTAAATTTAATAAAGGTGATTTAGTATGTTGTATAGTACCTCCCCCATTGAATCTTTGGACAACTTGTGTTAAATATTTCAGGCAATTTTCATCTTTAGTTTGCATGAAAGCATAGGCAGTGGAGGATAAAGAGAACAAGAATGATCCATCCTGGAACTGCAATTTCAGAAGTTTTGCCCAATCTAAGTCTGGCATTCCTTCGAAACTATAGAGTAGTGATGTGGGCACACTATGCATTTTCTCTCTTGGTACTCTATATATCCCACAATCCAACAAAATAAATAAATAAATATAGTCTCTTAAACAGCAGCAAATTCATAATTTTAAAATATGAAAATATATATATATATATATATATATATATATATATGGAGAATGATCCACAATGTCATATTTTAGATATATTTTTATATCTATTGCTTGTTGTTAAATTTAGACACCTCCAATTATTGAAATTAAATTTAAAAAATATAATTAATACATTAATTATAATTAAAATATTATAATTAATGCACATATTCAATTCAGTCTCAAGTATCACAGACGTCTAAATTCAACGTCCACAAATTAGTGTAACAATAGGTGCAAAATATGTGGCCACAAATTTTATATATATAATATTCTTGATAGAAGCTTGAATAGTTGTGAATATTTATCTACCTTTTAATCTTTTCATTTCTCATGGCAAAGATCTTTTGTAAGACATGGAAGTCATCTAGCACTTCAATACCTAAACTCTGAGCTAATTCAAGGAGGGAAGGGAAAGCAACTTCAAATCCAATAGTCATGTGTTCTTCATTCTCATTTCCAAGCGTGGATATGTTTTCTTTCAAGAAAGATATCCCTAGTTCAACAACAAAATTAAACAGTTCTGTGTTAGATTTAACGATCGAGCTTATAAAAAAATATGGGTTCATTATATATTTTAATTTTTCAGTACCTTTTTCACACTTATCCTGATGAATATTCCAGGATTTGAGCGCTACAACACAAGCCAAGGTGTTGAGCAACCGATCGTGGGCTAAAAATATTTTCTCGCCCCATGAACCATCGGGGAGTTGATTGTTGGCAATCCATTCAAGACAAGATGGAAATTGAGGAGAATCACCACTACCACTAATATCTTTAATAAGAGCAACCCATGCCGTATCATAAGGTGATATGCTGATCTCTCCATCGTCCATTGAGCGCAGTATGGATTTGATGATACGGACATGTTTATCTATCCCATCATCGGACGTAGAAGAGAAAACCTTTTGAGAAACAAATAAATAAATTAGCTTCTACTCCAGGTTTGAATTTGTTTATTATATTTGAATAGTTAGGTGTGTAGTTAATACATTTCCTATTTTATTGTGTTTCATTCTTACCGGCCCATCGCGCACACACATACCCATGCGAGCGCATAGACACATCCACACACCCCCACCCATTCTTAATGTTATGATCTTTTGATTCTTTAATTTTCTAATTATAAAAATGTTCATTGATACGAAATTGAGTTAAATGCTTGGAGATGTTAATTAATCAGCTTATTGGTTTTCTTATCATTTTGTGTTTATCTTCTTGAATATATCTAAATTTTAGGAGGGAGGTTATCTAATCAATTTATTGATTTTTTTTATCATTTTAAATTTATCACTTTGGATGTATACAGACTTTGATTCAAATTCATCTTTGATTCTAAGCTTTTGATTTGGTAAAAGAATTAAATTATTTTGATTTAAGCAATTTCTCAGATATTCAAATTTGGTTGATTCCTTTCTGAGTGTGGATGCATGCTTTTATTTCAAGGAACCAAAAAATTTAAGGCGATTGGCTCCCAAGATAAAATATTAAAAACAATTTCTCACTAGAAATTAGAAAAACACTGCCAATTGGCCCCAATTTGGACACAGTAACAATAATTGAAGTTAATTATTATTACTTAATTTTATGTTAAAATAAAAAAATATATCAAGTTTTGTAATTATTATTTAATTTCATATTAAAACAAAAAAATATATTATTTTAGGCTCTACAATTAGATATGTGAAATTCACATCTAACCTTTGAGTCAAGTTTAAATGATAAAGATATCCTAAAAAATAAATTTTTCTATTATATTAAATAACGATAAGATATAATAAAATATATTTTTAAATCTGAGGAGAGTAATAAGCAATTCAATTGTTTTATTATATAAAAAATAATTATATATATATATATATATAGAGAGAGAGAGAGAGAGAGAAAGAAGAAGAAGAAGAAGAAGAAGAAGAAAAGGCAAAAGTATGTTAAAATCACCTCAAGCACTTCCTCTTGTAAGTCATCCCCCTTTTTCGCTGGGCACCTGATCACTGTCAAGCCATTTTTAAAATTACATCAGCATGTTTTTATCTCATTGAAATTTTTCACAAAACAAAAAAAAATCACAATTAGTAATACCATGAACTGAAACATCCCATCAAATGTTGTGTAATTATATACGTAAAACTTAATTTATATACTTATATATATATATATAGATCAACAATTCCATAAATTTATACATATATTTACGATTATTTATAAACGGTTAGATTTATATACTCTCGGTTATTAAAATTAAATTTAATATATATTAATTATAATATATTAATATATATAGATATACAAATATAAATATATTTATAATTATTTATAAATTGTTAGATTTATATATTTTTTATTGTTAAAATTAAATTTAATATGTATATTAATTTTTATATATATGTGTGGGTAAATATATATGTAAAGTTATAAAAAATAAATAATATGGCTTTCACCTTGCAAAAGAGTGGATATAGTGTTGCTGCTATCGCATTTTCCTAAAATATCAAAGTTAAATATTGCTTTGTCTTTATAATTGTCACTCAAAGGCGGCCGAACCCCTGTAAAATATTATTCCATATATACAAAGTTAATTTAATTAAATTGACAAATAATTAATTATTTTACTTGTAATCAAGAGTTATCTAAATTAAGACAAAATGAGTCATGTAGTTAGTCAAAGTGCATGAACGAATGATGATTACTTGACGTTAAACATTAAAGAGAATTAGACCTACTTACTCAAGAAAAAGGGATACTTATCGGAGAAAGAGGAAGAACGGCAACGCATACCGCCGAAAACTGCCGGAGAGCGGCGGAAGAAGAGGTTTGTAGAATGCAGAGACATGGCCTATGTTTTGTTTGGCTGGAGAGAAAAAAATGAGTTTGCTTATTAAGAAGATAAACGGTGGGTCACGTCTTTCTCATCACTCAAATTCACCTATACCCCTATTTTAATTACCATCTTTTAATCCAATCTTTAACTCTAACAGCCGGCCTATTGAACTACCCCTATGTTAATTATCATCTTATAAATTTGACTGACAAGGCAGGCTTCTATTGTGACTGCTGCAGTTCTCGCTCAGGTAAAATCAAGCCTCTTTATTCTAAATAGAGTGTGTAAGTTATTTTAGGTTCCAATTAGTTCTGAAGTGCTCCTTTACTCGTCATCTTTCCTTCCCAATCGGTAAACAAGAAGAATTTCCTCTGAAATTGACGGATTATTATTCTACCTATCATAAATTCAAAATTACAAATTTAATGCATTTAGGATGCATTTGACAAGTTGTACTAGACTGTATTAGATTGCGATCAATTAAATTGGATCAGACTAGATTGTAATAGATTGTATTGTATAATATATGTTATTTTCTTTTGGTGTGTAATTGTAATATAAAATATTAATTATATGAATTTTATTTTTTAATATTTAATTATATATATTTTTTAATAAAAAATACATGCGTTAATACTCAAAATATTACTATTATTTGTCATGCCAACCTTGCCATATATATCATTAGAATTTTTATTGAATGTTTTATCTAATAGTACCATTACGTAATTCAAATATTTAACTTCAAATTTATAGACAACGGTTGCTCAAACAATGATGGTAATGGTACTATTGTGCAAAGCATTCAACAAAAATTATATTGATATTCATAGTGATCCAAACATTGATCGATGGTAAGGATCAATGGCAATAATAATAGTGTAAGATATTTTAAAATTATTATTCTTAAGAAATTATTTTTTGACAAATTAAAAAAGTGATACAGTCTAGACTTAACTCATGGGGGGTGTAGGCTGGTCAAGTCTGACATATTAGACTGTATTATTCTTAATTTTTATACAGTTTAATCCATTTAAATTTTGACATTAAACACTAAATTAAAAAGTTTTTGTCCAACAAAATAAAATAATACAGTAACAATGCCACTCAACAAATATGCCCTTAGTTATAATTATCAATACTTTTGTTTTTCTAAATTGTTATTATTTTTAAGAAAATTGACATATAACCCCTTATGCTTGGGAAAACATATATATATACCTTGTTGTTTGGAAAAAAATAAATGTTCTTAAGTTTGGATAAACATATAGATAGTCTCATTGACTTTTATTTCTATTAGTTGACCGGTTAGATTACTAATTTGTATACCTAAATTTTTTTAATAATAACAAATTAAGAAATAATTATTTTAATTATAATAATTTTGTCTATATTTTAATATTTTCATAATGTATTAAGGATTGAATTTTTAGTTTATTATTTTAATAAAAAATTTAGAAAAAAATATTATTATTAAAAATTATAACGTTGAATTAGATTGGACCCATATGTTAAAATATTTTTAACTCTCTTCTTTTACATTTTTAGTAATACTTTGTTATTTAATTGTCAAAAAAATTTAAAATATTTTTCAAACATTTTATTTTTTATATAGTATACTTATTTAAAAGGTTAAGTTCAGTATATGTTTTAATAGAAATTATAAAAATATAAAATAAGAAGAGAATTTGATGCTATATGTTAATTGAATTAGAAATTGAATATATTTTATATTATAGTTAAATAATATACTTTAATTCTACTTAAAATATAAAAAAATTATTTTTACTCATAATATATATAACATGTATTATTTTTTATTTATATTTTTTAAAGAAAATGTAATAAATTTAACATAATTTTTCAATAGATATATTATATACAAAAATAAAATTTTTAAAAATATTTTATTTGAAAATATTTTGGATAATTAAATATCAAATAATTACTAAAAAAATATAAAAAATGTTAAAATTATTTTAGCATATGAGTTTGATTTAACTTATTTTTAGAATTTTTTTAATAATAGTATTTTTTCTTAAATTTTTATTAAAGTAATAATTTAAAATTTTATTTATACTTAGTATGTTGTGAAAAATGTGAAAATAAGGTCTAAAGTGTTATAATTAAAATAATTATTTTTTAATTTATTATTTTTCGAAAGTTTAGGGATACAAATGACAATAATCTAACCAATCAAGTAATGGAAATAAAAGTTAAGGGGGGGCATCTACCTATTTGTTTAAACTTGAGAGAGCATTTGTTTTTCTTTAAACATCATAGGGTATGTGTTTATTTCTTCAAACATCGAAGGTATATGCCAATTTTCCTTAATAAAAAATAGTTTTTTTGTTTCTTTTTTATAACACGACACCATTAGCCAGGCCAACCAATATGCAAAGTTATGATATGTTATGCTTATCTTATCCAAATCTTGTTGGCCAACCAATATTCTATAATATGATATGCTTACTGTATCCAAAGCTTTGTTTGTTGCTGTTGGGAAATTTTCAAAAGTTTGTTCTAATATGATTTGCTCAAAATAATGAAATGAATTTCAGCTCCTTTCCTTCACACTAAACACTAAAATTTTATAATTGACCAAATAATATCCTAATTTATTATTTCTTTAAATTTAGGGACGAAAATATTATTATTCATTGAAATAATAATATGAATCTAATAGAGGTGAATTGATTTCTAACAAATATTAACATCAAATTCGAAATTCAATTTAACCACCCAGAAATTCAAATCAAACACAAATATAAAAATTCAAGAGATAGAGAGATGAATACAAGATTTATAGTTGTTTGATAATCAACCGGCCTACATGCACTCCAAGCTCTACTTGAAGATTTCATTAAACAACCAAGCTTTCATCCTACAAAACATAACAATTACGATCAAGAGGATTTCTGAGTATCTCTTAAATCTTACAAATGTTTGTTCTTTCCAAACACTTAAACAACTTAAGATTTATGGTATCCTGTCTTTACAAATATTTACTCAACTCAAACACAACACAGGTGAATTGGATGTTTTATCCAAACTTCATCTTGATCATAGATAGATCACACAGGTGCGGATCCATAAGCAATGACATATTCATATTTCATAATCAGTTAGGGACAACTTATTCAGGTTAGAAATCTCACGAGCTAAATTTCTAATATATGCTATAAAAATAATTACGCAAATTATAACCAGATCGTTGACTTTTTAATGTTACTACTTTAAAATAAAAAAGTAGTTCAAAGTTATTTTAAATATGTGATACAATTTTTCAAAATCACTTTTGAGAAATAACTTATTCTAAAATAACTTTTGACAAGTAGGAAAAAAATTGCTTTTTAAAATTTGATTTTCGAAAATAGTTTTGATATCAAAATTATATAAGTCTGAAATTCAACATAAAATAATTATTTTGATTCTAACTAGAAAATATAAATTATTAAATTGTAGATAAGAATTTTTTTAGTTATTTTCTACTTATTATATTTTTGTTTCTCAAAATATCAAAAATATTATATTTTTGCTATAATTTTTTAAATAAAAAATAATAATAATCTTGTTGGCATTATATATTTTGATCATTTACATTATTATATCATTCCAATAATAAAAACTATTAAACACATATAACCTAATTTTATCGATCAGATAATTGTCTGATTATTTCTTCAATTTAACGAACTCCTATTACTTTATAATCTATTACAATTCTAAACTAGCCTTGAAATTGATATTTATTATACTAATTTCAAAAAAATTACTAGTAGATCACACTTATTATTTATTATTTTTATATTATTTTATGTGAACTTAGATATTCATTAATGAAATCCTCATATTAATTTCATTTTCCATTTAGTTGCAAAACTTTTGCAAAATGGATTATAGATAAAAATATGTTTTAAATTTAAAAGAAATTGTTGACAAATTATATTTAAAAATGAAAAAGATTTACTAATATAACAAGTAAAAAGTATTTATATTAATTTTTTTTTTTTATGAAACATATTTTTCAATGTAACAATGATAAATATAGAAAAAATAATAATAAATGACTTATGAATCCTCATTTTAAAACTATTTGTCAGACATAATTTTTTTTCTGTTGTTTGTGTTATTTTTAGAATAACATGATCCACACTATTACAATAATACAGATACTTTTTACCAAAATAGCAATTGATATTAAAATTATAACATTACAAATTATTACACAAATTAACCACTTTATTTGTAACACATTAAATTTGTCACATTTATTAAATGAAACACATCCATTACAAGATTTGAGGGTTGATTTGACAAGGATGAACATTCCTACAATTAGATGGCATAAAGTTAAATACGATGGGTGGTAGAGTTTAGTTTCTTCCAATATCATAAATAAAATATCCCCATTTATTTTTCTAATTAAAAATTACTCATTGCTTGAAATCTGTATTGATAGTAAATTACTGAACTTAATTTATATATAGGTTAGTCTTCATGTTTAATTCATGTTTTCATATATTCATGACAGAAAAAAAAAAGATTGCATAATTAGTTTATTATGTGGTCTCATGACATAATTAAGAAATGATAATTAACTTATTTAAGTGAAAAATGACATAAACAACAACACTAATAATATATTTGTATAATCATTGTCACACATTTTGTTGAGAAAAAATATATATATATATATATAATTATTTATAAACGGTTAGATTTACATCTAAAAAAATTCAAATTTTTGTAAGAGTTGGGAAGCCATGGCTCCCTACAGGTCTTAACATGACTCCATCTCTATGTGAGTATAAATATATATACAAAATTATAAAAAAATTATTGATTAAATGAAATAATAATATATAAAAAGAATTATGACATTCAGAAAAGAGGGGATATATATTGTTGCTGCTACCGCATTTTCCAGAAATGTCAAAGTTAAATGTTGCATTGTCTTTATAATTACCACTCAAAAACATAATTAAGAAATGATAAACCATCAATAAAGACATAATTAGTTTAGACCTCGATAATTAACTTATTTAACTGAAAAAATAACATAAACAACAACACTAATAATATATTTGTATCATCATTGTCACACATTTTGTTGAGAAAAATATAACATGTTTTATTAAAATCAAAATTGTTCCTTAAAAATAATATCTGAAATTATTTTTTTAGCAAAATTGGGAGATCTAGGAAAACCTTTCATTTATAAAAGAGGTCATTTGATCTTTTAGATAATAGAGATTAACATTCTAATATGATTTAGATTAAGATTAATTAGATTACGAATTCACTAGTAACTTTTTTTTCTTATTCTGCATTATATATAAGAAACTATATATTCCCTTAATAGTATAATGATAAATGCATGTTTGCCTTATTTCCAAAAAGAAAAGAGGTTTAATTTTCACGAGGGTAGATTTTTCTTAAATTAAAGCAAATTACACTCAAATTAGATGCAAGACTTCTAATAAATTTGTTACATACAATTTGTAATATTAACAAACATAGGGATATTTCCACATAATCTTGAGGGTTGTGAAAATTTCAATTTAATAAAAAATATATGAAAATGATACAGACCTTCCCTTTAAACAGTAAACTTATCAAAATACCCTCAACATTATTTTTTTTTAAATTGTAAAATAGAATAACTTTGGATAAATTCAAACCTATGACCTTAATAGAAAAGGACCAATACCTTAATCATTGCACCAAATATATTTTAATAATATATTTTTTAATTCATAATATCATTAAATTATAAATTTTTAAAATTATTATCATTATTTAGATTTTTTAAATAAAAAAAATTTAACAATTATTTAACAATAATGTTTTAAAATTATTAGCACTAATAATAATTTTAGAATAATTTTATTACATAACAATTTAAATTTATTTTCTTTAATAATTATTAAGAATAATTTTATTGTTATTATTTGATAATAATTTTAAATTCAAGTTATTATATAAAATTTTCTTGAATTATACATTGTATAACAACAAAATAATTTTAATCATTACACATATATTTTCAAAAGAGATATTTATTAAGGATTAGAAAATATATTATTAAAATATATTTGATGTAGTAGTTAAGGTATTAGTCTTTTTCACTAATAATCTCTTTTTATAATTAGAATGGTGGTGGGCACATGCCATGTAACAAAGAGCATGTTTATGCTTTACAAGAACAGGATGTTATGTCTTCAAATAAACAAAAAGAAAAAAGCTCAGTCTTGAAAGCATAACCAAATTTCATGAGTTTAATTGATGTGCAGTATGATTCGAATTTCGTCAATGAAATCCAACAAGTTGCATCCATTCTCAAAAAACTAGTGACAGAAGATGGTTTTGAAATCATAACATTCAAATCTCAATAAAAAAGGTTAAAGGCAAAACAAAAAAGAATTAATGACATTCTCTCTCAAGGAGTTTGCTCGTCTTCCTCATGAAGATATCAAATTTAAATATAAGTTGCTGCATTTTTTTACTGTTGCATTTCTACTAAGATCTACTTCTAAGATTGCTTTGATGCACTGGTTTATGCTTCTTCTAGACTGATATCCATATGTAATGGTCCTAGCAAAGAGCGATTCTATGATGGGGGTTAATTTCTACTGTGGAGTGTCTTTCTTGTCATTTGGCAGATTATTTCTTCATAATTTTATTTTTTGTTTTCCTCATATTTTGTTTTCCTTTGTACTGCACCTTTCTTTTATTTAATAAAATCCATCTCTATCGCTTGGCTCTTAGAGGTTTAATTTAAAAAAATATATTAAAAAAAAACTTGAATTTGAGAATATTTTGATAAATTTACTATTTAGAAGGGAGATTTATGTCTATTTCTATAAACTTTTTGTAAATTATATAAACTTTAGGGGGAGTATGTGAAAATATCCAAAAAAAATATTATGTTAAAAAATCAAAATTAATCGTGTCATAGTATATTGTAAATATTTACCTTTAAATAGTAACATATATATCCTCAAATATCTATATAAAAGATTGGGCCCAATTGGCCTATTGTGGCCGGTTTTTCAAATTATAATGTTTTAAAAAAGATTAAAAAAATGTTATTTAATCCAACGAAAAATATTACAATGGCATATTCATATTTTATGATAAATTAAAAATAACTTATTATTGTGTACAAGTAATCAAATTTTTAGATACTTATTAAGAGTTAAACACCGCATTAATAAGTTAAGGAGAAACAAACATAAGAAAATAACTACGCTTGTTAACTAGTCTAATAAAATTTGGCTAAGTTTTATTTGTCAGTTGACTTAAACTCGGATGATCTTTTTTCTTTTTTTGAATATTACATAATTATATTTACAAGTTAATCAATATTGATAAAAAATTTATCGAGAGTAGGAAGTTGAGATAGGTATAAATCTCGTGTAAAATTTGCGTCTAATCTAGGGTAGAATTTATTTCAATATAAGAGAAATCTAACCAATGTGACTTTAAATATTAGAATCTCTTTCCTCGCGAAAAGGAAGATAGGTAAGCAATTTATTATTAGATTATTAATAGGTAACTTCTTTGATAATTTTAAGTAGTTAAAAGTTGGCAACTTAGTCATTGACTGGTCCAAATCCTAGAAGATACCCGTAGGACTTTCCCACACATTTGTGGTCACAATGAAAGTAGTTATCCCTTAAAATGAAGAATAAAAATCTCACAAGTCATGAATAGATATCTAAGGTATGTTGTAAAAGTGATTATGTAAATTCCTACCATCACTCTCACTTGTAATGTTAGTATTTTAAATGAAAAATGGTAGTTAAAAGCCATTTTATAAATTTGATAAAAAAGAAATAAAAGAGAATAGAAAAAAGAGGAAAGACGTGTTTTTTAGTTCTTTTTGGGTATAAGGACAAAATCGTCCAATTTCGTTAATTTTTTACAATTTTAAATAAAATTTAGTGGAGAGGGCATTTGTGAATTTTAGAATTTAAAAAGGGGTATTTTTAGTTATTTCCCTAGAAAAAATTTTTATGTATTTATTTCTATTATTTACTTTTAAATGACAATAATCATTTTATCCTTAAATGTAAAAATAATTTTGAGGTTATAAAGACTAGTATATCTTTTTTGGATATTAATAGAAGTGGAAAAATTTAACAAAAAATGGTCTAATGGTCAAATATTTTCGATTCAAAAATCTACTTGACACATGTTTTCAATTTTGAGAGTTCAACAGTGTTTTAACCTAAAAAAATATTTTTATATTTTTTTAGTACAACAATAATAACTATAAAAAGAAAAAAAAAAGTCCTTCAACTTAGAGAACATATGGTTTCTTATATTTTGGGCCAGCTTAATATTATAGCTCTGGTTAATCCCATGGATTGGGCTTAACAATGGGCCTGGTTCAATGATGATCTAAATATCTAAATTTTTCACATCACAAAATATTGGGAATATGATCATTGCCCTCCTATATTTTTTGCCAATTAACCAAATCACTCTTTAATTTTAAAACTTTATCCGTTATATCCTATCATTTGGTTGACTAACAGAAAAATTAATGTTTTGAAGACAAATAAATAATTTGAAGAATTTAATTAATTTAAACAAAAATATTTTGAAAACTTGATTTTTTAATTTTCTGAGAGTTATTTATGTCAATTTGTAATAAGTATAATTTAATATTATTAAAATATTATTTATTTAAAATTCATATTTTATTTCTAAATGGTTACTGGTAGGACCTATATTTTATAAATTGGAAACCCACTTTGTTTGTAAAATTAAAAGTTCAGGGTTTTTTAATAAATTCAATAATTTTCCGTCAATCAACCAAACGGTAGGATATAACGGATAATTGTTTAAAATTAATGAGTGATTTGGTTAGTTAACTAAAATTATAGGGGGGCAATGGTTATATTCCCCAAAATATTCGTCTCACAAAATGAATTTCATAACGGGGGAGGGCGGCGAGGTGTTATAACAATGTTTGGTAATAATGTTTTCAGAAACTGTTTTTCATTTTCGAAACAAAAAACATGTTTGGCTGGATATTTGTAAAACTTGTTTCCAGAAACAAAAAGTAGCATTATTTAAAATTTGAACTAGAAAGAGAAAACAACAAAATCTTGTTTTTCACCATTTTCAATGACTTCATAAAATTACTTGTAATTTTATCCTCAAAATAACTATATCTCTCATCTTAAAAAAACAATACCAAATATATTCTTCATATTTTTTATTTTATAAAATTATTTTTAACAAATACTACGAAACACATTTTCTATTATTAAAAATACCGTTTTAAAAATATAATCAAATGCAATATTTTTTACGATTTGTCCTTAGATTGTTTGCTCAATTTGAAAAGTTTACCTTATCTAAGACACTCTTAAAGACTTTTGAATTAAAATAAATACTCATAATCTTCTTCTTGTCTTGAAATATTTAAAAGAAAAAGAAGACTTTTAAAAAAAATAGAAGTAATAAATTATAATATGTGAATTAAATTTGGTGTCATATATTAATGGAATTAGTAATAAATTATAATTTTGTATTGTTATTAAATAATTTAATTTAATTAATAATATAAAAAAGAGAATTTTTATTATTTTTATTGATAATAAATATAACATATATGTATTTTTATATTTTTATTTATATTAATTATGAGTTTTCTAATTTTTAAAAAATATAATGGATATAATATAATTTTTTAAATGAATACGTTATATACAAAAATAAAATGATATTTTTTTAAATGAATATGTTATATACAAAAATAAAATGATAGAAATATTTTATTTAATTTTTTATAATTACATATCAAATTATTATTAAGAAAATAAAAAAATAATTATGAATATTTTATATATGTATTTACTGCAACTCATCGTCAGAATTTTTTTGATAGTAATTTTTTCTAATTTTTTATTAAAATAATAAATCGAAAAAAAATTAATTTTATGTTTTAGTCTTTAGTATGATGTGAGTAACATGGATTAAATTGTTATAATTTAAATAATTATAAATTAATTATTATATTAAAGTTTAGATATAATAATAATAATAATTAATAAATCAATTAAGATATGTCAAAGTTATTTGTCAATCCCCGAATTTTAGAAGTATCGAACTTTTCCTTAAACTTTATGAGATATCTGTCAATTTCTTAAAATTTTAAATTAGATTATACTTAAACTGAACTTAACCTAATCAAGCCAAATCAATTGGAATTGATTTGGTTTAATACAATACTTCAATTCGATTTTCATTTTAGAAAATGAAATTATTCGATTCACTTTTAAAGTTGGGTAAAATTCAAATTGAACCGATGAATATGCATCTCTATATATTACTTTTGCTTTCAAATTTCAACAATATATCAATAAAGGTATCAAATTGGTCAAATCAATACCATACAATATGCTTGTGTTAAAAAAAGAAAGGATCAACGTGAAACCTAAATCTACATAAAATTTAATCAAGCCATAAATTAAATATAAAATTCTAATAAACATCAAATTAATTTTTTTTTAAATATTTAAAATTTTAAAATAAAGAAAACTTAGAGAATAATATATCATAACATGAAATAATTTTAATATGTGTTATGAGTGGGACAAAATCAACTTTTTAAAAATTATGAAGGAATATGAATAAACTTAAGTTTTATAGACCAGTTGAATACAACATGTAAAGATGGCAAACGGGCGGGTCGGCCTGAGCACGGCTCGACCCAACCTGTGAATAGTGTCAGCCCAGCCTGGCCCTGCACAACACTGTTCACGGGCTAGGCCGAGAAAAAAATCTCATGGGCTGTGCCGTGCTGGATCGAAAATAGTAACCGTGCCGTGACGGGCCCAAAAAAAATTCATAAGTTACTATTTAGCCCATGAACAGTAAAATCTCGTCACTATTTACTATAAACAGTACACTATTTATTATAAACAGTGACACTGTACAGGCCTGGTGGACTATATTTTGACAGACGGGCCGGCACGATATGAACAGTAACCGTGCTTGTGGGCCGGGTTGGTATATTTTACTGTGCATATCGTACCGGCCTGGCCCAAGAATCCGTTGGGCTCATTTTTCATGGGTTATGTCAGCCCGGCACAGCTTATTTGCCACCTCTAACGACATGTTTGCTCCTTTACACATTGGAGACTAAATTATTAAAATAGAGAATATCTGTCCTAACATGTTATTTCTCTAAAGTTTAGGGATGAAAATATTATTACTCCTAAAACGTGGTACCGTATACCTTAAAATCAAATTTGGTGCAAACGGCATCGTATTAGTCCCACAAAATGAATGTCCTAAAACGTGGCATGATTTGAACTTCTTAAATTAAAGTTGTCCACAAACGACATCGTATTTGTGGCCCAAAATGAATTTAAAACGTGTCATAATTTGAACTTCTTCCTAGACCTCCGAAGCAGAACCCTTTCGCTCCCAAAAACCCTACTGAAAGTGAATTTGCAGAGAAAATGAGAGGAAATTCAGTGATTTTGCGTCGATTTCTCCTTCGACGCCAACTCCCTAATCTCAATTCAGTTAATCTCGTTAAAACCCTAATTTCTCCTTCAACAGCAGCACCATCGTCAAATGGTGTAATTCCCGGATTACCCTTGTCCCGCAATTATATTTCCACCTGCTCCTCGGGGAACATTCATTTTCATCAGTTCCAGAGAACCCTCTGCTCGTCCCCTGACGGTACATTCTTCTTCGTTTCTCTTGTTGCAAATTTTTATTAACATTTGCTCGTTTTCATTACAATCATTTTGTTATCAAATCTTGGTTTTTGTTAATACTCTTTGTGATTACTTGGAGCGTTAGTAGAGAAATCGATTGTCTCCAATGCATGTTTTACTGTAATGTGTGTTTCTCTGAATAGGGTTATTAGTTTCTAATTCACTGCCTTACAATAATAAGAATCAGTCACATTTCTTTTGCAGAAGCAAGATTAGGTTACAAAATTTAGTTGCTAATGAAGTGATACAATTATATCATTTGTCTATGCATTTATTGCTTATTGATCTTCAGGTTTTTTAAGCCGTTACACTTCATGCCTAAGGTTTTTTTTTTGGGGGGGGTGTTTCACATGTGCTAGTGCTACTGAATTTGGGAAACAAGTTATTGGTATATGATTAATTCAGGCATCATAATTATAATTGCTATCTATTTAATGATTTCATTTCAGGGCCATCCAATATTGTCCTCATTAAGTCAGGAGAAGAGTTCAATAGCTCACTTGGCAAAGTGAAAGGTATATTGTGCTTATTCACGTTTTGTTTCTTTGGAAGCTTTTATTACTTGGCATTCTTTTATTGGAAAAGTTACTCACAGTTGTTGTCAAATTCATTGAATAGATGAATCTTTGCCGGCGATATTTTATTTCACTGCTGCATGGTGTGGGCCGTGTAAGTTCCTGGTTTATTTTGTTTTCCAGTTGATTGGTATAGTAACTGATTTGTGCTTTGACAATGATATTAGCTATTTATCTATCTTTTGATTGTAATGGTATTCTCAAACTTGTGTGATGGTACATTTATCCTGTGCAGGCAGGTTTATATCTCCTGTAATAGCAGAGCTGAGTGCAAAACACCCTCATGTAACAACATATAAGATTGATATTGACCAGGTAGGAAGGATTTCTTGTATTGGAGTACGATGTTATTTTTTTTATCAGTTGGACGTAATATATTTGCTATAAACCGTAACATTGGCATGATAAATGTTGTTGTTTCTGGTTAATCGACAGAATTCAGTAGGCAAAAAAGTTGATTTCAAGTGCAAATATGTGATAGCCAGTCCCTTGATTTGTAGTTCTAATATTTCACCTGAATTCTTTTCTCTGGTATATCAGCTTAGCAATTTTTTTTTTTGACTTCTTGGTGACCAGTAAATATAAGGAATAATCTCTAATTCATTGGCATGGAGAATATTGTCAGAAAACTGAGGTAGCTGAAGAAAAGTTGTTTAGTTTCCACTTGTCCTCTCTCAATTTCACTTAGTTTGCCCCATCTACTCTCACTTCATTACCTTTGGTTCCGTATTAAGCGCTTGCGTCCATTTTTTCTTCAAGGAAATTGCTTCTATATGCTTTTTTATATTAGTTCTGCTCAATCTTTTTGTCAATCATTTCTGCTTCAAAAGAATAAGTAACTTTTCCTTGCATATTTCAGTTCAGTTTCTCTTTGACTTTCCTTTCATGTCTAACATTCTCAAGGAAAACCTTCACATACATCCTTGTTGGGTCGATTGTGTCAACAATGATAACAATGTAAATCATTTAGTTTAAAGATCTACCTGATAGATGCTAGATGACTAAGGAGTGCACATAGGACATACCAAACTTCTGCTAGTCAACATTCACAAGATTTCAGTTTCTTTAAAGAACTGTCAATTTGATATAGGTGGTTTACATTAGGTGAGTTCATTTGAAGATAGAATTTATTAGCAGGTTGCATGATAAGTGAGAAAAGCGACTACATTAGTAGAAGTATTATCTTATTTGGTTTTTATTGCCAAAATGTGTACAAATAGTAGCTTTCTTGAATGTTAGAGTGAAGCTTGTTTAAAGTTTCTGGCTCTGAAGTAAATCTTGGTTTATGGTCCAAAAGTTACCACATTATTGGATGGATGGTAAAGGCCAATCATCAGAGGAAAGAGGAGAGAGGATTATAGAAAAAAATCAAAAGTTGATATCTTCTATTTTCCAGCCCATACACCTGTGCTGGATGAAAGTAGAAGACAGAGGAGTTGGATAGGTCTTAGATTAAAATCTTACAAATCAAAGGGAAAAAATGGATAGTGTTTAATAGAAAGTTCCACAATCTATGATGATATATAGTATGCTTCTAGCTAAAGTCGTGTTACATATAATGCTCTAACAGCTTGGTTATTTTCTCTCTCTCTTTCAACTGACATTGGATATGAAGTTCTGCTCATTCGGAATAGTTACAGTTCATTTTGCTTGATGGTAGTGTAACTGTCCTCAGACAAGGTTGGACCTAATGTTGTCATTCTATTGCAGGAAGGCCTTGGGAGCACATTAAGCAAGTTAAATATCAGTGCAGTGGTAAATTGCAGGATTCCTTTTTCCCACTATTGTTTGAATATCGTTATGTGCATATATACTCTGGAAGCAATTTGCTGGCCATGAGTGTGTATATTTGTTTTCATTTTTATACCATACTGGTGGTGGTAGTATATTGTCATTATACTGTTCTCTATCTTCTAATTATCTACTGATTGGCATTCTTCTCAAAGATAATAGATTATATATGCTTCAAGGTTCATCTTCCAATTAATGTTAACCACTAAAATGATCAAATATCTTTTAAGGTCATACTGTGAAGGGCAATTCTTTTCTTTTACTACTGGGGATGTGAAGGTTCAGCCTGTATATATTTATATTCTTACTGTAGCCCAAGTTTGGTCATATATCATCCTTTTTCAGTTATTTTTCCTTGAAAAGAAGCTAGTAGCTAATGGCTGCTGCTTTGATCTTTTTTTCATCCTAATGTGAACTATTTGTTTAATTAATCATTTTGTGTCTTTTCATATGCAGAAATTTGAAAATACACCAATTACATTAAAATTAATAAGAAACCCCTGACTATTGATCGCAAATTTCATTTTTCGGTCGCACTAGATTTTTTTGGCTGATGTGCTTCTTATGCTGTAGCCAACACTTCTCTTCTTTCATAATGGGGAAAAGGCAGCTGAAATAGTTGGTGCTGATGTCTCAAAGTTGAAGGATACTATGGAGAAACTTTACAAGTAATTCTTCAATTGTCTTATTTGCATTTATATTTATACAATGGTGTAATTGCAGCTTTTACCTTTTCGTGTTTGTGGACCAAATCAATGTGTCGTTCTTTGTTGGACCGTAGTAGTTGGCATGGGGGTTTGAATGATTTGAGCCCTGTTCGAAAGTCACTGCTCTTTCTAACTTTTAGATTCATTTCCAATACAATATAACTGTTATACTATTTTGATATGTAATATTTTGAATCCTTCCATGCTTTTATGTACTTGGCTATGTTACATAAATGTAATGTTACAGCCAAGAATACAGAACTCAAAACCTCTTATTTAATATTTTTTAAAACTCTAATACTAGAATTGAAATTCTAACTTAAAACTCTTAACGGAAAAATTGAAACCTAACTTAAGAATTCTAATGTAAAACTTAAAATGCCAACACAAAATTTGAAACATCTAAAACAAAACTTGAAATCGTAGTTGTATGGTAGTGAATCTTAGCTTTTGTTGTGCTCGTGTTTAGAACATTTATTATTGTGCCTGATGTTGCACAGTCAAAAAATGCCATTGTTCTTATTTTTGTGCATCTATAAATATTCATTGGTACTTTCTATAGATTTCATAAATTGATTTGAAGCTTGAATGGTGTAGACTTGACTCTGAATTAAATTTGACTAATTGTTCATTTGTTACATTTTGTGTTGCCTTCTTTTTCATTTTTAAAAACAAGAACTGGACATCATAAATCTATGTGACAAAAAATTAATGAACATAGATCTGTATATCTGTGTAGATCTACCTCTTTTTTTCCTTGTTCAGCTTGACTCCCATGAATGCAATATTTTAGTTTTAGTTGAAAAAATAAAAAATAAAAATTCTCATTGTAATAGCAGTTTAGTAGTTTTGGGTGAATAATAATATAAGTCTAAAGCATAACAGAGTAAAAGTCACTGAAATCAGCCTTAGCCTCTAAATAAATTCTGCTAGATATCCATCAACTTCAAATTTGTTCTTGGCAGAAAAGCAGAAATGCTTTTCTTCTTGCTTTTTCAGAACAAATGAGTTTCACTTATGGGACTACGGAAAAAAAGAGAAAAATGCTTGGAGTGTTGTATGGTAACTTGAGAGCAACTTGTTGGATCAAATTCATGTTCTGATTGGTTTCAAGTACTTTTGCTGTTTAGCTATTCAGGTTTTTTATGAGAATTTACCTCTGCAACTCTCTAACCGCCTCTCGTGTTTCCAAGCTTTCTTCAGAGTCTATGTACGCAATATGTAGGCTTGAGCTGGACATCAGCATAAATTGATTATGATGATGATGTCTTTGATCAAAGCATCATTGCTGTCTTATATAATGTATGCTTTAGGCTTTTGTCTAAGTATTTTCTGTGATTGTTTTGTTTTCCAGGAAGGATTGAATGAAAGATAATCCCAGAGAAGAGATTTTCAAGAGAAAGATTCAGGAACTGATGGTAAATTTGCTCTCTCATCTGGCCTAGTAAGAGGACATTGCGTAGTGTTATACCTCCATATCCGTACTAGTTAAGAAAATTTGAGAAGAAATAAGAATTTACCATCTATGCATCACTAGAGGGCACATAAAGTAAGGATTTCTTTAGGTTTGTTCTTTCTTCTTGAAAATGCTACCTGCAAGCATTATATCACAACTTTGTCACCAAGACAGAAAGATCGAACACCTCGATGAAAATGCTAATGCTAATGTGGCATTGAACTTGTTCAAAATGACTCAAATTTAGGGTATGTTTGGTACTATTGGCTTTCATTTACTTCTGAAAAGAAAGTGTGGTAAATATCAACTTTTAATAGAGTTGACACAGTTTTCCCACTAATTTGAAATTTTTTTAACTGAGAAAAAAAAGGGGCAAATAATTTATTTCAATAAAAAGATTGTAAATTAGCAAAATTCCCATTTTTAGTTATTTAAAAGCATTGTAGAGGGTTTTTTTAATCCTTTTTTTAATTGAGCTTAATATATATATATATATATATATATATATATATATATATAAAAGAATTATATGAACAAGGAAGTTATCTTTTGACCCATGAAATAGACTAATTTTTGTATGATTTTTAAAAGGGACGGTTACAACGAGCTCTTTTTAGTCAATTAAATTCAATGTTTTGTGAAAGTGAATTTCTCGGTCTAATAAATAATGAACAATTAGTTATATTGTTGTAGCATGTTTATATTTTTAAAATTATTTAAATATCATGGAAAATATCGGCTAAAAGGCCCAAAAGAGAATATGGGCTCATCACTCGGCCCTAAACGACATTAACATGGTCGGGCTTTTCACTCAAGTTTCTCGTAAATGAGGTAAAAATAATCAAAAATAGAGACTGGGTTTTAAAAATTATCAAAATTCTGTCCTGATTTGTTGTTTTGGCAAATTTTAAGGATTAAAATGTTATTTACCCAACATAACATTTTAAAATTATATAATAAATCAGGACATGTAGTCTTGGTAGATTTTAAGGAAGAAAATGTTATTTACCCAACAACACATTTCAAAATAACATAATGAATTAGATTTATTTATCCAATTTAATATAATAAATAATAAATAAAAAAAAATGAACGAGATCATTAAATTTATGGTTGAAGAAGATGCTCTGAGAAGAGCAAAAGGCCTACATAGTAGAGTATCAGAGTAGGAGTATGAAATGAATGGTAGTAATAGTAGATGATGATGATCAATTAATGAATGAATGATAGCATACCAACTTGCAGCAGCCAGAAGCCAGAAGCCGAAAGCAGAAAGCAGAAAGCAGAAGGCAGAAGCAGTCCAAGTCCAAAATTGGTCAAAGGATAAGGGACAACCATAGAGTTCTGTAATTTTCTGATTGTTGGGTCACCATTTACTTCTTCTTCTTCTCTTTAACCCCTAACATTACAGTACACAACATCACCAACTATTTTCATCTCTCCTTCCCCTTTTTTTCAAAATATTATAATTATAATTTTTTATTAATATTTTATTATTTTTTATATTTTTTTAATATTTCATTACTTTTTATTTTTTTATTATTTTATCTTTTAATTCAATTAATTTATGTTAAATTATTAAATAATAAAATAAAAAAATTTAATCTATTAAAAAGTAAAATTGAAATATAAAAAAATAATAAAATATTTTAAAAATATAAAAAAATGATGCGATATTAAAAAAAAATAGGGGGTAATAGATATTTTTCCACACCATAATATTATTCATAAAAATTTATGTTCATAAAAAGCAATCACCCTATAAAAATTTAAAGAGCGATTTTCATTCTAACTGATCATATAAAAAATCTTGATGATCACGACGGTGATCATGATCAAAATGTGTTGATGATGGGAGATAAAGTCTACTAGGGTTTGAAAACTTACCTCAATTATATATATATATATAGATATGCATTATGCAACCCTACTCTTCTTATTTCTTTCTTCTCATTTGCATGTGTGTTCTACACTCTCCAACTTTTGCTCTTCCAATTATATTTTATTCTCAATTAGAAAATGTTCATAAGCCTTCTTTTTTTATTATTATTAATTTCTAGCTTACCCCCTTCATTTATGGACATTTGCAAATTCAATCATAATTTTTTGTAACTAGTCAATGTGCCTACACAACGTTATTTTACATTATTAAGTTTAACTAAATTAAAGGTAAAATAATAATTTTACTACATCAAATGAAAAAAATAAAGAATTTTTTTTTCTAATTTTCTCTTCTTTTTAATTTCTAATAATCATACTCGATTGTCACTCTATAGTTAAGGGCATTTTCAATGGTCATAAAAATAAAATTTTTTATATTTTAAAAGAAAAATAGTAAAAAAAAATGACGTAAAAAGAGAAAAAATAGAGTTGCAAATTAAAAAATATTTCGTTCTATATATATATATATACATATATATATATATATATATTATACAACCAATCATTTAGGCAATAAAATTAACTTATTATGTGAGAGTGTATTGATGAATTTCTAATAAATTATCATTGAATTTAAAGATCATCAATAAATGAAGGAATAAATTGAAATTAATTTTTTTTTAAAGTATAAATTTCAAAAGTAATGGAAGTAAATGGTATCTTTGCTTTGCATGTTACAAAAAGATTAAAAAATATATATACGAAATTAAGGTATAAATTAGCAAACTGTAGATGCTCTGTACTATCTTTTAAGGAATCAATCAAAGAGTCCTTCAAGTAGTAGTAGAACCCTAGATTCCCATTTCAAAATATTTAAAGCTTATAGAACTAAGTATTATAAACTAGTACAACACTAGTACTCTAATTATAGCACAAAAATGCAATATATAGAGGGTTGATTTCACTCAATTAAGTTCATCGAGTCTAAAAAATAACTCGAGAGTGTTTCATTTGTCTGTACAAAATTTTTATCTTCTTATATTAAATACGTCTATATAATACATAATCTATATTATATCTCTCCATATCAAATGAATTTGTATATACATAGTCTATATTATAAAATGAATCTAGAAATTACCTTAGACTTGAAATATGCTTTATATATACAAATGAACATGGTATAATTGCATTATTACATAGTTTATACATCCTTCAATTCTCTACCAGAATCTTGATTTATTAACAAAATATTTCTCATTTTATTCTAATCCATTCAAAAATAAGAGAAAAAAGTAATGTTTTATTTAGATAACTTAATTGAAATATTCTTTACGAGTATTTTTTATTAAAATTAATATTTTTATTTATTTCGATGATTTTCGATACAAAATAAAAGTTTAAATTATTAAATTTGGGATTCTAAGTATACATTATTATAGTTTATACGAAGAGTTTATATCTCGAATATTCTTTAAGGTTAAGATAAAAAAATGGATTATAAATAGGAAACTAGAATTTCATAAAAACCTATGATTTTGATACACAATCAAGTTAATTTTTTTTTTTTAAGAAAAAAAGGAGTCAAAATGGGGAATATGCACGCACCACAAAGGGAGAGTAAGTCAACAAAAGAATGCTAATAGAAAAGAGAAAGAGGGTACTTTGAATTAACCAGTAGAGATAAGAATGAAACCCCATCATTATTATTATTATTATTATTATTATATTATTATTATTATATCATATCACAACTCAAAAATCAATCAATCAATCAAGAAAATGAGCCGCCAAGAAAGAAAGCAAAAAAAATAATTTTAGAAAACAAAATTATGTGATTGTTGATTTTACTTTGTAGTGTTAAATGAATGAATGAATGAATGACAGGAAGGCAGATGCTGCAGAAGCAGCAACAACAACTTGAAAAAGGCTGACATTTTGTACATCTTTTTTCTTTGATAGAGATGTATGGATGGAATTGGCAGCTCATCATCTCTATGTCTCCCTTTTTCCCTCCACTTTTTTTTTTTTTAAAATAAATAAATTTATTTTTTTATGTTTCTTCTCTTCAATCCATGTCTCCCAAACTCCCATCTAAAATTTCATCTTCACCTCCCATTATTTGATAGGATTTTATACTTGGTGATACAATCTACTTCATGTTATATATTTATTAAAAGTTTAAATATAATAATTATAAAAAAAAAATTAAATATTATATATTACAAATTAATATACAAATTAGGTGTTTATTGGTATATATAATCAAGATCTGTTGAAATTTAATTGAGAAGATAATTTGTAATTATAATACACCCAACATTTAAGAGACTGTCTATATTATAGCAAAAATATTACTCGAAAATTTTTAAAAAAATCCTATATATTGAAAAAATTCCTACCACTTGTAAAAGTAATAAGAATCGAACACACTCCTTCTCAGATCAAGGCTAAGCATATTTACTCTGTTAAAAGAAGTATTTATTTACATAATTAGCGAGAGATCTTCATAATACAAGTGTGTGGTGATAGAGAAGGACTTGAATATATTCCTTCTTTAGTTTAGGTTTAATATTTGTCTTGAATATAACTAAATTTAATTTACATTTGAAATCTATTCTTATGTAGATAGGATTTTATAGTATTAATGGGATCAATCTATATATTCATTCGAAATTCTCTAATTAAACTAGAGGTTTTCTCACCTTAATTAGATTTAATCATATATTATAATGTTTAAAATCATTTGCCCTCTATTTAAGAAATTTTTTTCTCAGAGGCGACATGTGAAATTGAGTCTCTCCTCAATTGAGAAGAGATAAGCACTCGTTGATATAATTCATTATACTAATATATAGATAGGATCATAATACATAAGAATGTCAAGTATATTCATTATTGTTTTTTAAAAAAGATGTTATATTTTTCAATTATTTTGTTTCTTTTAGTATTATTTTTTGAAAGCAAGATTTTAATTATTTTGTACCTTATATTTGTAATTATACATAATTGAATTGGAAATAGACATGAGAATTGATAGATCAAAATTACTTTGACTTTCACGTATCAATGGGGCCATGTTTTGAATTATTTGCTATAATACAAAAGTAAATGGACCAAATTGAAATGGGTGTAAGATTTAGGGCCATTTATTTTTTTAGATGAAGTCCGAACGTAAATATTCACGTGTAACAACCGTTTATTTTTTAATTTAAATATTTAAATATAATTAAATTAAAAAAATTTAACATAAATTTAAACGAATAAATATATGAATAATTTAAATATTTTATTTATTAATAATATTTTTAATTTATTATTTAATATTTATATATCTAATAACTTAATATATTAATATATAATTTTTTAAAATATATATGTTAATATATTGTTTAAATTTTTTTTTAAAAAAATAAATAATTTAATATTTATTTTCAAACATTTAAGATAAAAAATAAATATATTATTTATATTTAGATTTTAATCGAATTTAAATTTAAATTATATTTAAATTTTATATAAAAAATTAAATACTGTCTTAGTTAGTAAGTTTGTCACAATCTAATGGCCATGTGTTGTTTCTATTAAGATATCAATTTAAAATTTCATCGTGTTTGTGAATTCAATCGATCAAAATTGATCGATTTTGGTTAATAGATCAAATTCAAACAATTCAATCAGTCGATTATTTAATATTTGATCAATTAAATTGTAAATTCCATCAATCAATTTGACATTTACAAACAATTATATCAAATAAAGGTTAAGTTTAAAAAATATTATTTTCAATAATTACTTATATGAATAAATATGATATTTTATATGGGATATTATCAGTTTCCTCCTTTGAGGTATTGCTTATTATCAATTAGAAGATCAAGAATGAAAAAATAAGTAAACACCTCCCTTAATTAGATGATAGTGCTTCTAATTTTTTGTTAAATGACCGAACTGTCCACAATCTTTCATGGACTTTAACATAAACAGTAAATTGGCTTAACAGAAAAGAGAGCAGGTCAGTTATTTAACAAAAAATTAGAAGCACTATCATCTGATTAGGGGAGGTGTTTGTTTATTTTTTTATTCTTGACCATCTAATTAATAATAAGCAATACTTCAGAGGAAAAAACTGATAATATTTTTCATATAAATAATATTTATTATATATATTTTTAGGCATATTTAAAACACGTATTTAAAGAATACCTAGTCAAATTATCAAATAATTTAGCCAATTTAAAGCTAAAGTATTAAATTAAATTATGCTTTGTAAATTAATACATTGAACTCTTTTTTTTTTTCAAAATAAAAATTGTTTTTTTAAATAAATAAATATAAAGAATTTGGTTTCTAGTTCAATGATTTCATAGTTTGAATAAGAAGCCGCAGTCAAATGTGCTTCCACAAATCAATCAATGTGGGCTCCATTTCCATGCATGATTGATTCAAAGGGATAACAACAAATAGGTCCTTGTATTTTTATAAAATAACAAATAAGTAATATCATGTATACTTTTTTCATATCAGTCCCCAAGCTTTGGAATTTTTCAAAAGAATTTTATATTTCTCCATCTAAGTACTTATTTGTAACAAATAATTAAATTACTTTTATATTCAGTATTTAAATAAATTATAGATAACTATTTTTTATTATCCCATTAATTAAAAGATTTATGTTTTAAAAAAAATAGACAAAATACTAATATATTTATTATATTTATATATTTTACTTACAAAATATTAAATATTTATTTTTTACTGCTGTAAAAGTGAGGATTGGGCAATTTACTGTGACCAATTGGAAAAGGATCTCTTTATTGAATTTGGAAACCTGCCTACCCAACTGTGAAATTTTAGAGTTTCAAAGTGAATGTTGAATTGATTTTGTTTTCTGTTAGTTCCAAAAATAAATTAATTAATTATTTTTTAAAAAAAAAAAAGTGGAGGAGGATGGATGTTATTGATATGGGCACTCTAAAAGAGAAGAAGGCCACCACATGTTTGATTGGGTACGGTGACCTGCATCACGATTCACGAGCCTCAACTGTAAGTCGTTGAATTATTTATTCAACATTAATTTGATCAGGTGATGACATAATCATGTAAGCAAACATCTATTCTAATCAAATCAATCAACTTTTTTAGATTTCCTCGAACTTATTCCACCTTGAAAACCACACACATACTAATTTTTCTCTCTCTCTCTCTCTCTTTAAATATAATATTTTTATAAAAAAATAAAAGATAAAATAATTTAAATTCCTTGGAATGCTCGTTGAAATTGAAGCCCATAATATGCCCTGAAAAATGCTGCATGGAAGCCCATCATTTAGGCCCATGGGCTCTGTTCCTTTCACCTTTATTTATTTTTTTATTTGGTTTATTAGCGTTCATTTGATATATCCCCTTCCCAAATTCCAATTCGTCCCTGTGAAAGTACATAAATACCCCTCTCAATATTACACACCAATTCCATATTCTATTAACCCTTGAAATTGTTAATTTTGACTTTAATTTTCTCCTAATTTGTGAGTAGACTGTCTTTTTTCTCTTTTATATATATATATATATATATATATATATATATATATATATAGCTCAATTTAAGTACAAACAAAAATCGCTTTAATAATATTGTTATAATATTCATATAAACTTTATTTAATTCGGACATAAAACTCGTCTTTCTTTTTATTAGCGAGTATAAATAAATCATTACTAATATAATACTTATATAAATTCATAAAAAAAAACACATACACTTTCATCTTTTAATAAAATGTGTCTATATAAAAATATATATTTAGTACAATATTTATACGATATTTAATACGTTGTTTATACTTATTATTAAGATAAAATAAGAAGAAAAAAAATTTATTTTTTAAAAAAATAAGGAAGTGGGTCATACTCAAATCATTTTTTTTATTAAATTTCCTTATCGTGCTTAAGGTAATATTTCGAAACTTGAATACAAAACAAATCAAACACACTCCTATCCATCAAGATCAGGTCTTGAGGATAAAGTGGAAAAGGTTTTAATTTTTATATAATCGTTAGATTAAATTTAACGGTTATAAATAATGTGTTGTATCATATAACGACTGTATTATACAGCAACTCATAATGTATTTATTTGTATTGAGTTGTGTGAGTAGCTCAGGTGTGGATTTGCATGGGAGTTTGGCCAAGTACATATATTCTGCCCTAGACCATATGCCAATTATACCACATACTATATATTATATTATATAATATGGTATTATTTTTGGCTGTCTGGCTTTACATTAATTATTGTAGAATTGCAGAAGCCCAAGAGAAAGTGAAATTGTGACAACCCCATGTGATTAATCTGACTCCCAGTCCATTACTTTGTAAATAATTAATTTAAATAATTTAACAAAAGCATGTGACAATATTATGAGAATTTATGTTCTTTTTAGGACATTCATCACCCTTTTATACATCACATCAATTTCCCTCTTTTAAGTCTATATCTAGTAATAGCATAGCCCACATTTTATGACCATCCAATCCCCAAATCCACACTTTTTCAATATTTTACATCAATTAATAAATATATATTAAATATATTTAATATTATGATATTTTTTAATAACAATTATAGTATTGTTAGTTTTTATTATTTGTTTATGTTAAATGTTACTATTATAAAATACGATAAAAGGTTTTTTAGTCTTTCAAACTTAGTTTAATATTCTTATAAGTTTTAGTAGTTTTAAAAATAGTGTTAAAAGTTCTAACTTTATATTCTTATACAATAATAATTATTAAAAAAATCTAATAAATCTCTAAAATTTGATAAAATACAATATATTTATATAAAATAAATTAATAAATAAATATTATTATTATTTTATAGTACATACATTATACAAATATTTATTAATATATCATAATTTTTTTCATTTTTATTGACTTTTTTTGTTATTTTAAATATATGTATATATTATTTAAATTATAATACATTCATAAGTATTTATTATAAATATGTTACAAAATGAATAGATCTATAAATTTATATTTTATTAATGAATTAATATTTATTATACTTTTTAGTTATGAATATATAATTTACTTTTATTTAATTTCTGTAATTACAATAAATTTTTTTTGTCAATGTATTATTAAAATAATATTTTTATTTATTTATTATTTATTTTTAATTATTATAATTGTATAGGATTATATTTAGTATTTTATATTAAATTAAAAATTTTAAAGATATTTTTAAAATTACTAGAAGTTACGAGAATATTAGACTAAATCTTAAGGACTAAAAGACATTAATTAATGGAGGTAGTATTGTAACATTGCTACCACATTTAAGGAAAAAGTCTATATATTCCCCTTACAATGATGTACAACATTAATATGGTCAATTGTCCCTAGTCTAATCAAACGCTATTGTTATAATATGTTTCAAAATTATCTCGTAATTATAATAACTACTAAAAATTCATCTTTAAATATTTCTTCCTCACTTTTGTTTAAAAACTCGTAATAGTGTAAGGGTATTTTTGTCATTTGTAATAATACGAATAGAATAATAAATACAACACATTTCAAAATTATCAAATAACTATAATAATTATTGATAACTCATATAACAACACAATTAATTTTTAACAACTATTATAGTAATGAGATAATTTTGAAACATATTTCAGTCGTAGAATGTTATAATAAAAGTTAGGTAGTTCTATAATTGTGGATAATAACCCTGTTATTTCATTTATCTTCATGTAAAATTATGAAAATACTCCTCTATGGTCACATGTTCTCTAACGGAGCTAATATAACAAGAGCTCTCAAATGAATTTTCAATAGTTTATTGTAATTATCAGATAATTTTAAAACACATTATGACCACTGGACATCGAGACACAAAATAGTAGTCGACAGACAAATACCTATAGAGTATCATAAATACTTTATTACAGTAATTTTGTTTTGAGCATGTCTTAACCATGATCATTGTTGCCTTAACTATTACTATTATTCTTTAACGAAATATCGTAAATAATCTAAAATATATTTTTATTGTGCCTTATTTATCTCTTGATCAATATTAAAATGATGATTATTGTAACAATTAATAATAACTAAGTAAATATTACTTGTTTCAGTAAAACGATCATCATGAGTTTAACTTAGGGTTAGTTTGACAAGTATTAATATAATTAGTGTTTATATTCTTTAACACTTTTTTTTAACGATTTTTAAAAAATCACTTAAGCGTTTTGATAAAAGTACTTATTGGTGTTAAATTAGGTGTTTGAAGGTGTAATTTAAAAAATACTTTTGTATTGACAAATTACTAAAATGGACATATATTAAAATAAGTAATGTATTTATATAGCGATATTTTTAATAAAAATAAATATTATATATTATATATATAACATTTTTGTTTTATAAACATTTGTAAAAATTGAATAAAACTTTTTTTATGAAAATAACTACATTTTTAATAATCTAAAAAGATAAAAATAATATTTTTCTGTTATAAAAATAACAACAATGTTAATAATATTATTCATCTAAAAATAAATTATACAACAAATAATATATCTTCAAATATTTAATATAATCCATCATATAATTATCTAAAGTAAAATCTATTTAACAAAAAAATATTCAAACATTTGAGAAATGTAATTTTTCAAATTTATTCAGGGATATTTTGAAAAAAATAATTTTTCATTAATTATATAAGTGTTACTATCTTAAATACTTGAAATACTCATTTGAGAAAGTATCAAATTTAGGTTAACCAAATAATCACTTTAAATACTAATTTTTTTTCAATAAACACTTTTATCAAAATTTGTCAAAAACATATTTTAATACTTTTCAAATGCTAATTAGTATTTATGGAGTGCTAATAAATACTGCCAAACACACCCTAAATAACGTACCATAAATAATCTAATTAAATTTACAAATATGAAACACTTTTTAATTTCTTCCACAATAACATTTTAATTTTCTTACCATTAAAGCAATGTTTTTGTGTCATGCAACATTTTATATTAATAAATAATAGCTCAAACAATGCAATAATACCCAATTGAATGCTCATTAATGTAAATACAACATGTTCACTTTCACTTTCTCACATTTTCTTACTATCCAAACACCAAGTAAACCTCAAGAATACATAGAGATTATCCACACAATTAGAAATAAATTTTAATTACTACAAAACCCCATCACCCTTTGTAAAAGGCAGTTGATACCATTTCTCCATGAAGCCATTTTAAGTGCTTCTTTGATGATAAAAGCTTTTCAAAAAAGCACTTTTCATTAGTTATTGTAATGTAAAATGGTAGATGAGAAGAGGAAACAGATGGGTTATTATTGATAGTGAAAAAGATTCCTGGTGAGACTCAATGGTCAGCGAAGCCTCGGGTTTAACACTGTCATCTAGTGCAATTACAGCCAATTCACTGCTTCTGCTTCTGCTTCTGGCTTCTGGCTTCTGGCTTGGCTTTCTGTCAAATGAGTGAGACACCACTTACTTCTTCCCTTGATTTTCTCAAAAATCACAGATTAACAAAAAGCTATGCACAAATATCATTATAATTAATTTCATTTTCTATTTCTATTTGCTTCCTAATTTAACAGCACTTGCTTTATAATATCAACGAGGTAAATGATAAGAACGTTATCCTACCATTATTGTATGATACATTTACGTAAATGTATTTTTTAATATAATTTATGAGTCATTTTATTTTAAATTAACTATTAAATTATATAGTAATGATCGTACCATACAACCGATACGCTGTACCTATACTCTAATATAGACTTAAACCTTAATTTTATATTAATGTTTTTATTATTTCATGTCATTTCTCTTTATTTACATGGGTTAATAATAATAATAATAATTGATAGGACAGGTCTTCAAACCTTGTCTTAGGTAAGGTTTCTCTCACAATTTGTGAGGTCTTTTTCAAAAATATCTTGTTTGTTCTCTAGATGCTAGGTGTCCTACAACTGTCCGATATTTTTTTTTAGTTAAATTTTAATAAATTCTTAATTGTAAATACTAATTGATATCTAGTTTAAATACTAATAGATTTGTAATATATAATATTTTAAAAATAATAATAATATTACACCAAGTATTATTTTCAAAATGAGTAATTTTATTTTTATTTCTAAACTTTATTAAAATTATAGATTATGATATATTTTGTTTAATTGAAACAATTTCATCCATACGACGAGAAAGAAATTTGTGAACAGTTAAGATTAGGGGACTGGTTTGTTAAAGTTACTAAACTATATTTTTAATTGTTGTTTTAACAAAATTTAGAGATACAAATATTATTAACCATCTTCAATATCAAATGTAGGTATTGCATAAAGAAAAATCTAAAGGGTAATTTTCTTTCAAAATTATAGAATTTAAGATGTTCTTTTGAGAAAGAAAAGTAACAAAAGTCGTATATAATATCTATAATATTTATAAAAGAGTTTTTAAAATATTTTAAATTAATTTACTAATTTTTATATGAATTTTAATATATTTTTATTTTTATTTTAATGGTGACACCAATTTAAAATATTTAAAGAGATATTTAAAAATATTTTAAATTAATATCTCTTTAAATATCTATTAAAATATTTAAAGAGATATTAATTTAAAATATTTTTTAATATGAGATAATTATGATAGAAGTATTTTTTAATTTATTTGTAGATTTTAAATAAAATTTAAGGAAAAATTTATTATACTTCAAGATTTTCATAATATTAGACAAATATTAATAATGTAATTTATGAATATATATTCATATAAAATTAAAAAAAATAAAAATATTAAAAGTTTGTTAATTTTATACATTATTTATAAATTATTGAGATTAAATTTAATATATATGATTAATACATCATAATTAACGCATATATCAAATACAATCTTAACGTGTCTAAATTTGATGGTGTATAAATGATATAAAAAAAACAGAATGTTAAATGGTCATTGATCCTTGTTAACTATAAATATATATAGCGGTCCCTAAGGGCGTATTTGACAGGTGGGTCTAACTAGTATTGATTGTGTATTTTGTATAAAAAATCTTTGCGTACTATTTTCGGCATGTATTGTATTAGATAAAAAATAAAAGTTAAGATTAAATCTAATATATATAATTAATACATCAAAATTTATGAATTTTAAAATGTAATCTCAACGTGTCTAAGTTCAATGAAGGTATAAATGATGTAAAAGAATGTGAAATATTAAGTGGTCATTGATCCTTTCTCCTATATACATACACACATACATATTCATACAAACATATATTAGAAGGAAGTATTGGTAATCTATATTTTTACACATATTTTACATTAATTGTTGACAGTTGGATCTATGCATTTATAATGGTTAAAATTGAATTTAATATAATAATTAATGCATATGTCAAATTCAATCTCAATTATTATAAGTATATAAATCTAATAATTTATAAATAAGTATAAATATAAATATATATATATATGTATATATATACTTTCTCTTAAAGTTACATATTATTATACTGTTTATAAACTATTAAATTTATATATTTTTAACGGTTTACATTGATTCTAACATGTGCATTATTTATACATTAATTATATGCATTAAATTTAATCTATTAAAATTTAAATTATATAAATTAATAATGTATAAATAATATAAGAATATGTGTAATATTAAAAATTACTAATTCATCATCGTGTGTGTATATATAATAAATAATTAATTGAGATAAAATTTAGTATATATTATAAATATATAATTAATATATTATAATAATTATATAAATCTAATAATAATGTATAAATAATATAAGAATATATGTAATATTAAAAATTATTAATTCATCATCGTGTGTATATAATAAATAATTAATTGAGGTAAAATTTAGTATATATTATAAATATATAATTAATATATTATAATTAATATAAATATAATATATAATTTTAATCATTAAATTTAATGTATAATATATAATTAAGAAATTTTGCAAACTTAAAGAGCGACTGTTGATTCTTCCCACGCTAAATTTTACTGCCCCCAAACTTTTTATTTTTAAAAATTGAAATCAAAAGAACCGAAAGGTCAAAAGTAGGGAGTGGATGAATTGTTATTATCTACTTGCAGAAAACGACGACGTAGCACATGAATTAAAACCTTAATTTATCCACCAACGAGTAGCGCGTGAACGAAGAAATATCAACAAGTAAAAACAAACAAACTGTACGGACGACATGGACATCGGTACTCCCATTTTTTGTCCTCCTTTTTTTTTAATTTTCTTTTTTAAATATAAATTAATCACCACCGTCAACATGATGCATGCATCACTTCCTCTAACGTGCGCCCTGTGCAACTTTAACTTATATCACATTTTCGCTTTCATTTTATAACGTAAACTAAAAATATTTGATTATAATGATGAAATTTCTAATATTACTACTATATTTTATGTTATAGTAAGATTTAATTAAAAAATATAAACAATTATCTACATAAATAACTATTTATTTTAGAAAAAATTATTCAAATTTAATAGATATTTCAATGAATATTTCTAAAAATTTGGTATGTAATTATAGAAACATTCATTTTTAATAATGGAGAAAAAATAAAGAAAATGATGAAAATATGGTAACAAAACGCAGAAATCAAACTAGAATTGAAGTTAAAACGACACATATCTATATACTTGCAAGTTCCATTACATGATCAAATACAAAATTGGTGAGTGAATCCAAGAGACTAGAAATTTAACACGTCTCTTAAACATTTCACCTGAGGTCAGTAAAGGAAATGCTTGGCCGATGAAATTTTGATATTAAAAGAGGAGAAAGAAAAATAAAATTCCGTCAATAATTAATATAAATATAAATCATGCACGATAATCACGGGGATCAAAATGATCGTGAAGAAGGCTATTAGCGACTAAGAATATGTATTTATAGATAATCTTATTCGTAAATATTACCGGAATTTTGGTCTAAGAAAGAGGAGCTCTCTGAGGAGCACCCTTTCTCCTGTTGCTAAGGGAGAGGACAATACCAGGAAGGAAGCCCTTTTTCTTCTTGTTAACCACCATCGGCTCGTGTGAAATTCCTGAACTACCCATGTTGGTGTTGGAACATGATGAGTTCTTGTACTGCAAGGGGTCCTCCAGGATGGAGTTCGGAGTAATTTGACCATCATCGTCGATGATCTCTGAGCCATCCATTCTCAATCCCTCGAACTGTGAAAATGCAAAATCTGATTCATGAATCCTGTAGAGAATGCTGGATAGGTCTTGCCCTTGATATACCATGTAATCAACCTGTACATATAGTTGTCACATTTCCAAGTTACAACACAAAGACGCCTCAAATTCAACTCATCAACGCATCATATTTCGGTGAAGAAACAAAGTTTTATACCAATTGTGAACATATACGGATCAGAATGAATGATATGTAATGTAATGTAATGTACCTTGCAAGAAAGGGAACAGAAATGGAAAGAATCCTGGAGAATTCTGTCACAATTGAAGCACATATTGGCAGAGCCTTTACAAGACCTGGATTGAGGCCTTTGATTCAAGAATATAACCTTAGCATGGTTAATAGTATAGGGCTGCCAATACAATGAAGAACAAACAACATTAAATTATTTATATCAAATTCAGTCGATCCAACAACAGATTTAATCATGGTTACTTCTAGCATCTATGAACATCACCATCCACATAAACATTCCAATGAACTTAATCACAATTAAGTACCTGAATGTAAGAACAGTCGATGAGCTTTTTCAAGATCACCTAATCGAATCACATCATGGTAAACGTATCGTCTCACCTGTAACACATAACATTAGTTCTTAATTAGCCAATGAACAGATATGGTCAAAGGACACAATGAAATTTGTGGGGTAATAATTGGTAAGGACAAGTGAAATACAGTAACCTGAGTAAAAGTTTTCCATTTCACAGATTGAAATTTAGGTGAAAAGTTAGGCAACCAACTTCCCAAATTCTTGATAGGAAATTAAATGAACTGAGTAGGGAATAAATAAAGAATTGAAGGAAAGTATTGAATATAGTAATTGGGGAAAATAAAATAAAGAGAAATTGGGTCAAACTTTCACTTTCATTGAAAGCAACAGATGAGAAAGGCTTTGCAGGAAAAAATGGATAAAAAAAAATGTTCTATATATGGGAAAGAAAACAGCTCCAAAAAGTGGGAACAAGGGCAGACCTAATAAACCCTTTGGGTAATGGAGAACCATATACACAAAATTGATTTAAAAAAAGAAAAAAATTTGGGAAAAGAAGAAAAGCATTAAAGATTATTCTTGGCAAAAGTGAAAAAATTGAAAAGAATTATGGGGTGTAGATCCTTAACTTTAGTCAATAAACATGGAAGAATCATTGCATCTGTTTGTAGATTATGATAAAATCTAAGAGAGGGATAGGTTTGAGAGATTTTGAGTAAATTTTGTTGAGGAAAAAAACAGTGCATGGAAGAAATTCAGTAAAATTAACAAAAGGGTATGCATTAAATTGGTCTAAATGGACAAATTTCAACTAAAAAGATGAGTTTGAGCATTGAGAAATAAAAAAAAAGGAAAAAGAAAAAGAAAATTATGAGGATAAGAAGTGATGAGAAGATAGAAAGATTCAGTAAAATTGCCCACTTAAAATGAAAATAATTTATTGGGAAAGAGAATTGTAGAAAATTTTATTGAGATGAACATAGAATATCATAGAATAAATTGAGTACATAAATGGGAAAAAACACCCAAAACAGAATTCTGTTGAAGCATAACAAAAGAGGAAACAGTTTCTTGTGGTAAGGAATCCAAAGAATTCAGTCAAAACCCACCAAAAAATTGAAGTTGAGAAGCAAGAAAACATAATTTTAAAAGCAACTACAAGAGAAACAAAGCAAAAACCATGAAAACACACATAAAAAGGAACTCAGAAGATTGAAGAAACTGAAAATTCAAAGAATTGAGAGGACTAAAAGGACAAAACACAGACTTTTTGTTGAAAGAATTGGTAGGGAAATGAAGGGTTACCTGAAGAAGAGGATGAGAACGATGAGAAGGAAGACAGTGAGGGCAAATACTAAGGCAACAGAGCAAGCAAAAGACGTTCTTCTCATTCTTCCTGCGATTTTCATGTAACCCACAAGCACCAAAGAATGTTTCACCCATTAAACCTTGAAGCCATGCAGGTTTCATGTTCATGAACGCATCATCATGATCTCCATTCTCTCTTCCCATTTCTTCTTCTTCTTCTTCAAACAAATTTAATCAATTTAATGCTAAAATAAAAGAAGGGTCTTTATCTCAGGGATTTTTTTATATTATTATTGTGAATAAATGTTACATAAAAGTTGAGCCTCTACTTCAGCAGCAGCAGCCCTCAGAGAGAAGCTATCTAGCAGGTGGTGATTTTGAAAACCCTACAGAAGAACAGCTATATTCGCTTGTTTCTTCTATTCTATATTACGCGTTTAGACCCTCAGGGCTTCAGCCGCTCTCTATTTATATCGGAGTTTCCAGAATTCTTGTCGTTTCGAGAGAGAGAGAGAGAGAGAGAGAGTTGAAAGACTGTGAGTGAAGGGAGAGAGAAGGAGAGAGTGGATGTATGAATGCCGTTTCGAGAAAATGAGATGAGTAAACAAGTAGAAAGCGAAAGTAAGAGAGAGAGAGAGAGAGAATTTGTGTCTGTTTTGGGGGAAAATTAATAGTAAAATATAAAAAAGAAAATTGGACAGATGGCTTAATAATTATTGGAAAAAATTATTAATTCTATATCTTTAATTATTCTTAATTTTTCTAATATAAACTTTTAAAAGTATCTATTATTAGATAATAAAATTGTACGAGAAATATTAGATATTTATTTTTTACTATTATTTAAGTTCAAAATAATTTCAAAACATTAAGCATATTTTAAATCATTTAAGATCCACTCGTAATTAAAAAATTTAATAATTTAGTTAAATACACCATATATTTTTATTTTTTATTTTATAATCTGATATTTAATTAGAACAAGTAACGTATAACTTAAAATAAAATATATAATAATATATATATAAATAAAAAAATTAATAATTTTTTAATTTTTTATCTAATTTATTGATTGCTTATGTAACCATTTTTATCGATTAAAATTAAATTTAACACATATAACTAATATATAATTAACTAAATATAATTAATATATATATGAAATATAATATCAATCGTTAAAAATATTTAAATTTAATAGTATTATATATATATATATACACACACGTACTAATCAATTCTAATAATATAAATTTAATTTATTATTATGCCTCTCACTTATATTATGTGATCTTATATTTATATCTAATTTGAAATTTAGTGAAAATTATCTTTTAATGTTTCAATGTGAATATATATGCCTAGAAAATTATTGCAATGATCCTTTTTGTTTTCTTCAAACATCAATAGAAAATTTTAGTGACTATTTTTACTTTTTTTTATTAATTTTTAACAAACATGTTAAATTAAACATTATAAAATAAATACATATATAAATACACACAAATATGAGATTTTCTTTTTTTAGAAAATAATATTTCCTTAAAAATAGGAAATTCTTGTAATAGTGTTAAGATAATTTTTCTAAAAAAAGAAAAAAATAGGTATTATTTTTTTTTGTAATAAATAAAATTTTATTAATTTTTTTTTGTAAAGTTTGCGTAAATACTAACTTTTTTTAATACAAAAATTGTAAATATTTTCAATTTTTTTATAAAAAAATAATAGCAAGAAATAGAAGGAATGGATTGATGAGGTGTCATGTTATGTACATTACACTACATGTACTGAAAAATGCAAAGCAAATACAATACAAATTTCTGTACCTACACTCCGTGATGTCTACTTTCTACTTCCTTGAGCACTCTCCCCAGCTCTTACCTTTTTCTTGCTTTGAGCACCCCCATTTTTCGGAATGACACAAATGCCCTGCCCTTTTTTTTTCTTTTAATTTCTTGTAATTACCTTATTTAAATTAGATTTAAGTTTCTAAATCTTCTTTTTTTCAGGTCATGATTCTTATTTTTAATGATTTTATCCTTTCTTATCTTTTTATTTTTTGATCCCACAAATTAGGCCCTTAGGTCCCTTTGTTTTTACCTTTTTTCAATCTTTTTTAATATTATAAAAAAACTAAATTATTTCCTAATTAAGTGGTAATAATATTTATGCTCTACATCAACTTAAATTACTATAATTTATAAATATACATAATTTTATGCTATAAATATTAATCGTAAAATGAATATAACAACTCGAGCAAAAACTTGGGTATTATTTGTTTGGTGTATATAGTCTCATAAATTTATTTTCGAGTATTGTAATACAAAACATGTCTACTTAATTAAGAGAATTTAAGATTTATAATTCACTTCAATTTTTCTCTTATTAATGTGATAACAACGAATAATATTAAAAAAATTCAATCAATCTAATAATAATAATAATAATAAAATAATATCTTATTGTAATTTTAATTTAAAATTTCACAATTAATTTTTAAAAAATAAAAAAATAAACTCCTTAATATAAAAAATTTGAACTTTGAACACAAACTTTTACATGCCCATATCATTACCCATCTTTTTTATTCATTTATCCAATAATTAATTGAACCTAGAAAGTCCAAAATTAGGTACAATTTAATGTAAAAATATGTATACCCATTTGAATTATAATTAAATAATTAAATTATAAATTTAAAAATAATATATTTTTTACTGTGATTATTTGTCTCATTAAAGTTTAGGTACAGTAGGCTTACCTCGATTTTAAAGCTTGTCTTATGAATAAAATGTCCTTTATTTGTATATAATGTTAGCTTTGTCTCCTCTTTTTTAATTTTTAATTTTTTTAAATATTTTTAATATTTTTATGAGAATATTTACTATTTTTAATTATTTAATTTCATCGAATTACTAAATAAATATTGTTTTTTTATTTATTGAATGACTCAAAACACCAAATTGTAGTCTTCTTGTCTTATAATTTTGAAAGATGTGTCATATTTATTTTTCTATTGCAATAATTTCATTTATTTAATAAAATTATGTTATATAAAATATAATTTTATTATAAATTATAAATAAATATAATACATTTAATACTCTCACCAGAAGAGGATTAGTTGCCGTTTGATTATTTGATATAATTGTTCAAAAGAGTTAAAAGTAATTTTAAATAGTTAAAAATCGTTTTAAGTATTATATAAATTTTTTTAAAAATTACATTAAGTGTAGTATTTTTTTAATTTTTAATTAATTTAAATTTTAAATAGATTTAAATATTTAAATTTATTTATTTTATCTGAAATATACATATTTTTCAAATCCAGTCAAAAATACAAAATTTTGACCTTTTATGTAATAAAAAAGTGTCTTAAAATTGTCATTAAATTAAGAAAATATTTAATTACCTCAAATAAATAAATTTAACCTGTTAAATATTAAGAATAAAAAAATTCATTGAATGTTTGTTTATTTTTATTCTAAAATCAAATATAATTTAATTTTAATTATTTAGATATTTATTTTAAAAGTTCTTATTTTTTAATTTAGCACTGAAAACATGACAATTATATCTTAATAAAATAAGTTAAAATTTTTAATTTGAATGAATTTTTTAGTTTGCAATGAACTAAAGTACTCTTATAAATTTATTTAATTTTCTATATAGAGAGAGTTTATTTTAATTATTTATAAGGATATAACAGGTAATATTAGTAGTTTTCAAATATTTATGATAAATAAAAAATAAATTTTATTTAGAATCACTCAATTTTATATACTTACATTAAACAACGGCTTGTTAAAATCACCCTTGTGATAAATTTAAAAAAAAAGTTATTTTTTAAATTTTAATTTTAAAATATACAATTTTATCTATAAATATAATTTTAAATACATCTTATTATAAATTGTACAAATTAAAAAATTAACCTTAAAATTACTGAATTCTAAAAATAATTAATAGACAAAATCATTAAAATCGAAATAAAAATTTTCTTTTCCTTTTATTAATTTTTTAACTTTTTATTTTTATTTCTTAAAAATATAATTAAAAAAATTACAAATTTTCAGCCTAAATTATTTTAAGATAGTAAAAAAAATCAAATTTATAAAATTTTAGGTATATATAAATAAATATTTAGGCAAAAATATTTTTTCTTCCACGCTATACATTTTATTAATTTATATTATCATAATATTCTATTATTAAAATCTAAAAATACATATATATTATTCTTAAAATTTATTAAACATTAGTATAACTGATTCTCTTTATATTTGATTTTTTTTACTAATTTTTTATATTCAATTTAAATTGAACAAAACAAAAAGTTTTAAAGCTACAATTAATTTACATTATTAAAAAAAATTCTTGAATTATATAAAAATTTGGTGGGAATTGCACATGCAAGGCAACGTGCAACTAGCTTTCCCAAATATTCTCTAAAAAAGAAATTAGAAGTGTTTTTTAAAATTACTTTCATTAATTTTTGAAAACATGTATGTTTAAGTACAATACAAATTCGTCAATTATAATGAGAATTAACAACAGTAGTTCTTTGGCCTGACCAGGTGGTGTACTGGTGTAATGACTAGGAAATTGTGTTGTTTAATTGTAAATTTGTTTTATTTGTTTTTGTTTTATGTTTTCTTTTTCTGTTTTTGGCAACAACAAAATCAAAAACAAAAACAAAAACAAAAACAAAAATCAAATCAAATCAAATCAAATCAAATCAAGCAAATATACAAACCCACCCCAAATGCCTCATTCTTTCTTGAAGGAATGCTGCAACTCTCAGCATACTGCATACATATATAAACTTTAATTTTAATATAAGCGAAATTTTATTGTAATATTTTTAAATTATTACATACTTTTCGAAAAATGAAATTAAATCTAACATGTACATAAATTATAGTGCATTAATTATACATTAAGTATACACATATTTTTACTTCAAATTATAATCTTTAAATCTAAATATTTTAACGGTTGAGATTAAATACATATAATTAATGTAATATAAGTAATTTTAATATATATGTATAATTTAATTTTAATATAATCAAGATTTCATTAGTTAAAATATTTTTTTAATATTACAAATCTTTTTTCAATTCTTTTTGGTGTTATTTGGTTTGAGAATATGATTTAAGAATTAGAGAATTTTTTTTTATTCAAAGAAACCTAATTTTTTTATAGTAGAATTTTTAAAGTTATTTAAAAAAAAAATTGTTTAAAATATCCTTATTTTATTTTAAAGATTTTACGTTATTTCTTTATAACATAATCTTAAAAACTTGTTTACTAAAATAATTATATAATTTTTTCAAAACTAACTAAAAAATTAATATATTTTTATTTAAAATTCTACTTATAAAAATTTTACTGAAAAAATTATACTAAACAGACTCTTAAAATAAGAGATCTTACTAATTAATTTCATCGATAGTTTTATTAATTAAAATATATTTATTTAATTCTCCTAATTTTTAAAAATATTTAATTATGTAATTATCTCTAATTTAACTATTGTTATGATTTAGTATTTTATGTGTTTTTTGGTTTTATACATAAAGTTAATTTTCATAATAAAATTAGAATGATTTTTTAATAAAATATTTAGATATTTTATTTAAAAGAAAATGTCTATTTTTTTAATTATTATCTAAATTTGATTTCATTGAACAGCCTGCAGGCCCATTAGCAAGCCCAATCCATTTGCTTATCGGTGCTACAACTTTACTAAACATTTTTTTTGAAGAAATATCTCTCTTTATTTTTTTATATTAGTGTATATTATTTTGCTTTCTTAGTTATAATTGATTAATAATTTAATCTCAAAATATCTTTTATACATATCCATTTTGAAATAATTATGTAAACAAATTAAACAAAAAAAAATATTAGGACTTCATTAATGCCAGTCTAACAAAAAAAATAATAAATAATTAGTGTGATCCTCAAAAAATAAATTAATTTGAACTCTTTAAATAGTCATTTCCAATAAAAAAAATTATAATTTTCATAAAATTTGATGTTCAATTAGTAAAATTTCTTGAATGTGGTAAAACACATTTAATGATATTTGCACATATTAGAATCAGAAATCGATTTAATTTAAATTTACATATTATTTTTTTAAAAAAATATTTGATTTAATTTGCATCTAAATTATATTTTGATATTGGTTAACTATTAATGTTTAATTGTTTATAATATCTTTTTATCAAGACATTGTAAATAATATTAAAAATAATGATAAATTCCTTTTTTTGAATTTTATTAGAAATAGGGCTTAGCCCAACTTTGTTGGACTTGTCAACAAGCCCATTTGTTATTTATTTATTTTTTACACCTCAACCTATTCTTCGATTGATTGTATACAATAATGAATTACCCATTATTTGATTGATTGTATACAATAATAAATTTTATTTGGTTAAATAAATGTTTGTTTATTTTTTATTTTTCACAAAAATTTAATTTTATTTATATATAATCCAAAAAATATTATATATTTGTAATATTGAAAATGTTAACAACATGAATTAAACATGAAATTATCCTCAATTGCAGCATGAAATACTAACTTATATATAAATTACTTTTAGTCATTTTTGTAATAAAGCTGAATTTAAATTTTCAGGGCATTAATTTTTGAAACATTAATCTAACCTATGTGACATGTTCACATTAAAAAATAATTTAGTAATCTTATTTAAGATATTAGAAGAAGCTAAAATAAATAATTAACTATTATATTTATTTAATTATTTTTTCTAATTTTTCAATTTATCGTTTAGTCTATCTTTAGAGAATAATTATACTTTTTAATTACAAATTATTTTTTGTCTACTTTAAAAGTAAAAGCCAATTGTTTGGCTAAGATATAGTTTAATTATCTCAATATTTCCAACAAAATTTTCTTATCTTCATATGCCTTGATACTATCTTGTAGTTCAATACATCTTTTTCCATCCCGTGAACTACTAATATATTGTAATAAAAATCACTACCAAAGAAATATTGTAAATTATTTTTATTTTTGAATGAATTAAACACATAATTTACTCAATTAAATTTAGTAAATTTGGAGCTAAACATATAAGTAAACATTTTTTTATTTCTTAGTTAGATTTTTTTTAAATATCAAAATATCTTATACATTATCTATTTTGAAAAGTTATGTAAATAAATCAAAAAAAGAAAATATGAGGACTTCCTTAATGAAAGCCTAAATGACACATACTAAAAAATTAAAAATAATAAATAATAAAGGGTGATCTTTCGTAAAATAAATAAAAAATGATTAATAAATTAGTTTTTTTAAATAGTCATATTAAAATTTATTATTATTTTTGTATAAAAAATTATAATATCCTGAATTTTGAAGTTCCAAATATTAAATGTTTTTTTAATATAGTAAAACACATATCGAGATCTTACATATATCAGAAACAAAGATAGATTTAGTTAAAAATATAAATATTATATTTCCTTCAAAAATAATTGATTGATTTAATTTACACATTAATTATATTTTAATAGATGTTAATTTTATATGTTTAATTATTTATCATAAAACGTTTATAAATGCATGGTAAATAATACTAAAAGGAAATTATAGCTCCATTTCTTTTCCTTTTATGAGAAATAGGGCTTTAGCCCAACTTTGTTGGACTTGTCTAAAGTTGGACTTGTCAATAAGCCCAACTACTATTTATTTGGTGGAATTAATTGTTTGTTTATTTCTTTATTTTTTCATAATTTTTTTAATTTTATTTATACATAGACCAAACAACATTAAATATATTTATTATTGAAAACACGAACAACATGAATTAAACATGAGATTATCGTCTACTACGACATGAATATTATAGAAATTAATTTTAGTATGAATTTTTTTCTAAGGTATTAATTTTTGAAACATGAATTTAAATAAAGTGATGATATGTTTGCATTAAAAAATAAACGAATAATTTTATTTAAGATATAGAAGAAGTTAAAATACACTATTAACTATTATTACATAATCTTTTTTTTTAATTTAAAGTTATGTTTGAAATTTCTCAGAGTAATCTCATTTTCTTAATTTCGAATTATTTCCCAATACTCATATGAATCTTGTAGTCGAGGTCTTTAATTTGAATCTCATAATTGCATAATCATAAATAATTATTGCTTTGATTCTCTTGATGGTTATGGTTTTGCATTTATTTTTATTTATAATGTCCATTTAGGTGCTGATTATTTCTTCATCTATATGGACTAAGTGTTGACTAAATATGGATCTTAATGCTGACCTCAATTTGACTTTAGGTAATCTCTCCAAAAATTATTATTTTTTTTATTTTTGAATTAATTAATGACATAATTTACTTGATAACATGCATGCATGTTGATGTCATGTATCTCTTTTGATAAACAATATATAGAAAACAAATCTATTATTTTATTTTTTAAAATAAAATTTGTGTCTCATAGGACCCATGATTAATTTTTGCATATTAACAAATGTAATAGTAGCATTTTATTTTTTGTATTTAAACATGACTTAGTACTAAGAGAAACAAAATCAAATCAACAATTTATTATAATTAATCAATATTAGATTAAGTGACATTGATTCGTGTTACACATTAGTAATCTAGTAGTAAAGTGTGCCTTTTCGTTTTCTCTCATAAAACAAGGGTTTAAGTCCTCACCGGTCGTATTGAGATAGATTTTTTTAATTAAGGATAGATTTTGCCAAATTTAATGTATACTCCCATAAGCGATACTAGACTTGTAACAACTTCAATTCTCAACTCACGACATTGACAAATTTCTGATCTAAATATTGATAAATTGTATATGTAATTGTGTAATATTAAAAAAGAGATATTGTTATTTATCCCTCTAATTTTTGAAAAAACACTAAATGCCCCCAGAGTTTGTTGGGTGTGCTAGCTACCTACCCCCTTCTATTACGAGAAAATAGAAAAATACTTTGGATTAACTTCCTTTAATTTGACTAGTTAAGATATATTATTATTTTAATCCCCAAATTTTAGTAAAATAATAAAAGTTGTATAATTTGTTAGAATTAATAATTTAGTACCCACTATTTACAGTTTGTTAGAGATTAAAATATTATATTTTAAAAAATTATTTTATTTTATTATTGTTAAAACATTTAGAAATAAAATATAATAATGTGAATTAAAACATTTCCAATAACTAAATAATTCCGTATATATATTTTATATTTAATTAAAATGCTAATAAATTATATAATACATAATTAATTTGTTATACATATTATATTTATCACAAATAAAAATTTGTTTATTTATAATACATAATTAATTAATATAATTTTAATATTTTAGTAATTTATGCGTTTTATATATCATATAGAAAATGACTCTTCATAATAAAATCAAGATTATTATTAATAAAACATTCAAGTAATTTTAAGTTTTTTAAAAAACTATATTTTCTTGATAATTATCTAAATTTTATTTTATTAAATCAACTAGGCCCATTAGTGGGCCTAATCCATTGGGCTTAATAATGTTATAGTTTTGGGCTAGCCCAAAATATTGGTGACAATGTTTTCCCAAAGTCAACTTTTTTTTATAATAATTGTTAAAACAGGTATCAAGATTTATACATCATACTTAAAAAGAGATTTAATTTAAATTTATATAATATTTTTTTAAAGATTAATGGATTTAATTTATATTTTAAGAATTTTTTTGTTGAAGTTTGAATATGATTATTCAGATGTTTAAGAGTTGTTTATTTTTAACTTATATTTAAATATTTATTAAAAATATTTAAATATAATTAAGTTAAAAATTTTAACTTAAATGTTAATGAGTAAAATTAGTAAATATTTAAATAATTTAATACTTTTATTCTTCAAAAATATTTTTATTTTATTCATTTATTTATTAACAAAATTAAAGTCTAATTAAATAATTTTAATGTCTTTTATCTATTATTGGTCTTCTCTGCTTGTTTTCTCAATTCTCTTCTCAATTCTAAATGAGTTTTTCTCTTAATTTAATTAAAATTATGCATAATATTATATATATTTTTATCCGAGGTATTTATGTATAAGAATTATTTTTTTAATCTTTAGCTTTTCTCATGTTTAGTAAAATTTAATTTTTTAATTTTTTATTGCTAATTTATTTTGCTAGATAATAAATTTGAATTTTTGTCTAATTTAGTTTGTTTTAATTTGGTTGATTGATTGTTTATCTAATATTTTTACCAGATTGTTTTTCTAAAGAAGATTTTAAAATTTTTTGTGATAATATGTGATTTGATTAATCAATTTTAGGAATTACAGTAAATATTATCAAATAAGAATAATCGATGTCAAAGATTAAACTTTTATTTCAATAATCTTATTTTTAAAAAAATATAAAATCTCAATTTTTGCAAAACTTTATTTTTTAGGCAAAAGACAAATAATATATTATTTAAAAGTACATATATATAAAATTATCACTTTCTCAACTTTTTACTTTTTAAAAACAAACAACATAATACTTATTTTTAAATTGCAAAAAAAGAACATAACATTCAAATTAAGATTCTAATTAAATTTAAATTTTAGTCATATTTAGAGTTAAAAAAAAAGTATTTTAGTGTTCAATTGAATGGAAGTGTTATATATATTAGCACTTATACTCTTTAGCATTTTTCTTTTTAGCAATTTTTACCAAAATCCTAACTATTTGGTCACGGTTATTAAAAGTATTTATATTATATTTTTAGTGTTAAAAATATTTGGATATATAATTAAAAAGGTAATTTAGTAAAATGGACATTATTTTTTTTCAAATTATTGATAGTTTTGGCAATACATTCTAAAAATTAAAAATTATAAAATAAATTGACATCCTATATTTATTTTCAAATTAATTAGGCTAATTTTTTTTGCTCTTTTATATATTAAAAATTTTCATTTAAAAATTATTTTTTATTAATTTAAAATTGTAAATTATAGTTTTAGCTATCGAGGGAAGAAAATAATTATTTTTATTAATTTATAATGTAAATTATAGTTTTATCCTTTGAGGTGTTAAATATAGCCGTGGAAGTTAATAAATTGAAGGCTGAACATTTACAATAAATCTAAAGACAAAGTGAAGATTAGGGTTATTTTCAGTTTCCTCTCCTGAGGTTTAGAAAATTATTAGTTTGCAAAAAGGTTTTGGGAAAGACTTAGGTACCTCCCTTGGACCATCCCTCTTTGTTTATTGACATCTGATTTTACTTAAAAACTCTTAATATCATTTTTAGATGCCATAAATGGAAGTTAAACATATACAATTTCTTTTGACAAATCAGTATGCATGATTCAGCTGCATTATTCTTCGTGTGAAAGTGCCAAATACCCAACATAGCAGGCACATATATTGCAAGTAAAAAGCATCGTGGTTCTTACAAAAAGCTCCAATTGTAACCATCAGCAAAATAAAAGTTGAAAGACCTCAATATATTTCTTCCAGCCAACTAATTTAATAAGAATGAATGCTAAACACTTATTTCTAAAGTTTTTATATTTTAGAAAATGATGCTCCATCTGATCTAGATCATGTAAACAGATATTGTATCATCTTGCTTTATAAAAAATTTAAATATTTCATACATGGTTGACACCTAATTGTGGTTAGGGGTGAGCATAAAACTCGGCTTGAATCGAATTGAATTGGATCGGAACCGACGGTCGGTCTGGTATTTTATTTAAATCGGTCCAATTTTAGTTTTTAAATATAAAAATATAGAATTTTTGGTCCGGTTTCGGGTTTGATTAAAAAAATTTAGACTGGGCCAAAATTTTTATTTTTAATATTTTTATAAAACGACGTCGTTTATTTCTAAAAATCTTAGGAAAAATTAATAATTTAATCTAAAAATTGACCCGACCCGAAACTCGAATAATTCAGTCCGATTTTATTCTGGTTTCTTTTAACATTCGGTTCGATTTGATCTGGTCCTTTATTTTTATCTGGTCCAGTCCGATTCTAAAATTTGATCATCCAAATTTTTCGGTTCTGATATGGGTTTTCAAAAATTTGGATCGGACTGGACCGTGCCCATCCTTAGTTGTGGTTACTTAGTTAACAAGTAATATTGATGATCTTGAAAACAAGTTATTATATATTGGATTTACTTTCAAAAATTAGATCACGTATGACAAAAAAAGGCCGCAAATGATCTAATTTTCTAAGTAATAAGGATCTTTTATCATTGGTTCAATGCCATCCATGAACATGTTAAATTTAGTTATTCTCATATTAAGCTTCTTCAGATTTTTCTCACCGATTTTACTATATTTCTCTATTTTGAGCTTGATATAATCCAATTATAACATTTTTTCTTCTATTTGTTTCAATTTTTCCATACTTTCTTCTAAAATGTGTGCCTCAACTTCTGACCTGGCAACTGGAAAACATATTGTAGGATTCCTGAAAATAATAAAAACATATTGTATGATTTTTTTAAATGACAAATTTCTAAGATAAATATGAAACCAACATCTTGGGAAGTGTCAATACATACCTACCTACAGTGCACTTGACTTGAAATTTTAGAGGTCTAGAACAATACTACATACAAATTAGAATAGAAACTCATAAACTTCATTCTTTAATAACATAGCAAATAACATGCACTATATATATATATATGATAATGTTGTATATCTAACTCATTACAACAACAAACAATAAGAAAATCCACATTTAACTATAAGGATCATATTCAAATTCATCAATAACCATAACTTAAAATTAGGCAAGGATTGAATATGGTAAAAAAATTTACAAATTAGCATGAAGATTTTTTCCCTTCTTCGAAGCTATAGGATAACTGAAGTATTCACTTTTATATTATTTATTAAAAACATATCAACACTTGGCAACACAATATTTTTTTAAATTTTTTTTTTTACTTTTGGAATGTATATCCAATAATCATGCAAGATTCTATTTAACAAAATAATTTATCACACATGTTTATGTTTGATGTTGTGTTCTAATTAACAAAATAACAATATTGTGGAATTCTGGTAATAAAAGGATTCTGATTTTATTTTTTCTATTCTTAGTCTTTTAGTTTCCCTTGTTAACTGAGTGTTCTTTTAGAAAATTTTACTTTTCTGTTATCTTTTTGTTTTAGGAGAGAGTTACTCATTTCCTTTTTCTATATATATTGTACATTATTTTTCATAAAGAATAAGAATAATCATATATTTTTCGAGTATATATCTTACTGATTTTATATTTTCAGAATCCCAACTGGTTTAATCCAAACTTGAACTAATTTATCACATACGCTTCTATTTACTTTGTTTTATCACTCAGCAAGAAGCAACAAAGATACCCATTTTGTGTTTCTATGCATTCATTTAAATTTAAACACCAGCAAACATCAAATCTAGTGACTTCAAATGAAACCAACTGCTTATTCACATCCATTAACACATTCATACCAAGCAACCATCCATTTAAAGAACCACAAATTCACTAGAAGTTATCCCAAAAAAACTGAAACAAATACAATGTAATATCTAAAGCTTAAATCTTGTTTCTATTAGTCAATTCATATCACCAACAGGATTTGTAAAGTTAACAAAATTAACCACTGTTAAATGCATATAATACAGGTTATACAAATTGCTTTTAACAATGAAATATATAATCATCAAGCTAAAGATCATAATATGTGGTCTTAATACTAATAGTTTCCACTAGCAATCTTAACACATACAATCACAGCTCCATATATCACAACAAACAGTAACAAACTCCAACATATATTATAACACATGTAAAACAACACAGGAAATAATATCCGCAAAAGAAGAACTAATTTTTCATCACATTTACAAAATCACCTCAAACAGTACATGCAAAGAAGGTTTTCTCTATATTGAAACACCTAAATAGATTCATATTTCACACATGAAACAAATGATTACAAGTTATCGAAACATACCTCGCAATCATCTTCGTAGCCTTGTTCGAATCTAGTTCACATATGGTTTCCTCGCTATCTATCTGTGAAATGCAAACCCACACGCGAACAAATTGATTTATATAGGTTTTCTCTCAATTGATATATATGACCAACACCATTTGGCACGAATTTTCCTCCTTTAATCGAACACAATACCCATGATTCTTGGTTTAGCTATTGCAAGGATTAGATTAAAGGAGCTTTTCAGTTTTTATTCTCAACTTCATTCTTCTTTGGTTCAAAAAAATAGTAGGCAAGTGACAAATGACGTCTTTGAGAAGATGTTAAATAAGCTTTTTATTGTTATTTACGATTTTAGCCTTGTTATTAACGATCAACAAACGGAGAGAGATGGTACAGGAGAGGTAACTGAGCCTTTCTCTAAATCTTTTCGCAAACTGATAGTTCTCTAAACCTTAAGAGAGGAAACTGAAAATAGCCCCGTGAAGATTATTAATATATAAAGGGGACAAAATGAAAATTATACAATAATTATTATATAAAATTTGATAGTATATTAATAAATATATTTGAATTAGTCATATTTATATTTTATATTTTTAACAATGATAAATATAATTATTTAACAATGATAACATTTTTTATTTTATAAATACCTCTAAATATGATTATGATTTATTTTTATATTTATTATTAAAAAGTTAAAATAAATAAATTTATTACAAAAAATACAAATTTAATAATTCTAAAAAGTATATAAAATAATCAAATACAAAAGAAATATAACAAAATAGAATAAGAACTCAAATTTCTAAAATTCGTTGGAAGGATCTTAAGAATCACAAAATTTTCATTAAACTTAATTGAAAATTTTAAAATCAGTTGGAAAATTTATGGAATCACAACATTTACATCAAAATTGGAGTAACATTCTTAAACATATAAGTGCTAATTTAACAAAAGTATCTCATTAGATATTAATTAAAAAATTATCCTAAGTAGTAGTTTTAATTAAATAAATATTTTTTATAAAAAATTATCAAATACGCCAATTAGAACTTATAAAATACTTTCTATGTAGGGAATTGAGAAATGCTTTAAATTTTAAGAAAGAGAGATACTCCATAAAGTTTGAGATAAATAAATATATGGAGTTTTTGTAAATAATAGATAAACCCTCTTGACTTCACATCCATTAGTCAATCTATGAAATTATTAATATTTTTATTCTTAAATTTTAATAAACTAATAAAATAAGATATAATTTTTTAATTATAATAATTTAATTTTTATTAATGATAACATATTTTAGAGATGACAAATTTTTTAACGAATTTCTGATTCGTTTGATAAAAATAGAAGACAAATATTGTATAAAATCTAGGATTGAGTGGGGTTCGGGATAAAGATGGCAAAGCCTGGCACAGCCCATGAAATTTCAGTTCATGTGGGCTCACGTGTTGGGCCGGCACGGCACGCATAATAAATTTTATAAGTCCAGCACGGCCCATGATATGGTTACTATACGTGCCGTGCCAGCCCAACCCATTAAAAGACAAACCCAATACGGCCTATAAACCCATTTGGGCCGTTCATGAACAATGCAAAATATAAATAGTAACATAAATAGTGACCTAATATGAATGGTAATTTATTATTATTAACAATAAAAACTATTTTATTTGGGCTAAAATACTATTCACATACTGAATAGTAACAAAAATAATAAAGTGGCCCACACGGCTCAGTTCGTGAACAGTAACCGGGCTAGCACGATACTGCTCAAGTACTATTGACGGCACAACACGTGGGCTAATGATAAAATTTTATAGTTTTCAATTTAGTCAATCAAATCCTTAAAAAAAAGTTTATAACGTTTCAATTTAAGCAATTAGGTCCATAATAAATTATGAAAAGAAAAACCCTGAATCAAAGAGTTAATCTTCCCTTTCACTTTCCACAGCCGTCCGGCGCCCCACATCCAGCCCCTCTCCCGCCATTGCACCGAACAAAGAAACTCGCCGCCGAGTCGAGACCTCTTGCCGACGAAGCTTATCGGCTAATACTACCTGGGATTGGAGCTGCTGTGCCGAGCCTGGCTCCCTACTAAGCCTTCGGCTCCAGTTGAACCCGAATTTTATCAACACCCCAGGTGAGCATTTCTATCTTGATGATATCACTCCATTATTTATTCATTGCTTGTGTTAGTCATTTATGAAGAGATATTGCAGGTTGTTGTGTGTTCTATTACTGTGCATATATCTGCAACTTAGTTAATGGAGAATCTGTGATGTTTGGAAGAAAAGAGAAAAAAAAAGAAAGAAAGAAAGAAGTTTTGTAAAATAATGATTTCACTTTCGTAAAAGTTATTGTTCAGGTCTTGTGCTTATCTACCTTGTCTTCTTCAAGTCCGATCACTGCAATTATTTTAGTTAGTTTTTAATATTAATCAATCCATTAAAGCACCCAGTAAAGTTTCAGAAGCCACATTGTGTTGTTTCTTCAAGGAGATGTAAATTGGTTAAATTATAATTATCATTCCTTAATTGTAGAACATATGTCTTCTCTGAGTTTTAAGATTGATTACTATGTAAGTTTATCATGGTTTGGTTTGAGTTTTAATGGTAATTGATTACAATCTATTATTTCAAAAAGAACTACAATTGATTATTATTGAGTACATAACAATAATGCATATTTATACAAAGTTAGTCTGGGGAGCGTGATAATAATATTGGTTAAATAAAATATAAGCTACAACACAACTAATAAAAACAAAAAATGTAAGTTATGTGAAAATTATTTACTAAATTTATTTTTTGGTCTTTCTTCCTACGAGAGCTATTTATTGAGCTATGTATGGGAAGCAATTGGAATTGATTTGGTTCTTTATTGATTAGTAATAGGCAGAACATGAATTTATGGTTGCACTGTCCAGAGTTCATTCTAATGAAGAGTTTTCTTTGCTGGTGGTTAGGGTTTATGAATTCACTTCACATGTATTCTTTTATTATTTTCAGAATAACTAGAAAACATTATTCTCTGTTTTCAATGCAAAACGATGTTGAATTCATATTGATAATTTAATGCATATTCAATTTTGTTTTTGTAGGAAATGACATCAAATGATTCACCTCGATTAGTAGATGGTGTAGGTGATGGTGTAATGAATGATGATAATTTTGTAAGAAGTAAAGAAAGGTTTAGGTCCGTTGTGTGGGAACATTTTGATAGAGTTGATAGTGATGGGATGAGAAAAGCGGTGTGCAAGTATTGTAAAAGTAAGTTGGTGGCACGATGTACAGATGGTACAAGGCATTTGCATGCTCACATGAAAACATGTATCATGCGAAAGCAAAAAGAAATAAGTAGCTATTCAAAGGTGAAGGTTGAAGAAGGAAATGAAAATTTGGATACGTTTACTAGCCATTCAAAGAAGTTGAGGGTGTTGAAGGTTGAAGAAGGAAATGCAAATTTGGATACATTTACTTTTGATCCTAATGAAACTAGGGAAATGATTGCTAAATTGATCATTGTACATGAGTATCCTCTTAGTTGTGTGGATCATGAATATTTTAAAAAGATGATAGAATCTCTTAATCCCATGTTTAATTGTGTATCCCGCAACACGATTAAAAATGATATTATGGAGATATACCAAATGGAGAGGGCTAAAGTCTTAAGTCTTTTTGAGCGAAACAAGAGTAGAGTAGCTATCACAACGGATATGTGGACATGTGGATCACAAACAATGGGATATACGGCAATTATCGGGCACTTTATTGATGATTCATGGATTTTGCACGGGAAAATTTTAAGGTAATCATTTTTATTTTATATAAGTATGCAAATTTGAATTAATTAATTTATTTTTCATTATGGTTTGAGTTAATATGTTTCTTTTTTTATTTTTTATGATTTTATGTATATAGGTTCATGCATGTGAAGTTGCCACACACCGGCGAGGTACTATGTGATACATTGTTTAATACCTTGATGGATTTCAATATGAATCGGAAGGTATCTGCTTTAACTGTTGATAATTGTTCTAGTAATGATCGCATGGTTTTATTTTTATTGGAGAAGATTGATAAGAGTGATTTGATTATGAGTGGGAGGTTATTCCATATTCGTTGTACTGCTCATATTTTAAATTTGATTGTTGAGGATGGTTTGTTTGTTATTAGTAATACAATTGTTAAAGTTCGTGATAGTGTTTCATATTGGAGAACAACAACTAAAAGAAGGGAAAAATTTGATGAAGTTGCTCGTAGGTTAAATATTTCATGTACTAGGGAGTTGGTACTTGATTGTACCACTAGGTGGAACTCCACTTATCTTATGATTGTTGTTGCTTTAGAGTATAAAGCTGTGTTTTGTAGATTGAAGTTGCTTGAGATACAATATAAAAGTTTGCCAAGTGAGCAAGAGTGGGAGTTGGCTCAAATATTAGCAAATAAATTGAAGCCGTTTTATGATGTCACAGAAATATTTTCCGGTACAAAGTATCCGACTTCTAATTTGTTTTTTGTGCATATTTGTGAGATTAGATTGTCATTGGATGAGTGGCTTGGATCTTCTTACGAGGAGATTAAGAAAATGGCAACTATCATGATAGAAAAATTTGAAAAATATTGGAAAGATGTTCATGGGATTTTAGCATTGGCCACCATATTAGATCCGAGATATAAGATGAAATTGATAGAGTACTATTTTCCTATGATATACGGTGATGATTCATTATTTCAGATTGAGAGAGTTCATAATTTTTGTGGTGATTTGATTAAAGACTATGAATCAAAACTTAAATTACGTGAAGGCTCTTATAGTTCTAGTGCTAGTAGTTCCTCACATTCTATCTCTCATTCTTTGATGTCTTTTTCTGAGAGACAAGCTGAGCGTAGGTTGGGATTTAGAAATTTTGTGAAGTCTAATGTGATTGAGCAGAAAAAGACTGAGTTACAGTCATATTTGGATGATGGAATATTGGTTGACTTTGATAATTTTGATATCTTGAGTTGGTGGCGGGTGAATCAGTGTCAATACCCTTTGTTGTCTAAGATTGCTAGAGATATATTGGCAATTCCGGTGTCCACAGTTAATTCTGAGTCTGCTTTTAATGCGGGTGGTAGAGTTGTGAGCCTACATCGAAGAAGACTACATCCCAATACAGTAGAGGCTTTGATGTGCACTCAAAGTTGGTTACGTCAAGGTATAAAATATTTTATATTCAAATTTTGGTCTTTTTTATATTCTATAAGTTCTTTTTTACTTATTTATGTTTTTCCTTCGAAATAGATGATAAGCCCATTTTAACTTCCATGGAAAATGCCACTAATACATTTATGCAAGGAGATGTTGAAGATTGTAAAGAGGTAAAAATTATTTATAATACTCAAATTTCAAACTTGTTAGTTGATATGAACTAATATATTTTTGTTTGTGTATTTTTCTTGTGTTTGTTTTATAGGTGGATGAAGCAAGTTGAAGGATGTATATTTGTTTATAGAGATATCTTATGCTGAACCAAAGGACCATTAATGTATAAACCAGAAACCACAATACAGTTTATATAATTTTTTTTTCTGAATTTAATTCTAATGTGAATACTTTTATTTTATTAATAGAAGAGGAATTAATAGAATTAAAATTATGAGGCTGGATTTGAAAATTTAACTTTTTCTGTTTGGATAGATAGCTTCAAAGGCAATAGCCTAACTTCTGAAAAATTCCAGAAGCCATTGGCTTAATGCAAGCTTTAGCTGTGTTGTAAGTACACATGTTTCTCAGTTTGTCCAAGATTTTCTTTTATATTATTATTCATGGTCTCTTCTGTGTATTGATACATTTGTTTACCGTACCAGATATCTTCATGGCAACTAGCTAACTGGATCAATTCTGCTAGAGCTTGGGCATATGTCAAAGCTTAGCTTATTGTGAGCTATTTCGATGAGGTATATTTCATGTATGGTCGAGTTACAATTTGTGTAAACGAATCATATTTATATTATATTTTTAGTGAGTATAAATATTATATTTTTAGTGAATATAACGAAATTTTTAGTTAATATAAATCAAGTTCGTTTACTGAAAAATAAACATTTAGAAAATATAGATATTAAATAATATTCGATGCAAATAACGATAAAATATTGATATGAATTTTTTATTAAAATACCAATATAAATATAAATATAATTATTTATTTCAGTATTTTTCTTTTCTCTAAATTTTAGGATATATCTCAATTCCTCTTCTATTTTTTTAGAAAAGTACTTTTTATCACAAGTACTTTTGGTGAAGTTTGCCCTAAGACCTAAGTGCTAATTAATACTATCATATGAACCCTTAATTATATTTTGATGTTAATTTAATTCAATCAACCAAATAGCAATATGTGTTTAATCTTTTTATAATTTCCTTTTTTTTCTGATAGAAAAAATATGGCTTAGTCCAAATATTATTTATATTTGTTACTGCTCAACCCATCATTTGACTGATTGTATACAATAATAAATTATTTATAAATTGATTTTTATCACATATGTGTATATTGGTGTAATATTATTTATTCTATTGACTGAAATGTTTGTTTGTTTATTTATTTATTTTTGATAAAAAAATTAGTTTTATTAATTCTATTCTAAACAATACTAAAAATATGTAATCTATTAAAAACACTAATAACATGAATTAAATATGAGATTATCCTCTAGCATGAATATTAACTTTATATATAGATAATTTCAGTAATTTACTATCAGTTTCGTTTTTTAGTGACCTAATTTTTGAAATATTAATTCAAATAATGTGACATGTTTACATTAAAAAATAAATTGGTAATCTTATTTAAGATATTAGAAGAACATAAAACAAACTATTAACTGATAAATTTATTTAATTATTTTATCTTTCAAATATTAGAGTGAAAAAAGGGTTTTTTAATTTTTTCAAGATTTCTAAATTTGTTAATTCTAAAATATATAGAAACCAATTATTTAATTTCACGTTATCTTTTTGATATCTTCTTTAAGGTAATTTTAATTTTAATTTTTAAATTAATTTTTTCCATTTTTTCAAAAGTAAAAGCTAATTTTTTGCAGTTTAATTATCATAATATTTTCAACAAATTTTTTTTCATTATCCTCACTTATTTTGTTACTATCACTCTATTCATATTTATCTCTCTTTTATCACTCTATCTCAATACATCTATATATCTCATATACTACTAATATATTATATGGTCATTTAATAAAACTTCAATTAAAATTGAGTTTCTCGAATGATAAAGCACCAATTATTTGCAATAGAAAACAAGACGAAGAAATTCATAAAAAAATTTCTTAATTATTTTTTTATTGAATGAATTAACTACATAATTTATTGATCATATTTGATAAATTTGTGATCTAATAATTATAATAGAAAGAAATTTATTACTTTTATTTTTCAAATAGAGCTTAAAAGAAAGAGTGTGTATTTAACTTGGTCAAATTTGATAAATTTATAATCTAATAATTGTAAGAGAAAGAAAATTATTTTTAATTTTTAAAATAAAATTTATATCAGAGTAGCATTACATATAATTGCATAGTGATTAATGTTCCCAATTTAATTGTCATAATAAATGCCTTTTCTTTTGTGAACATTTAATATAATTAATCAATATAAGTTAATTATAAAAATATTTTTATTTAACTACAATTTAAACCTTTCTTATTATAAAAAAAATATTAAAATTCAAACTTTGATGTCTCTAACCTATTATGATAAAAAAGTTGTCTACAATATGTTGATATGAGAGTATTATAAAATTGAGAATAGATTCGATAATAAATTATAGTTTTATACTTTCAAACGTCACATAACACAATTCTAATTAATAATATATTTTATTATATTTATATTTTTTACATTTTTTTTAGCTTTTCATAATTTTATTTTATTTTATTTAATTATATTTTTGTTATTATTAAAATTTCTCCTTATTATCAAGTTTCGCTTAAAATTTTATATTCCTTCTCAATTTTAAAGAAATCAACATGAATGAGAGAGACCAAGCATGATAGTGTTTTACATCAAATGTTTTTTCTTCAATAATAATAATAATAATAATAATAAGAAGAAGAAGAAGAAGAAGAAGAAGAATAACAACAACAACAACTAGGGATGACAAAAAAACCCAGGCCCGGCCCGGTCTGGGTGATCCCGATTTTTTAGGGTCGGGTTTGACCAGGTTCTAAATATAAATCGGATCGGGTCTGGGTTCTTTTTATTATAACTCGGATCGGGTAGGGTTTGTTCCGGGTTTTCTCCGGATTTTAAATAAATTACTACCGGGTCGAGTTTTAATCCAGTCAGTAAACAAAAATACAAGAAGAAAATTTTAAATTTTCAGATTTTTTATAACCCGGCCCGGTTCGAGTCCGGGTTTTGACCCTGATCCGATTTTATTAAATTCGGATCTGGGACCGGATCAAATACATAAAAAATAAACCCGGGTTCGGGCCGGGTTTTTAAAACCCGGCCTGAACCCAGGTTTTTGCCAAGCCTATCAACAACAACAATAATAATAATAATAATAGTCACGATGATGATGATATTTATAATATGAACCAACATACCAATCAATCTACTATAAAAATCTTTCTTTCGATAAAGGAGTAACTAAGATGAGGGTAATTTTTATTCTCTGTATATATATATAGGGAGGTTATCTTAAAAATTTTGAATTAAAATAGTGAAACAAATTTTAATTTTGAATCTATTAAAAAATAACGAAGGAAAGAAATAAAACAGGAAAATGAATATTAAATGCTTCATGGACCATTGAAAAGTTGCAGTTATCAATTCCCTAAAATGTGCCTATACAGAAGAGTAATATTTATACAGGAGTTCTTCTGAGAATATTGGTACGCAGAGTGTCAATTCAATTTCCTCAAACGGGGCTACATGCCTGATTACCCAAAGGGCCAAACCCCTAAAACAAATGAAAAGCTTGGGTGTCATTGATTACAATATTGCACTATTGGACTACATAGAGAGCTCTTAACCTGCTGTTTTGAATTCTTTAACAAATAGATACATCACAATTGAGAATTGGCAATCAAATTGAGAGTTCTTGATTATCTAGAGAATTTTATACCAGGAATGCTTGTCAAGTACTAGTCTTAACCCCAAACGCATGAAAGGGACCACTACAAAACCTTCAAGGAAATCGAAAACAAAGAAAAGTAGACGAAACCTTCAAAATGATAGTAACAATACCAGGCAATTTGCTTTGTTATTCCGAAATCTAACACTAATATTCACCTGAAATCCTTATCGTTGCTTATGTTTTCTCCTTCTGTTCATATTTTCCTTTTCTTTGGAACCTAAGGAACGAGTCTCTAATTCCATGAAGATTGTTGACGACATCGTTCATAGCCCTCCGCTCTCTAGGTGAAGCTGTGGAACACATGAGTCCTATTTTCATCACCGAAACCAAGCATTCTTCCATTTTCCTACGCTTTTGAACTTGGGAGTCAATGTCTGTATTCACAGCTTTCTCCTCTATGCCATGTTCATCATTTTCATCAGAATTTTCTTCTTCAAATATCATTAATGGGTCAATTATTTCCATCACATGGACGGGAAAAGCCATTGAGACAAATTTGTGAATGCTCAGATCATCCTTAAACATGTCATCTGTAGGTCTTTTTCCTGTGAACATCTCCAGCAAAAGTATGCCAAAGCTGTATATATCTCCAAGTATGGAAACATGGCCATTCATGTACTCTGTCATTTATAAAATTGTTATTAGAATTCAATAGATTAACTCATTTTACATACATTTAAGGTTGAAAATAATACCTGGAGGGATGTAACCGATGGAACCCTTGAGCCCAATTGACATGGGATGATTTTTGGTGGAACTATTTGATGCTTCAAAGAGGAATTTCGCCAATCCAAAGTCACCGACATGAGCTGTCATATCTTCATCAAGAAGTACATTGCTCGGCTTCAGATCACAATGTGCAATTGGTGTTTCACAATAGTGATGGAGATAGTCCAGTGCAGAAGCAACATCTATTGCTATATTCAATCTCTGCATGAGGCTCAATTTCTTAATGTGGTTATGTTCCTCAGCACTTGGATGCAGCCACTGGTCAAGACATCCATTCGACATGTACTCGAAAACTAAACATTTGAAGTCATTGCCTTCATGATCAACACTTGAGCAAGCAGTTATTGTCCTCAGGATGTTACGGTGTCGAATATTTTTCAAAGCATTGCATTCATCAATGAAACTCTTTAAGGCTCCTGGCTGTTGGAGTTTTAATACCTTAATTGCAACAATTGTTCCGCCAACAAGAATACCTCTGTAAACGGAACCAAAACTACCAGAACCAATCAAATTTGTTTCAGAGAAGTTATCAGTTGATCTTGAGATGTCTGAATAAGACAGACCTGATTGCCTGTCATTAGAAGATGAAGTCGCACTGTCTCCTCCCAGAGGCTTTTACTATACAATATATCACAAATGAACTAAAGAGAAGAATTAAAAATATTACTGCAATAGTTACTGGGATTACTACTTTAAGGCCAGGATGTTTTCCAGGACTTTTTCTTGAGCATTCAGGTAAAAGCAAATCGGGGATGCCACCGCAGAGCTTTTCATTCCCAACTAGGGAAATGGCACTTGCATTTGCAAAAATCCCTTCCCGGGATACTTCACCATCAAGATAGTTGTAAGAAAGATTAAGATGCCAGAGAGATTGGAACCTGGCTGAGAAATTCTGGAATCTTGCCGGACAAGTTATTGCATGAAAGATCTAATTCTTCTAAACCTCTCAAACTTTTGAAAGATTGAGGAATTGCACCTTCAAATGAGTTATTCCCCAAATACAAACGTTCCAAACTGATACAACCATCAAGGCTGCTTGGAATTTCCCCAGACAACTTGTTGTCTGACATATCCAAGTTCCACGAGATTTTTCAACTTACCCACTTCAAGTGGCAGTGAACCAGTCAGAAAATTATGAGACATGACCAAAGAAATTGAAAGGGAGGAGAGGCCCATTACCTGTTTGGGTATGATGCCACTAAGCTTATTGCTCGATAAATTTAGTACCTCCAATTTCTGGCAGATCCCAAGATTTGGAGGTATGCTTCCCTCAAACTTATTGTTATCCATAAGAAGCCTAGTTAATGTAGTTAAGTTACCAAGGGCAGCTGGAATTAATCCAGAAAACTTGTTACCACTCAATTCCAATCCCTCTAGTTTCTGGAGCTTTCCTATAACATCAGGCACCCTACCGCCTAAATTGTTATATTCCAATCCTAGAAGCGACAAGTTAACAAGATTTCCAATCCCAACAGGTATGTTTCCATGAATCAGATTCGATCCCAGTGTGAGAATTTGCAGATGTGTTGAAAGGTTTGCTATGGAGCTTGGTAATTCTCCCCCGAAACGGTTTTGAGCAAGTCCTAACACTTCAAGACTAGTACAGTTAGCCAAGAAAGTGAGAAAATTCAGATCACCAATTTCCCTATTTCCCAATTTATTGATATCCAAATTAAGTCTAAAAAGACCTTTCAAGCTCCCAAAGCTTCTAGGAATTGTCCCAGTGATACCATTTTCAGCAAAATCAACAAGCTGAAGGTTAGAAGCATTTGACAGTGATACAGGAATACTTCCTGTAAAATAGTTGACCCCGCCAGCAAATATATTCAGATTAGGAAGAGTGAGGCCAACATCTGAGGGCAGCTGCCCCTGCAGCTGGTTTTGAGTCACAGAGAAATAGTATATAGAAGATATATTATAAATCGAAGAAGGGATCATGCCAGACAGAGAATTCCCATAAAGTTGAAAAACTCCCAAACCTGATAGCTGGCCAACTTCATTTGGTATGCTTCCTTGAAAATTATTCAGCAAAAGCCTCAGAACTTGTAGAGAAGAAAAATTTCCTAGCCAAGCTGGGATATTTCCTGTAAGATTGTTACGTCCGAGACCCAGGATTTCAAGTTTTGTCAGTGAACGAAGCAGGTCTGGAATCTGGCCAACGAACTGGTTGGCACTAGCTTCCAATACTCTAAGTTCTGTACACTCAGATAAATTTGTTGGAATTTTCCCGCTAAAATAATTGAAAGTTATATTGAGATCCTGCAGCTGCTGTAAGCGGCCAATTTCTTGAGGAACTTCGCCGTGAAAGCCATTCCTTCGCAGGTTGATTCCAGTAAGATATGTAAGGTTCCCTATAGAAGGAGGAATTGAGCCAAGTAACTGTCGTAATTCCAGATTCAAATCTATGACTCTTCCATTTGATGGGTTGCATGTAACGCCAACCCAATTGCAGAAATGGACAGAATCATTCCAGGAGTTCATGATTTGCAGAGGATCTTCAGTTATTCGTTGCTTGAAGTCAAGTAAAGCAAGTTTGTCAGCCTCATTTACAGCTGATTCCAGACCTGAAGTGAGCCATAAAAGATGAATCCCATGAAGCAAATATAGCAAAAACCACTTAGAATTCCAAAACTGATGCTCCATGGTTTTAGGAATGCAGAGTTCTTGCAATTAAGGACAAAAACTACTGCCAGTTGGAGCTATTTGATAGTTTAAAATGAAAAAGGAAAATAAAAATGAGAGAAGAAAAGAAAAAGGGTCATTAAATTTTTATGGGACCGTAATTAACTCCGTTGAAGTTAGCTATATCACCCAACAACTTGATGTTATCTGGTTGATATATAACCAATAATGGGAAAAGGAAAAAAAAAAAGTAATATTTGACAAAATAACCAAAAATGCCCCTGTTTCATAGTCAAAATTTAAAATGTTCAACTTGTATAATTTCATTAAAAAATGTCCTAATTTATTTGTTTCGAACAATAATATTCTTATGTTTACTTTGTTAATATATGTATTTGAGTTTCTAATAAGGTAAAATATCATCTTATTTGAAAGTAGGTATTTAATAGGATAAAATTTTATCTTAAAATTTACTGTAACAACTTGAACTACTTTTTGAATTAATGTAATAACTCGAAATTAATATTTTTGAGTAACTGTAGTAATATGAAAATAATACTTTCGAATAACTGTAGTAATATGAAAATAACACTTTCGAGTTATTGTAGCAACTTGAAGCTATCACTTTGAATTAGTGTAATAACTCGAAAATATTTTTTAAATTTGGGGTATAAGAGCATTTTAGTCTGAAAGGATATAAAAAAGATATTTTTAAATGAAATTATAGTGGATGAGTATTTTTTCAAATTTTTATTATGAAACAAGGATATTTTTGTTATTTCCTTAAATATTTATGAGACCATAATTAACTCCATTGATTTAAGCTATATCGCTAACAACATGTTTTCTGGTTGACAACATTATGGATGTCAATGTTCTCTGCGAGTGATGATAGAGACAATATTTTATACTAAAATAAGAATCAAACTCGTAATGGATATGACCGAATGAGAATTCATCTCCGTTTTAAAATTGAGCCGGAAATGGGGATGAGCTTCTTTTTTCAACTCATCCACTTTTAGATTCTATTTAGTTCATAATATATGAGTCTATTTTGTTTAATAAATAATTAGAAAAGTTTTATATTTTTTATTTTAATTAATTAACTTTTTCAAAAAAAAATTTATAGGTTTTTAATTTAGTCAATTTAATGCTTCAAAATGCTTCAAAATTATTTATGATTTTCTAATTCAATTAATTTTGAATTCTTTAAATTTATTTTCATAATAAAAAATTGCTAAAATAATCAATACCTAAAAATATTTAATAACTTTAATAATTAGATTTGGAATAAAATTTTTGATAAAATAAAAATAATCAATTGATATCAAAATAATAATCAATTTATAATTAATTAATTAATTTATTTTAGCATAATCTTATAAGATTTACAAAACAATAAATTATCAAATGTTTTATTTTTCTTTTCACATTTCATTTTTTTATTCGCCAAAGAAAATATTTTTCGCCAAACTTATTAAGAAACATTAAAGTTTAAGATTAATTTCATATATTTCCTCTTATTGTTTATCAAATCATTTGATATTGGATCATAATTTACTGTCATATTTATTTATTTTTAATTTATATAGGTCAATAAAAAACTTGAAGTAATCAAATTTAATATTTTACTCTAATAAAATGTTTATAAATTATAATATTTTATCTCAATTATTTTAATCAAATTGATGATTATTGTAGATTACTTTATTTACAACAATTATTTTTTGAAATAATTAAATATTTATTTTTATCATCTTATTTTGATGATACATGAAATGATAATTTTACTTATAAAAAATTAATTTATTATTATTGAAAAGATATAAAATATTTATTGTATTATTTTAAATATTTGTTAACAAGAAAATTGTTGTCAAATTACTCTTAATAATAATAGTTATAATTATTAAATTTTTAATCCAGGTAAGAAACCTCTTAACTTTTTAAAAATATGAAGATACCCCCTAACATTAGTATAAATAAAAAAAATACCCATTTTAGATAGATATTTTTATTTTAAATTGATTATTTTATCCTCAATTATTAGAAAACATAAAATGAGTAAATTGCATATATTTTATTTTTAATAATCAATATAATTTTATTCTAATTTTTAAATTTAAAAGTTAGAATGATATTTTGACTCTTAATTATTTTGTTCGTTCAAATTTTCTGCCAAATGTTTTTAAAAAATTATGATATAACATTTTAATTAAATATTCTATTTAAAAACTTATATATAATTAATATTGTAAAAAAATTGATAAAAAATTTTGAAAAAAAAAAAAGTGCCAAATAAGGGAAAATTTTCAATTCCCACCTATTGATTGATGTAAGACCCAATACCCTCTATTGTTTGTATAATATCTAAAATCCCTCCTTATATTAGTTGATAGACTTAATTATAATAACACGCGAGTCTCTAAAATTTAGCCTATTAATTTAAATAGTCTTAATGATTTCAAAAATACCTATAAAAATTTTAAGTTATTAAAAAAAATATACCCTTATATAATAGTAATTAGCTAAATAATTATTTTCAACTCCTAATTGAAAGTAAAAATTAAAATAATAATATATATTATTTTATAACACATTGAATATAAATATTTACTAATATATGATTAAATTAATACTAATTCATAAATAAAATATATGATAATATAACACTTATAATTATATATAATCATAACTATGTACTATATTGTAATTATAAAATTTTACAATATATTAAAATTTTAATATTACATAAGTTTTAGAAAATAAATAAAATAAATTATATATTATTTTTTATTTATTTTTAGCTAACTACTATTAGATAAGGATATAACTGTTTTTTTTTATAAATTGGGTACTTTATGAATATTTTTTAAACTACGAGTTAGGATTAATTAGGTTAAAGTGTAGAATATATAGTAATAAGATATAATATTATTATATCAATTTATATAGATAGATTGGTATATGTAATAGTACTGATATGATATTTTCTTTAAATATATTTTTCTTCATATGTCTTAGTCAATACAAATAATATTTTTTACATTAAATATTAAATAAAATATTATGAATTATTCTTTAAAAAAAATATCTAAATTTTAAACTATTTAAACATGATAAATTTATCTAAATATTAAATAAAATTGATCTTTCAATTTATGAATATCATGTTAAAAAAATTTAAAGTTTAAATAAATTTATATTCAAAAGATAATTTATAAATTTGCTATTAATGTGTTATAAAATAAAATATTTTATTATTTTAATATTTAATTTTAATTAGGAGTTGACAATAAAATGTTTAACTAATAACTATTATAAAGGGTATAATTATTATTTTTAATAAATTAAAATTTTTATGGGAGTTTTTAAAACTATTAATACTATTTAAGTTAATAAGCTAAACTTTAGAGATTCATATGTTATTATATTTAACCCTATCAACTAACAGAAGGAGAACTTGGGTATTATAAAAATAATATAGGAGGTATTGGGGTATTAGGTCAAACATTAGGGAGAATTGAGAATTCTCCCAACAAAATATTATTATAATTTTTAAAAGTAAATATTAGAATAATATTATATTGATTATCACAAAATGAAAATAAAATATATATATATTCTCATTACATATGTTTTCTAATAGGTACCTACAAGAAACTCGATATTTTGTGACTAAAATTTTTGTTATTAAATACTACAAATTAGTCACCTTACATTTAATTGGACCATAAAATAATAGTCACTATTTTGTATTAATAAGCTCGTTTCAAAAGCTTTTTAATACTAAAATTATGGATTTTGTAAATATATATATATATATATATAGATATATTGTGACTAAATATATTGTTTCAATTTTACATAAAAAAATGTCACTAAAAGTATAAAAAAAATTAACTAGTTATCAAAATAAGTAATGAGCGACATTATTATTTTGTCGTAAAATATGTTTGGTTACTAAAAATTTTAGTTTGTGACATTTTTTGTTGTAGAAAATAGGTTATATAGTACCTAACCACTTTTACTAACCAATTTTATATTATTTTTGTAACTAATTATAATGTATTAAAAGATTATTAGTGATCCTTTTTTAATGGTCGTTAAAGTTTATTTTAATGATTTTAACTTTCTGTCGACATAAGTTATATGTAGTGACTAAATATTTTGGAAGTTATACGCATGTTTTAGTTACCAAATATTTTTGAAATTATAAGTATTTTTTAGTGGCCAAATATTTTAGACGTTAAATGTGTCTTCTAGTGACAAATTATTTTGGGCGTTACAAGTTTTATTCCTGTAATCATATATTTTAGAAATTAAAAATACTTTTAGTGACTGAGTATTTAAAAATTAAAAAGTATTGTTTAGGGATAAATATATTTGAAGCAACATATTTCTTAATGATAAAATATTTTAGAAATTAGAAGAGCTTTTTAGTGACTAAATATTTAAAATTTAAAAAGTGGTTTTTAGCGACCTAAATATTTTTGAAGTTAAAATTACATTTTAACATCTGAAAATTTTAGAAATTAGAAGTGTTTTATATTGACCAAGTATTTTAGAAGTTAATAGTACCTTTTAGTGACCAAATAGTTTTAAAAGTTAATAGTACCCTTTAATGACTAAATATTTATTGGAAGTTAAATTATTTTAATGACAATATTTTAAAAGTACTTTTGTGGCCAAATATTTTGAAAGTTAAAAATAATTTTTTAGTATTGAAATCAATTTGTAGCAAACTTTAATTAAAATTGTGCATTGATAGGAGCCTTTTCTTTATTCTTTTACAACTAATGTTATTGTATCCAAAATGTTTAAAATCATAAGAAATAACTATTTATAACTAAAATAATTAATCTATATAAGTGTCACTAAAATAATTAGTTGCAATGAATTACGTCAACATTCCACGAATAATAAAAAACTTTTCTAGTAACGTTCAATTCCTCAAAACTTCATATTACACCATCTAAATAACAATAAATAAAATGCTTCCATTAGCACTCCAATTCTAACTTGTGCACTAAATGTTCTACAAAATTTAAATGCAAATACAAACAAACTTTAATTCAAATAATATAATACATCCTTTACAGATTCAATATTGCAAACAATAAATCTCGACTCAAACAACACATAACAATTTTTCTAGTATTTTATATCAAACACATGACACTATACAAGTAGAAACATATTGAAGTATGCATATAAAATTCAAAATAAAAAGTTGCATGCAAAAGGTGTACACCTTCATTATTTTTCTCAAATAATTCTAACATGATCAATCTTTAAATAAAATCTCAAAAGTAATATTTGACACAAACATCCCGGTAATATTCATACTCTTAAAATTTTAGAAGTAAAAGATGGCTATTTAATAATTGATTTATTAGACCTTACTATGTATAAAAATAAAAAATGGAAGATATAATAATATTAAAATTAAAGGAAACAAGTTGAAATCACTATTTATAAAATAATATGTCACTTTCAAAATTTTCAATTACAAAAGAGAAGCAAAGAGATGAACTCAAGATATTTGTCAAGAGAATTATAAAGTAAGCAAAATGAAGTCAAGATGGAATTGACCTCCATAGGAGATGGCATTACAGCTATAATATTTACAACTTATGAAGTAAATCAACCAATGCCACACATTATGGCGAGCAAATTATCATCATATCACAATATGTAAATATTTATATACTTTTTAACCCATACAAATTAGAATTATCTATAAAAATTTATAAGCTTATTAGTAGGGGTAGGCAGAAAAACTCAGAAAATCAAATCGGACTGAACTAGAACTGATAGATTTGGTTCGATTTTGGTTCTCTAATTAAAAAACTTGAAACTTTCGGTTCGATTTCAGGTATAGTATAAGAACGTGGAACCAAACCGAAATAATATTAAATAGTAAAACGATGTTGTTTTAGAGGATGAAAGAACGTTGTTTTTAAGAAATTAAAAAAAAAATTTAAATTAAAAAAATAAAAAAATAAACAGTAAAACTCGAATAAGATTGATCGATTTTCAAATTATTTGGTTCGATTTTAGTCTGCTTCCATTTTTAAATTCAGTCCAATTTTGTTAAAAAATTTGAGACTCAAAAGTTTTTCGGTCCAATCTGGTTTCGACGAAACCCAGACCAAACTAGATCGTGCCACCCCTACTTACTAGTGATCAATACATATAATAGTCAACCAACAAAGGTTCTGAGCAATATAATGCACCATTTTTAAAGATAGTTATTCACATAATTAGGCAAATGGGGGAAGATAGTAAAGTAATTACCATATTAATAGAAAAAAATAAAAAAGTTCTTATCGTACCTTTTGTTGGTTGTCATGGTTGCAGTGGTGGCCTAAGATTTCTTGACCTCGGTTTTAAGCTTAGCCTTTAGATCCTTAATAGTGCTATTACTTTTAAGATCTCAGATCGTGAAACTTTGCTCAGTAGCAATACAAAATGGACTGACACAGACAACATGAATAACAGTCTCGACATCCAATGAGTATAATTTTTTTCCTTCAACCAAATCCCACAAGCATGTAATAAGAAGTAGAAGCAACATTAAGCAGTAGGGAAGAAACAACAATTTGCAGCAAGCAACAACTAGCAGACTAATGGCAAACAATTTTAACACAACGAGCTTAAAAATAGTGAAGACAGCTGAAAAACAACATCACCAAACCATAAATAAGACCTAAATTTATCAATCAAACAATTCAAAACTTTGAATGATATGACAATGAGAGAAATTTAAGGATTCGTTTTTCATAGAAATTATTTCTAGTTTTTTATTTTTGTAAATAATCTATAAGTAAAACAATCTTATGAATGAAAGAACAAAGAAGTACAAAGGAAAAGAAGACCCAAAAACATTGAATAAACTACAACATAAAACCCAACAATAATCAACAAGCATGAGCAAATTAGAAATAAAAACATACAACCAGCAAGCTAAATAAAATAAACCAACAAGTTAAGAGTAGTAAACCTGTGTGCCAAACTTGCTGAATCACACATCCTACCAAACCATGCAGAACTCAAGAGGAGCAACAAACATCCTTAACAAACCAACATGCCAAAGATTTAATTATATCAACATATTTCTTTGTTGTGCACACATGGTAGCAATGATAAAAAAGAATAAAAAATGCATAAACCAACAACATCAACATGTCAAATATGCAGAACCTAATAAACAAATCTAGAACCAGTAAATGATTCAAACAGTAGTAGAAAAGTTCAAAGAAAGTAAAAGTACAACATAGTAGTAACAAATAGTTTGCAGAAAATGGACAAGTTAGAAAATTGCATTGCTTCTTTTGTTCTTAGTGGTGCCCACAACATCAAGAATACTTGTGGCTGAAATTCAAGAATACTGATAAAGATAGAAGAGCTTTAAAAATAACTAAGCAATACAAAATGTCACTAAGATTTGTATATACATATTTTGAACCTTGGTGTTTATAAATGCTTTGAGAAAAACCCCACACGTACCCTTTGCCCTTCCATAATCTTTTGTCTTACTCTTATCTTCAAAATCATTCCATCATTTAATACAATTTTGTTACAAAATTATTGCAAGCCTTTTTTTGGTAAGATGCAATATAGGAACATGGCCATTGTCATAATAAATTTAGAATCCAAACACCATAGATGTTAGTTGGCTCATAGAGTCAAAAATTACAAAGACATCAACAGTTGCATAGGCAATAATATATAGTGCTACTAGCTATATATAAAGCAAAATCCACCATGTCATTAAATACAAGCTTAAAATGGTGGAAATAGTCTCTGTTTAAGTATGTTCAAGTAAAATACCTAAAATTCAAGAAATGTACGATAGACATTTGAAATAGAAATATATGCTGATTGGATAATAACTACAAAATACTAATTTACCCAAAAAGTTCAAGTTCATTTCCTATAGGAGTATTTCCAATGTTACTAAATTTAGTGAAAGATTGCATCCAAAACTCTTTTCTATATATTTATAAGCCAACCAAATAAATATAAGTTCTATAATTAAATGAAATAGCTCTAAGCAATCTAAGAGGGGGGTGAATTGGGTTTCTAAGCACAAATTCAATTCTAATTCCAAATACCAACAATACGAATTAAGCACAATTGAAAAAGTTCAAGGAATATAAAAAAGAACACAAGATTTGTAGTGGTTTGCAAAAACTTAGCCTACATCTACTCCTTCTAGCTCCACTAGAAGTATTTGCTAATAATAAGTCTTGATTCCACAAAAACTTACCAATTACGACCTAGGGTCTTAGTTCTTGACAACCCTATACATGTGTTTTCACTTCCCAAACACTCACAAATCACTCAACCAAGTGAAAGACTAATTTCTTTCACTTTTTTGCAATAAAATTGAATAAGAATAACAAAAGAACACTTACAACATTAATCTCCTTAACAATTGATGATGAAATTGAATGTTCTTAGAGATTCTAATGTGTAATGCATGAATTAGAGCTTAAAAGAATGCGTAGGATGTTTTTGTAAACTTAGGATTTTCGAAAATAAGCTTCTTGAACTTATAGATGAAAAAATATTTTTCCCAAAAATTAGCCGTTATAACCCCAAAATATTCAAATTTTGCTTGATTCGATTGATAGGGTGACATATTTGGTTGATCGAGTGGTAAATTCAGGCAACCAAGTATGAAATTCGAATTTGTAATTACAACTAAGAGAATTTCTGGGTACCTTTTAAACCTTACAAGTGTTTACTCACCCCAAACACTCACCCAACCTAGGATTTATAGTATTCTACAACCCTTACAAGTGTTTGCTCATCCTAAACACTCAACACAATCTCAACCAAGTGAAAGACCCATTTCTTTCACTTATTTACAATCAAAGTTCGAAATGAATGAAAATGAAAACTTACAAATTGATCTCCTACAAGAAAATTGTGCAAATGAATGTTCTTGGAGATCCAAATGTGTGTATAATGATTTCAAGCTCAAGAATGTGTTTTGGAACTTTGTAAGGACTTTATGTTTTTCAAAAATAGGTTCCAAGAAGTTTTAAAATGAGTATGAAGTCTCCAATTTATAATGGATTCAAAACTAGCCGTTAGAAGTGCCATAATTTGATTTTCCAGATGATCGGTCGACCAAGTTAGGTTTGTCGGTCGACCAAGTACCTTAAAACTCATTTGGGAGGCATTCTACCTCAAGTCGGTTGACCAAGTTAGAAGGGTTGGTCGACTGACACTGTTCGTGGGCACTATTTACACAAGATATACTATTCACAGCAACTGTTCACAGTTTTGAAAACTTTTCATTTTGGTCCATTTTTTAGGTTTCAAAATCTTTCAATTTGGTCCAATTTTCAACTTTCAAAAACATTTCTTTTTAAAAAAATTCTTGAACTTGACACAAATATCATATGCACTTACAAACACAATCATACAAAAATAATACAAAATAAAATACTAAGTTTGTGATTTCATTTTTCAATTTGCTCAAGGGATTCCATTAGGTTTTTTTTGAATGTTTCCATTTTGGATGTTCTTTCAATCTTGTCATTTGTTTTCCAAATTCTTCATATTAGAAACATAATAATAAAAGCTAAAAGAAGAATTTGATTAGTTAAGAACATCAATGTTTGTTATCATTAAAACAATGAGTTATGAGCCTTAACGCTAACAATCTCTCCCTTTTTTATGATGACAAACTATTGATTGCCAAATAAAAGATAACTCATAATTTGAACAAGCATTACACATCCAAAATTCATGCTCCCCCTCAATTATAGCATAAGTAAAAATATTTAAGCATAAGAACATGTAATATGCATTTCATCTCAAACAAATGACAATCAATCGCACTACTCCCCCTTTTGTTATCATAAAAAAAAAAATTCAAATAAAAGAGTATGATAACAATTTCTTAAAACATATTTAGAGGTGTTTAGAAGAATTTTCAAAATAAAAGCTCCTACTAAAATTTTGAGCAAATGCAATCAAAGATGGAAGAATATAAGATTTAAGCTAGAAAATATTTCTCCCCCTATTTGTTTCAAAATTGCAGACAATGACATATTTAAAATATAATAACTTATGCAAAAATCAAAATACACTTATCATGTGAAATTAATGAAAGACTCAATAAAAATAGAAACACATTTCCTCCTAAGTGTACTGCATATCATAGGATACTTCCTCTTTTTACACATCAAAGACTTGGAAGAAAATAAAATTAACATTGTAATTTGTTTCTCCCCCTTTGTACACCAAAAATATGCATTATAGACAAGTTTAAATCAATCAAATTTATGTCTAGATCAAAATGTACATATCATGTCATGTTAATGCAAACCAAAAGAATAAGACAACCATATGACTCCTATTGTATGCCTTATGAAAATATTGCATAATTTTTTTTTTATTTTGATAACTACGCATATTTGCAAAATTTTCATATCTCCCCCTTTTTGGCACTAATAATAGCAACAACAAAAAAATTTTCATGAACTTCGTTCATAGTATTTATCATTAAAACAATGCATCCAACATAAAGAGAAAGAGCACTTTTATACATAATCACCATTTTTTATCCACATACCCTTCTCCTCCTTTTTATTTCATTCATATTCTCAACACAATATGTATAATCCAAAATAATACAATGCATTGATGAAAAATGCACTCCAGTGCAACACAAATGATAACCAGTTTCTCCCTTTAATGCATTATATATCATAAAAGTCTTAAAAATAACAAATGCATCCTTAATGCATAAAACAAATCATCAAAACAATGAATGCATATTCAATAAGAATAAAAAGTGAATCAAGCTTCTAAATGGCTTCCAAAAACAGAAGACAAGTAGATAAAATGCATGGTGAAATGGTATTTTTCTATAATCACACCTTTGATGGTTTAGGTTCTTAAGCATGCTTTTATGGATTTCCAAAGATTCATCCTCTTTTAGAGCTCTCACTTGTTTTCCTTGATGAACTAATAATATGGGGGTAGAAGGCCTTAAAATTTCGGTCAACCAACTTAAGCAATGTGGTAGACCAAATCCTTATAACTCATTCAACTTGGTTGCCTGTTTTTGTTTTGTTTTCTGACTAGGCATCATTCATGGAGTCATAACGTTTTATGGAGATATTCACATTGAATGCCGTAAACTTCTATGAATTACTGACATCTGGGGCTTTCTATCAATATGTAATATGAACCATTTCACATACCCTATGTTTCCTTAGAAAAATTCAAACTTCTAAACTGCTGCATCATTCTGACAGTTTTGACCTATGTACCTTAATATTTGCATATCTAATTGTAATGATGTCCGAATTAGGTTTCCTAAATTTATACATAAACTAGAAATTTGTAGCTTTCTAATATATATCATTTGTCTCATTTGACAATACCAATCAGTCCCAGAATTATTTTCAAATCGGCTGCCAGTTTTCTCAAAATGTGAATGCTGTCATTTTCACTTCTTATTCCTAGACCATACATTCTTGATTCTAGATAATTTATATTTGGCTTAAGTGAAATTGAAGTGTTAATCATAAAGTGACCATATTTCATGTCAATGCCAATTTTAGATGATGAATGAATGCATCCAAAAGTAAGCATACATCAAAATACAAAAAGGGCATGGGAGATGTTTTGCATAAATTGATAAATGTAAATATACTTGAAGCAAAACATACTTATCAACTCAAAACACAAAATATCTTGAAAGCTTGGCTAAAGAATATGAACATTAAATAATCTAAATGATAAGCCAAGAATTTATTGCCAAAGTAAGCATATTTCAACCAGTGGTGCTTACAAACACAAATCACAAACATGCTTTAAAGATCTAAGCTAAGAATTGTGCATAAAACAATAAAAAGATAGGTTAAGAATTTGATAACAATTTTGCTCATACACATTCTTCTCCTTGCATTTTATCCAAGCATATGTTGCATTCCATTTTTCATTTGAGAAGGCTTGCCAACTTTTGAGTGTTTAACTTGTCTTTCATTTTGTTGAGGAACCACTCATCATCCCTTGATTTTGGTACTTACAAAAATATTCAAGTTTGGCACTTTGGTACCCAAATCATTTTGGGTCCTTCAATGTTAGTTTTGGTTCCCTTTGGAACCCAAATCTTTCTAACTCCAAAATATGTGTTTTTCCTAATGGGGCATGCATAGCTCATGTGACCAATGCCATTATAATAATTGCATGCAATATTAGAATCATTTGAAGATGTAGCCTTCACAAAATAATTTTTCAAATATTTTTGTTTAACGCGAGGCTTGTATCCAATACCTCATTTGCCAAAAACACATCTTTGAGAGCCAAGTAACTTTTCAAAATTTCTTTGACCATTGGTGAATTTCAAAACAATTTCATTTAATTTAATGGTCCTTTTCTTAAGCACCTCATTTACCTTTGATAAATCATGAACTTTTTAGCTCTCAAAATCTTGTGTGAATGCGGGACTTTGTTTTAGAAAATCTATCTCTTTTTGAAACATGTTTCTATCTTCTTCAAAGCCATGAGCTTTCTCTTGCAAACTATCAATTTTTTTTTCAAATTTTTATTTTCTTTTTGCCAACTTTCATTTTCATCTTTCAAAACAATTTTCTCACTCTTTAAAATAGCTTTCTCATTTTCAAATATAAATTTCTCCTCTTTCAAAGAATTAATCTCAATGCTAAGTTTATCAATTTTTCGTTCTGAGAATGCAATTTTTGGAAATCAATTTTTCAAAGTTTTCATACAATTCTTTATATGCATGTGACAATTCATCATATGAAAAAGAAGGTTTAGAATCACTTACCTCATCCTCTCCAAGTGCCATGAAGCACATATTGGTGTCTTCTATTTTGCTCTCATCATCTTCATGCTTTGCTTTATAGCTCATGAGACTTTCGAGACACTTATCATTTTGCTCAAAGTGTAAGTCTTTAGTTTCTTTTGTTTGATCACCTTCATAAAAATTTTCTAAGGCACACCAAATATCATGAGTGGAATTGAACATAATTTTTTTTTTAATTTCTATTTAATGCAAAAGATAAAATATTTAACGCTCTAGCATTTAAAGATGCATTTCTCCTATCTCTGTCATTCGACTCATTTATGAATTTGGGAATAAATTTATCATTACAAATAATTTCCCAAATTTCATAATCTATGGATTGCAAAAATACTCTCATTCTAATTTTCCAATATGCATAATCATTTTCATAAAAAATGGAGGTTCGATGGTGGATTGTCCCTCAACATATTCTAGGGTTGCCATGGATCACTCTAAGACAATTAAGTCCTATTCAAGAGCACATTCCTCTAATACCAATTAAAATTCTAGCTATGCAACCCAAGAGAGGGGTGAATTGGGGTTTTAATAAATATTAATAACAAATTTGAATTCCGACCCAACCACACAAGAACACAATATATGCAATAAATAAAAGGAGATAGAGTTAAAAGATTGAACATCGGATTTATAGTGGTTCCACAAACACTTGACCTACGTCCACTCCTCTAAGCTCCACTTGAAGATTTCACTAATACCAAGTCTTGATTCCACAAGACTTCAAATTACAACCAAGAGTATTTTCGAGTACCTCTTAAACCTTACAAGTGTTTGCTCACCCCAAACACTTACCCAACCTAGGATTTATGGTATCCTACAACTCTTATAAGTGTTTGCTCATCCCAAACATTTAACACAATCTCAACCAAGTGAAAGACCCATTTTTTTCACTTATTTACGATCAAAATTCGAAATGAATGAAAATGAAAACTTACAAATTGATCTCCCACAAGAAAATCATGCAAATAAATGTTCTTGGAGATCCAAGTGTGTGTATAATGATTTCAAGCTCAAAAATATGTTTTGAAACTTTGTCAGGACTTTATGTTTTTCAAAAATAGGTTCCAAGAAATTTTAAAATGAATATGAAGTCTCCAATTTATAATGGATTCAAAACTAGCCGTTAGGAGTGCCATAATTTGATTTTCCAGAAGGTCGGTCGACCAAGTAGCTTAAAACTCATTTGAGAGGCATTCTTCCTTAAGTCGGTCGATCAGGTTGGAAGAGTCGGTCGACCAGGTAGTTTTTGGGAGGCATTCTGCCTTAAGTCAGTCGACCAAGTTGGAAGGGTCGGTCGACTAACATTGTTCGTATGTACTATTTACACCAAATATACTATTTATAGCTACTATTCACATTTTTGAAAACTTTGTATTTCGGTCCATTTTTTAGGTTTCAAAATCTTTTAGTTTGGTTCATTTTTTAACTTTCAAAAATATTTTATTTTCAAAAATTCTTGAGCTTGACACAAACATCATATGCACTTACAAACGCAATTATACAAAAATAATACGAAATAAAATAATTAAGCTTGCGACTTCATTCTTCAATTGCTTAAGGGATTCGATTATGTTTTTCTTGACTACTTCCATTTTGGTTGTTCTTTTAATCTTTACATTTGCTTTCCAAATTCTTCATACTAGAATTATTACAATAAATGCTACAAGAATAATTTGATTAGTTAAGGACATCCATGTTTATTATCTTCAAAATAATGGGTTACGAGCCTTAAGGCTAACAGAATATAGCCACTTAATTATGACATGAATAAAAATAACATTCAACCAAAGTTTATTGTATATATTTGACACAATAACAATAGATATAATAGTAGATTTGGGATCATTTTATACATTGCTGTAAAGAAATCTCGTAGAACCAAAGTTGTATTAAGCAAGGATGTCACAACAATGAGGTTGTAAATCTATATGCAATGATAATCTTTTACTAGAGCATGTAACTGCAAATATGTAAGCAATAATGTAGAGAGTTGTAATCAAACATTCATTAACTATGAAATGATTGGTAAATTGAAGTTAACTATAGAAGAAACTTTTCTTTTCTCTAAAAAGGGATTAAAATGTAAAACAAGGTAGCCTATATGCTTATAGCAGCACGCGACTGATTGAGATTATTAATTTTCATGCTTCCTTATCTAAATAAAACAAATTGAATGAATCATTCAATAACTATTTAAAATTCATCTCCAAGAGTAATTATTGGTTATTATGCAGGAATAGTACTTCAAATAAAGCAAAAAATGTGAATATTTACATAAATTAATTTTTAACCAAGGACTTTTTTTTAAAAAAAGTAAAAACTCTAGGCAATCACCTAGACCAATGATATTGAAAAAAATAAAAGGTTCAAAGAATAAGGAGCACAAAAAGGCCCAACAAATCATGAAAATATAACTTCAAATAAAAAAACTAGAGCCTAGTCACAGGCTTACAACAAGAAAGACTTGGCAAAACAATAAATCAAAAGGAACAAATATCAATTCCAGTAATTCAATCGAGCTTAACCCAACTTACTGGCAAGCAGAACCCATTAAGCCAGCAAGAAAAGTCCACCAACAAAAAACTTTGATCCAAGATGCATAACAACACCAATGAAATTGGAATATCAGGAAAAACAAAAAAATCTGATGCCTACATGTCTACCCCAGAATAGCCAACTAGACATGCAACCATCTTGCCAAAAATAACAAATTAGAAAACTTGTAATTTGACTAGCATAACATCTCTAAAGTTACAAGCCAACAATTCAATCTGTAGAAGTAGATTACCAACAATCCAACATGCCTTATCCAAAACAACATATCAAGCAATTATCCATCGTACCAATAACATAAATTAGCATCGATAAATCTACAAAATAGAAAATTGAAGCAATTACGAAATCAATAATATAAATTTTGCAAATATAATGAAAATAGTAATAGAAGTAAAAAAAGTCATTTAATTTATCGTAATATGTACCAAAAAATAATTGTTACCAACAGCATATGTATATTAATCAACATCATTATCATCATCTGCTGGTGTAGTTTCTTCATTATCATTGCAATAAGCTCTAATTTTTTTGTCATCTTCAATTATTAATCTTTTATTTCATGTTGCACCACTATCAATTACATTCGGATTCATATCATTTTGACAAAATTGTCTACTATCTAAATCTTTTTCTTGTACAGACCACTGAGTATAAGATGATTTATTTTCTTGATAGACATTATTATCACTTGCAAGGCTATCTTCTATCATCTCTAAAACATCCCATAAGTATATGTGTCGGACCTTATTAACCGCCTTCCAATTTGCTCCTAATTTAAAGTCGTCAACATAGAACATTTGTTGTGCTTGAACTACAAGCACAAAAGGATCATCCTTATACCATTTCGTACTTACATTAATGCTTGTGAGATGGTAATCCTTTTGTATTCTCTTTTTTTTTAGCATTACAATCAAACCAATCACATTTGAATAAGATGATTTAATTCCTAGAAATATACTTTAACTCTACAACATCTGAAAAAAACACCATAAAAATTAATTACAATACTATTATGCTCCTCTAGAACCATGACTCAATTATTTTGAGTTGTAAGGTACTTATCACAAGAGTGAGTATGAAACCGAACTCCATTGACAAAGTATTTAGAGTACGAGTACACTTGATAATCAGGATCATAAGCTAAATAATAAATTTGATTGATACCTTATGTTGACCCTTTATACGAAGTAGTCATCTACAAATAAATATACAACAAATAAATTTACGAATTATGATTAATAAAATAAAATAAAATATTGAACTGACTTGATTTTTAAACCACTTTGAAAATTGGTTTTCTTGTCTTTCGAGTATACTAGAAAGATCTTATATCTCCAACTCCTTAGCATACTCCCTGCATAAGTTTTTTTTTATTAAATTTATAAAATAAAAAAAGAAAATAATGAAATAGTTTTAATGTACTTACTCCAAATATAATCGTACTTCATCGCAATTGTTCAAGATACATCATGAGCTTTTTGTATAATCTTTTCTAGTAGTTGTATTTTTTCTTTGCACCAAATGGACGAGCCTTTTGATTGAACATAAATAATTCAAATTGTTGTTCGATCGATCTATCATCATTTCGTTTACATGGGTTGAATTTTGTTTCAATTCCATGAAGATACATTGAACAAAATGTTAGAGCTTTATTCATAATGCATCCCTCAACAATTAAACTTTTTGGTTTAGCCTTATTTCTCATATATATTTTGTAATGTCCTTAAGTACCTTTCAAAAGGATACATCTATTTGAATGCAACTAGTCTAGCAAGTTTGCTTTAAAAGCAAGTGTAAGGCTAAATAAACCATAATGTCAAAGAATGCTAGTACATATACCGTTTCCAATTTACAAAGAATGAGTATAACTTCTTTCTCTAGTTTCTCCAAATCATTAACATATAAGGTTTTTGTATAAATTTGTTAGAAAAACTTAGACAACTCAACCAAAGGTGTACAAACATCTTTATGCAAATGTAGGCGTATTCCAATCAAAAGTAATCGTTGCAATAACACATAATAATGATGGCTCTTCAAACCTGAAATTTTCCTATCTTGAACATTCACAAAACTTTTAATATTTAAAGCATATTCATCAGAAAATTTCACTCTTCAAGAATCGACAAAAATTTTTTCTTTCATTTTGAGTAACATGTATAAGGTTTTAAAAATTTCGACCTAAAAGACTGCAGATGCAACTCCTCCCTGATTTTCATGTTTGCCAAATCTAATCGAGCACTATAAATATCTTTATTTTTTCTATTAATATTCAACAATGTCCTCATAATGCTGTCATATATGTTCTTCTCTATATATATTACATCAAGATTATGAAATATTTTAAAGAAGACCAATATTTTAACTAAAAAAATACTCTTTTTTGTCTAATTTAACTCTCCAAGAGAATGTTTTCTTTTTTTAACAACATAGTTTAGATTTTTCCCAAAACTAACATGTCTAAAAAATTCAAATTGTTTTAAAATATCAAACCCAAACAACACCTTTAGAGCTCTTTAGACTTTTTGTTGTCCATCAAATTGATCACTTCTACGCTAATGATGGGTTATTGGTAGGAATCGACGGTGTCTCATATAATATATTTTGTTGGATAAAAGTTAGGACGACATTTTCTCATTATAAATTGGACAAGCCTTGTAACCCTTGGTCCTTCAACCAGACAAGTTTCTATTTGCAAGAAAGTCATTCATTGTCCACATAACACATGCACATAACCAAAAGGTTTCATCTTTAAATATGTCATATGTGTTTATATTATTAATCCAAAGCTCTTTCAATTCATCTATTAATAGTTATAAATACACATTAATATCCTTCCCTGGTGCTTTTTGACCAAGAATAAAAAGTGACGTCATCAAGAATGAATCTTTCATGCATTTCTAGGGTGGTATATTATATGGAAATACCACTCGCTAAGTGCCATAAGAGTTGCTCATATTACCAAATGGATTAAAACAATCTATAGTAAGTTTTACTCTAACATTTCTTGGATCTTGAGCAAATTGAGGATGTTTTGGTTAAAGTCTTTCCAGTATTTAGAGTCAGCTAGATGCCTTAAAACTCCATCAGTGTCAGTTTGTTTTGTTGGCCTTAAGGCTTATAATTATTATTTTGATGATAACAAACATTGACATCTATTATTAAGTAAAATTCTTCTTGTAGCATTATTGAGATATTTTTAGTATGAAGAGTTAGACCATTTGTGAAAACTCAGAGAATAGGCAAAACCAAGGATTTCAAGGAAAGCAAAGTAAATCTTCTTAAGCAAATAGAAAAGAGCTCAAAGTGAATATTTTTAAAGCACGTGATATTTTATTTTATATTTGTACTTGTATACTTGTGAATGTAAGTGTGTATAACGTTTTGGGCAAGCATGAGAGGTTCCTATAAACACAATCTTTGATTCTTCAAAAATAGATCAAACTGCAAAATGTTCAAACCTTGAAAATGGACTAAAGTGTAAACGTTTCAAACCTTTGCATAGTGCAGCACCCATGCATAGTGTCTATGAACAGTGTCTAGTAAATAGTCTTAGTCGACCAACTTCCTGAATTTCTCATATTTTGTCATTCTGTTCTTGCTCGGTCGATCGACCTTGACAACTCGATCAACCGACCTCTTGGTATTTCATCTGTTACTTTTTCTGTCCCAAACCGATCGACCGACCACTTAGAATTTCAATTTTTCCCTTTTCTACCATAAACCAGTTAACTAAGTTGACCAAACTGGTTGACCGACTTTTGCAGAATTAATTGTTTTAAAGCTTATAACAGCTAGTTTTTGACATACATATAACTTTGAAAGTTCTCTTTTACAATAGATAAGTTTTGAACTCGATTGAGAGAAACCTTAAGCTAAAAACAACATCAATCTTTTGCTTGAGCTATAAATTGTCATACGTACATCAAATTCTTCAAGGTTCATTCAATTTTGTCATCCACTCTTAAGGAGGTTATTTTGTAAGTTTCTTGCACTCATTTGATTTTTATTTTTTATTGTAAAAGATGAAAGAGTGAATTGAGTGATTTGGGTTGAAATCACTTATAAGGCTTGAAGGAGTGCCAAAAATCTCTTTGGTGTATTTGAAGTCTTGGGTTTCAAGGCTTGTTGATAGTGAAATCTTCAATGGGTGCTTGAATGAGTGGATGTAGGCAAGGTTGTGCCGAACCACTATAAATTTAGTGTTTAATCTCTCAACTATATCTCTCTTTTCATATTACATATATTGTGTTGTTGTGTGATTGACAATAAAATTCAAATTTTGTGTTAATATTTTTTAGAAACCCAATTCACTCCGTCGCTTAGGTTGCTTAATGACATTTTATGTTTCTCCTTTTGCCGCCTCATATCAGAAGCTTTATTTTTTGACAAAAAAACCTCTATGATCTAGGTTTTAATGAAAAATACTGCAATACCTTATGTGATATCTTTCTACCTTTCCCATTATCAGGCTTATATCTAGGCTCATCACAAATAGGACATTTATCAACACTAGCATACTCTTTCCAAAACAATACACAATCATGCTTACATGCATGAATATCCTATAATTCTAAGTCATATAACATTTTCTTAGCCTCATAATATAAAGCCAAAATATTTGATCCCTCAAGAAGAAAGTCTTTAAGAAATTACAATAATATATTAAATGACTTATTACTCTAATGATTAAGTACTTTGATATGCATCGATTTTACGATGGAAATTAAAACTGAGAATTTACTATGACAAGGATATGCTTCTTGTTTAGTGACATCAAATAATGATTCAAATACATGAGTAATATTTATACTCGCAACATTATTTGATTCCCATAAACTTTTGTTAATATACATGTATGTTACCGTTATAAATTAGAGTTGAGGCTCCCAGATGCCACTAATATTACATATTACTTCTCTGAGATTCAACCTATATACATTCAACTGAGACCCATGTTATTACCCCACATAAACAAAATTTCAGAGTTGCTACTCTCTTGAAACCCAATATCTACACAATTTTAGCATTCATCACCAATATTACTTATTATTAATTAATTTACACTACGAAATCAAAAGGCAACAAACAATAAAAAGGATACCAAGAAATTTGAGTCCAAATTATAAGCTTTAGCAGCAACCCTTCAGTCAGAGTCCACCATATCGAAAATACCGAGAGCCATCCCTTTGATTGGTAGCTTCACAATTTTCAAACTTAGTATCTTTATTGGAGAATCATCTTCATTCACAATTTTCAAATTTAACTTTTTGCCAAGGATTCTTTTTTTTCTTCTAACCTCACAGGATAAAGGTTTTATTGGCTAAGGGCTATAAAAATTTCTTTGAGTTTGAATTAATATTTGGTTGGCTATTTTTTTTTTTCTATGAATTATGAATGTATGAAAGTGAGATCATAATCCCAAATTTTGTTTCTATCTAAACATATACTCCATATAAATTAATTGTCTTGTCATAGATAATTAATGGTTACATGTCTACTTAAAGCAATGCCAGTTGCATTTGTTCTCTATGAGTAGAAGTTAAATTTATGTACCGTTATTTGTTATAATGTTAATCTTTTTCTTAAGCGAAATTTATGGATATCCTTTGAAGTATAAAAAATTACACATAATTTCCTGATATAATCTAATTATGTGTTTTTATGATTCAATGTTACTACAGGCTATTAGATTATTTATGAAGTATTTGTTGTTCTAATTAGTGAAATCTGAAGACATACATTACATGTTTGATAATTGGCCCAAAAGAGAACTAGCAAATCTACATAATTAGATTCGCAAAAATTTGTATAAGCTAAAGCTTTAGAAAGATATGTTAATTCATTGTGCAAGAAAATACCAATTTAAGAGCACACATTTGACTTCCCAAAAGATTCTTTTCTTGAATATATAAGCATTATCAATTCTAAGAAGTTGCAACATTTTTGCTGACAATTGGAAGTCGCGATAATATTGGTAGTTTGGGAGTTTTATGCCAGTGCAAACGAACATACTCATGGAAAGATACAGGTTTGAGGGAAAGATGTTCTATTTGACAATGATGTTATCAATGCTTATTTTTCCTTACCAAGTATTAAAGATTTTGATATTTCCACCTTTTACAAAAGTGTAGATAAAAATAAGATGGTGTGATTGTTGTGTCCTTATGGTATAACATAGATAACTTCAAACACCAGGGTTCCAATTTCATTTTCAGCTAAAGATATGAGTAAAGAATCAAAAGTTTAGCAGCATTTTATCAATGTTCAATTTCTTCCTACCACTTATTTCAATGATATCAATTGTGAAAGGACGGTTCTCAATTATGCTATCTGTATCGAAAAATCAATAGATGTGGGAAGTATACTTTATGACAATATTCTTTATAGTGCTCGAACTATTAGTGATGGATTGTATTATCCTTGGCTCATTCCTAGCCTTTATCTTTAAGTGGGTGTACCTACAAATGCTAGCGAAGAGTTGATACACCCCACATAGCACATTGATTTTCATACCATCATGACAATTAAAGAATTGGGCGAATCTTTAACATCTATTTCTTTCTCTTCTCGATCACAACAATTGCCACCAAGCACATCATCCAGACCCTTGATGAAGACATGTCGCTTAGCCTGTTTCGAACATATCATTCAAGAGCATTATGAATGGGCAGTCCGCCAAGCATAATATCATCACAAATAGGCAGCTCAACAAGCACAATATCAGTTGGAGTGTAACAAAGCCCATGAGAAGATGATAAAGATGTGTGAAACCCATATGGGGATGTACGTCACTCAATTCTCGACATTACTAATAAACCCAGATCCTCCTCTATTTACATAACAACTACCAAGCGAAGACACTGCCGAGGACATGCTGCCAATAACCATACTAGCATATCACGATGCATCATTCTTATTACCTCGGAGTGTTTTGCCTTGTTATGAATTTTATTATAACAAAAAACTTATTTTATATTACATTATTTAGTTTTTTAAGGAATCGTTTATTTTTGGTAAACCTATTATTGTTGTTGTAGCATTAGCTCTCGTGTTACTATCACAACAAAATCCCAATAACTGTCACCTCTTTGTATCAATGTGGCTATCTTATTTTTCCCTCTGTACTTGCTTGCATGATTGAAAAGTAGTTACAATGTTGATTTACTTTTTATTTTATAGTGTGTTGTATAGCCAATCCCTTGACTACAAAATATTTTGAGGTAGCACAAACTAATTTGATTTATTTTCCTCAAGTATCTAGACTACTTTTAGATGAAAGACAAATAAGGTGCATTGTGGATGAGATTAAAGAGGTGATTACAGCTAGCTCCTCCAAAAAACAAGAAAGGGCAGATAGGGCACGAGTAGAGGACTTTGATGTGGAATAAGAGGACTTAATTAAAGAAGAAAATGAACTAGATTTCAATTGGGTTTGTTTTATAAATTTGTATATTATTAATTTTTGGCTTGTCTACTTGTTGATTATATTTTTCTCCATATGTGTTGTAAATTTCTCATTCTTATTTGCCTTTTGTTAAGGTTGGTGATTGCTTGGGTACATTGATCAAGACATTCAATGGCTCTTTCATCAATTTCTTTGATGAGCTCTCTTCTTACTTAACACCTTGTGGGTGAGTTATTTCTCCTTGTTAACTCTATATTTCTTTCTTCCTTCTCCTCCTATCTATTATTCTTTCTAGTATATCTGCTTTTGTGTATTTAGGTGTGGGATGTGTCTATGCAAGCCCTTTTCATATTTATTTGTAATAAAACTGTGCTTCCCCCCTACACACACACAAGGAGAGAGACCAATTAATTCAAGCTTTTTTCGCTTCCTTGTTTCTTGGTGGAGTTGACAGGCTTCTTCCATTGGTGCAGGAGATCTTACCCGAACTTGATTTGGTGAAATTAAGAAGACTGCATCGAAATGAACTGGATTGAATCTGTCTTCTACTATGCAGGACTGCAAAACATTGACACCTTGCTTGATAGGAGTGCTGTTAGCTTCAAACATTTCTCCAAAGGAAAATCCAACTCTGTGAAGGAACCTATTCCTGAAACTGTTTTGGAAGGGATATTTAATAGATTTTATGAAGAAGAGGGAAAGAATGCTCTTATGGCAATGGTTTCATATGGTGGAAAAATGAGCGAGATTTCAGAGTCGCAAATTACATTCCCTCGTAGAGTTGGCAACATATACCAAGTTATGTACTATGTATCTTGGGATGAAGAAGAATAAAATGAAGGAGCATCTCAAAGATACATTGATTGGATTAGAAGTTTGTACAGTTACATGACTCCTTTTGTTTCCAAAAATCCTCGAGAAGCATATGTCAATTACAGAGATCTTGACATAGGATCAAATAACGAAGGCTCCACATGCGTCAAACAGGCTAGCATTTGGGGCAGAAAGTATTTCAAGAACAATTTCAACAGGTTGGTTCATGTGAAAACTATGGTCCATCCTGGTAATTTCTTTAAATATGAACAAAGCATCCCACCAATTTTACCTCGGTAGAACAGAAAAGGTGATTAAATAAATACCATATATGTGCTTGAAGTAATCCATACTAAAGTGTCCTTTTCAATAAATTTGTATTACCTTTTTTCTTCTTTCAACTTCTGATAGTATAACTCTAGAAGATATCATGTTAATACTTTCATGTGTATGTGTTCTAGAGGAAAGAGATTGTACCACTAATCAAGATACAGAAATCTGAAGACTAGTAAAGAAGTCAATGAATGAGAGAGACCAAGCGTGATAATGTTTTACATGAAACGTTTTTTTTTTTTCAATACCAATCAATCTATTAAAAAAATCTTTCTTTTAGGTAAAGGAGTAACGAATTCTCTGTATATATATATAGGGAGGTTATCTTAAAAGTTTTGAGTTAAAATAGTGAAACAAATTTTAATTTTTTAATCTATTAAAAAATAACGAAGGAAAGAAAACAGGAAAATGAATATTAAATGCTCCAGGGACCATTGCAGAGTTGCAGTTATCAATTCCCTAAAATGTGCCTATACGGAAGAGTAATATTTATACAGGAGTTCTTTTGAGAATATTGGTACGCAGGTGTGTCAATTCAATTTCCTCAAACGGGGTTCATATGCCTAACTACCTTGATACCGAAAGTGCCAAAGCCCCAAAACAAATGAAAAGATTGGGCTCTTCTTGTACATTTCACAAAATTTTCATACAGTTCATCTGTCGTTTCAAGGTGATGAAGGTTTAGCATGTCTTGAATTCACTAACAAATAGATACATCACAGTTGAGAATTCCCAATCAAGCCGAGAGTTCTTGATTATCTCGAGGATTTGTACCAAGAATGCTTGTCAAGTACTAGTCTCCACCCCAAACGCATGAAAGGGACCACTATAAAACCTTCAAGGAAATCAAAAACAAAGAAAAAGTAAACGACGCCTTCAAAATGATAGTAACAACACCAGGCAATTTGATTTATTATTCCCAAATACAACACTAATATTTACCTGAAATCCTTATCGTTGCTCATGTTTTTCTCCTTCTGCTCATATTTTCCTTTTGTTGGAACCTAGGAAACGAGTTTCTAATTGCATGAAGATTGTTGACGACATCGTTCATAGCCAACCGCTCTCTAGGCGAAGCTGTGGAACACAGAAGTCCTGTTCTCATCACCGAAACCAAGCATTCTTCCAGTTTCCTATGCATATGAGCTTGGGAGTCAATGTCTATATTCAAAGCTCTCTCCTCTATGCCATGTTCAACATTTTCATCAGGATTTTCTTCTTCAAATATCATTGATGGGTCAATTATTTCCATCACATGGTCGGGGAAAGCCATTGAGACAAACTTGTGAATGCTCAGATCATCCTTAAACACGTCATCTGTAGGTCTTTTTCCTGTGAACGTCTCCAGCAAAAGTATGCCAAAGCTGTAATATATCTCCAAGTATGGAAACATGGCCATTCATGTACTCTGTCATTTATAAAATTGTTATTAGAATTCAATAGATACACTCATTTTACATGCATTTAAGGTTGAAAACATTACCTGGAGGAATGTAACCGATGGAACCCTTGAGCCCAATTTACATGGGATGATTTTTGGAGGAACTATTTGATGCTTCAAAGAGGAATTTCGCCAATCCAAAGTCACCGACATGAGCTGTCATATCTTCATCAAGAAGTACATTGCTCGGCTTCAGATCACAATGTGCAATTGGTGTTTCACAATAGTGATGGAGATAGTCCAGTGCAGAAGCAACATCTATTGCTATATTCAATCTCTGCATGAGGCTCAATTTCTTAATGTGGTTATGTTCCTCAGCACTTGGATGCAGCCACTGGTCAAGACATCCATTCGACATGTACTCAAAAACTAAACATTTGAAGTCATTGCCTTCATGATCAACACTTGAGCAAGTAGTTATTGTCCTCAGGATGTTACGGTGTCGAATATTTCTCAAAGCATTGCATTCATCAATGAAACTCTTTAAGGCTCCTGGCTGTTGGAGTTTTAATACCTTAATTGCAACAATTGTTCCGCCAACAAGAATACCTCTGTAAACAGAACCAAAACTACCAGAACCAATCAAATTTGTTTCAGAGAAGTTATCAGTTGATCTTGAGATGTCTGAATAAGACAGACCTGATTGCCTGTCATTAGAAGATGAAGTCGCACGTCTCCTCCCAGAGGCTTTTACTATACAATATATCACAAATGAACTAAAGAGAAGAATTAAAAATATTACTGCAATAGTTACTGGGATTACTACTTTAAGGCCAGGATGTTTTCCAGGACTTTTTCTTGAGCATTCAGGTAAAAGCAAATCGGGGATGCCACCGCAGAGCTTTTCATTCCCAACTAGGGAAATGGCACTTGCATTTGCAAAAATCCCTTCCCGGGATACTTCACCATCAAGATAGTTGTAAGAAAGATTAAGATGCTAGAGAGATTGGAACTGGCTGAGAAATTCTGGAATCTTGCCGGACAAGTTATTGCATGAAAGATCTAATTCTTCTAAACCTCTCAAACTTTTGAAAGATTGAGGAATTGCACCTTCAAATGAGTTATTCCCCAAATACAAACGTTCCAAACTGATACAACCATCAAGGCTGCTTGGAATTTCCCCAGATAAGTTGTTGTCTGACATATCCAATTCCACAAGATTTTTCAACTTACCCACTTCAAGTGGCAGTGAACCGGTCAAAAAATTATGAGACATGACCAAAGAAATTGAAAGGGAAGAGAGGCCCATTACCCTTTCAGGTATGGTGCCACTAAGATTATTGCTTGATAAATTTAGTACCTCCAATTTCTGGCAGTTCCCAAGATTTGGAGGTATGCTTCCCTCAAACTTATTGTTATCCATGAGAAGCCTAGTTAATGTAGTTAAGTTACCAAGGGCAGCTGGTATTAATCCAGAAAACTTGTTACCACTCAATTCCAATCCCTCTAGTTTCTGGAGCTTTCCTATAACATCAGGCACCCTACCGCCTAAATTGTTATATTCCAATCCTAGAAGCGACAAGTTAACAAGATTTCCAATCCCAACAGGTATGTTTCCATGAATCAGATTCGATCCCAGTGTGAGAATTTGCAGATGTGTTGAAAGGTTTGCTATGGAGCTTGGTAATTCTCCCCCAAAACGGTTTTGAGCAAGTCCTAACACTTTAAGACTAGTACAGTTGGCCAAGAAAGTGAAAAAATTCAGATCACCAATTTCGCTATTTCCCAATTTATTAATATCCAAATTAAGTCTAAAAAGACCTTTCAAGCTCCCAAAGCTTCTAGGAATTGTCCCAGTGATACCATTTTCAGCAAAATCAACAAGCTGAAGGTTAGAAGCATTTGACAGTGATACAGGAATACTTCCTGTAAAATAGTTGACCCCGCCAGCAAATATATTCAGATTAGGAAGAGTGAGGCCAACATCTGAGGGCAGCTGCCCCTGCAGCTGGTTTTGAGTCACAGAGAAATAGTATATAGAAGATATATTATAAATCGAAGAACGGATCATGCCAGACAGAGAATTCCCATAAAGTTGAAAAACTCCCAAGCCTGATAGCTGGCCAATTTCATTTGGTATGCTTCCATGAAAATTATTCCGCGGAAGCCATAGAATTTTCAGAGAGGAAACATTGCCTATCCAAGCTGGGATATTTCCTGTAAGGTTGTTAGCTCCAAGACCCAGGAGTTCAAGCTTTGGCAATGAACGAAGCTGATCTGGAATCTGGCCAACGAACTGGTTGGAACTAACTTCCAATATCCTAAGTTCTGCACACTCAGATAAATTTTTTGGAATTTTCCCGCTAAAATAATTGAAACTTAAATTGAGATCCTGCAGCCGCTGTAAGCGGCCAATTTCTTGAGGAAATTCGCTGTGAAAGCCGTTCTTTGCCAGGTTAATTTCAGTAAGATAGGTAATGTTCCCTATAGAAGGAGGAATTGAGCCAAGTAACTGTCGTAATTCCAGTTTCAAATTTATGACTCTTCCATTTGATGGGTTGCATGTAACGCCAACCCAATTGCAGAAATGGACAGAATCATTCCAGGAGTTCATGATTTGCAGAGGATCTTCAGTTATTCGTTGCTTGAAGTCAAGTAAAGCAAGTTTGGCAGCCTCATTTACTGCTGATTCCAAACCTGAAGTGAGCCATAAAAGATGAATCCCATGAAGCAAATATAGCAAAAACCACTTAGAATTCCAAAACTGATGCTCCATGGTTTTAGGAATGCAGAGTTCTTGCAATTAAGGACAAAAACTACTGCCAGTTGGAGCTATTTGACAGTTTAAAATGAAAAAGGAAAATAAAAATGAGAGAAGAAAAGAAAAAGGGTCATTAAATTTTTATGGGACCGTAATTAACGCCGTTGAAGTTAGCTATATCACCCAACAACTTGATGTTATCTGGTTGATATATAACCAATAATGGGAAAAGGTCAAAAAAAGTCATTAATATTTGGGGAATAACCAAAAATACCCTCGTTCCATAGTTAAAATTCAAAATATTCAACTTGTATAATTTTATTAAAAAATATCTCAATTTATTTATTTTGGACAAAAATATTGTTATGTTACTTAGATTAATATATTCATTTAAGTTTCGAATAAGATAAAATTTCACTTTACTCGAAAGTAAATATCAAGTAAGACAAAATTTTACTTTACTCAAAATTTACTCTAACAACTTAAACTACTTTTTGAATTACTATGACAACTCAAAATTAATATTTTTCGAGTAACTCTAACAATGTGAAAATAATACTTTCAAGAAATTATAACAACTTGAAACTAATACTTTCAAGTAATTGTAGTAATGCGAAAATAACACTTTCGAGTTATTGTAGTAACTCGAAACTATCACTTTCGGGTTATTGTAGTTTTGAAAATATTTTGTAAATTTGGGGTATAATAGTATTAATATTTGGTTGGCTATTTTTTTTTTCTATAAATTATGAATGTATGAAAGTGAGATCATAATCCCAAATTTTGTTTCTATCTAAACATATACTTCATATAACTTAATTGTCTTGTCATAGATAATTAATGGTTACATTTTCACTTAAAGCAATGTCAGTTGCACTTGTTCTCTATGAGTGGAAGTTAAATTTATATACTATTATTTGTTATAATGTTAATCTTTTTCTTAAGCGAAATTTATGGATATCCTTTGAAGTATAAAAAATTACACATAATTTCCTGATATAATCTAACTATGTGCTTTTATGATTTAATTTTACTACAGTCTATTAGATTATTTGTGAAGTATTTATTGTTCTAATTGGTGAAATCTGAAGACATACATTACATGTTTGATAAATGACCCAAAAGGGAACTAGCAAATCTACATAATTAGATTCGCAAAAATTTGTATAAGTTAAAGCTTTAGAAAGATATGTTAATTCATTGTGCAAGAAAATACCAATTTAAGAGCGCACATTTGACTTCCCAGAAGATTCTTTTCTTGAATATATAAGCATTATCGATTCTAAGAAGTTGCAACATTTTTGCTAACAACTGGAAGTCACGATAATATCAGTAGTTTGGGAGTTTTATGCCAATGCAAGCGAACATACTCATGGAAAGATACAAATTCAAGGGAAAGATGTTCTGTTTGACAATGATGTTTTCAATGCTTATTTTTCCTTACCACGTATTAAAGATTATGATATTTCCACCTTTTACAAAAGTGTAGATAAAAATAAGATGGTGTGATTGTTGTGTCCTTATGATACAACATAGATAACTTCAAACACCAGGGTTCCAATTTCATTTTCAGCTAAAGATATGAGTAAAGAATCAAAAGTTTAGCAGCATTTTATGAATGTTCAATTTCTTCCTACCACTTATTTCAGTGATATCAATTCTGAAAGAACGGTTCTCAATTATGCTATCTATATCGAAAAATCAATAGATGTGGGAAGTATACTTTATGACAATATTCTTTATAGTGCTCAAACTATTAGTGATGGATTGTATTATCCTTGGCTCATTCCTAGCCTTTATCTTTAAGTGGGTGTACCTACAGATGCTAGCGAAGAGTTGATACACCTCACATAGCACATTGATTTTCATACCATCATGGCAATTAAGGAATTGGACGAATCTTTAACATCTATTTCTTTCTCTTCTTGGCCACAACAACTGCCACCAAGTAAATCATCCAGACCCTTAACGAAATCATGTCGCTTAACCTATTTTGAGCATATCATGAATGGGCAGTCCGCCAAGCATAATATCATCACAAGTAGGCAGCTCAACAAGCACAATATCAATTAGAGTGTAACAAAGCCTTTGAGAAGATGATAAAGATGTGTGAAACCCATATGGGGATGTACGTCACTCAATTTCTGACATTACCAATAAACCCATATCTTCCTTTATTTACATAACAACTATCGAGGACATGCTGCCAATAACCATACTAGCATATCACGATGCATCATTCTTATTACCTTGGAGTGTTTTACCTTGTTATGAATTTTATTATAACAAAAAACGTATTTTATATTACATTATTTAGTTTTTTAAGGAATAGTTTATTTTTGGTAAACCTATTATTGTTGTTGTAGCATTAGCTGTCGTGTTACTATCACAACAAAATTCCAATAATTGTCACCTCTTTGTATCAATGTGGCTATCTTATTTTTCCCTCGATACTTGCTTGCATGATTGAAAAGTAATTGCAATGTTGATTTACTTTTTATTTTATAGTGTGTTGTATAGCCAATCCCTTGACTACAAAATATTTTGAGGTAGCACAAATTAATTTGATTTATTTTCCTCAAGTATCTAGACTGCTTTTAGATGAAAGACAAGTCGGGTGCATTGTGGATGAGATTAAAGAGGTGATTACAGCTAGCTCCTCCAGAAAACAAGAAAGGGCAGATAGGGCAAAAGTAGAGGACTTCGATGTGGAATAAGAGAAATTAATTAAAGAGGAAAATGAACTAGAATTCAATTGGGTTTGTTTTATAAATTTGTATATTATTAATTTTTGGCTTGTCTACTTGTTGATTATATTTTTCTCCATATATGTTGTAAATTTCTCATTCTTATTTGCCTTTTGTTAAGGTTGGTGATTGCTTGGGTACATTGATCAAGACATTCAATGGCTCTTTCATCAATTTCTTTGATGAGCTCTCTTCTTACTTAACGCCTTATGAGTGAGTTATTTCTCATTGTTAACTCTATATTTCTTTCTTCCTTTCTTCCTTCTCCTCCTATCTATTATTCTTTCTAGTATATCATGCTTTTGTGTATTTAGGTGTGGGATGTGTCTATGCAAGCCCTTTTCATATTTATTTGTAATAAAACTGTGCTTCCCCCCTACACACACACAAGGAGAGAGACCAATTAATTCAAGCTTTTTTCGCTTCCTTGTTTCTTGGTGGAGTTGACAGGCTTCTTCCATTGGTGCAGGAGATCTTACCCGAACTTGATTTGGTGAAATTAAGAAGACTGCATCGAAATGAACCGGATTGAATCTGTCTTCTACTATGCAGGACTTGAAAATATGCCAAGCCTGATAACTGGCCAATTTCATTTGGTATGCTTCCATGAAAATTATTCAGCGGAAGCCATAGAATTTTCAGAGAGGAAACATTGCCTATCCAAGCTGAGATATTTCCTGTAAGGTTGTTAGCTCCAAGACCCAGGAGTTCAAGTTTTGGCAATGAACGAAGCTGATCTGGAATCTGGCCAACGACCTGGTTGGAACCAACTTCCAATATCTTATTTTATGTTAATTGTCTCGGATCAAATTGATAATTATTGTTAATTATTTTACAAAAATTATTTATTTTTATTATATTATTTTGATGATCCGTGAAATGGTAATTTCACATATGAAAAATTAATTTACTATTATTGAAAAAATATAAAAATATTTATTTTATATTATTATTTTTAAATAATTGTTAACAAAAAAAATTGTTGTTAGATTATTCTTAATAATAACAGTTATAATTGTTAAATTTAAATTATTTATATCAATAATAATAATTTAAAAATAGTATTTTTAGAAATATAAATTAAATATTTATTCATAGTTAAAATAACTATTTTTTTTAATTATCTTGTATTGTCTAAATTAAGAATACGAATATTTGAGAAGTTTAAAACGAAGATGTAAATTATATTTGATTATATTTTATATTAATTTTAGAGTTGTTATCATGTGATTCATAGATATTAGGATTTTTTTAATAACATAATCAAATGAAATTGTTATTTTAATTTTGAAGTTGAAGCGATTCCAATAATAATTAATAGCAATATTAACAAAGCCAATCGTAATTAAATATTTTGTTAATACAAATTTATGGGCTGCTTAATATTATATATGAAATTATCATATATGAAATTATCATAAAATCAATGAGAAACTACAATTAGCACATGTTCGTTTCTTCAAATTTGAACAATTTGTTTTATATATAAAAAGTTGTTAAAACAAGATATTAGTTATAATGTCTTGATAATGAAAGTAAATTTTTATTTTTTAAATAATTATTTTGTTGTTTGAACTTTTAGTAATAAGGAATAACGTTGTTGAAAAATTATAAGCATCGTATGTTATAATTTTGTTAATCATATATTTTTATAAATTCTATCTTATTAAATTAAATTTTATACAATTTTTTTATACTATTTATTAATTATTGGATATAAATATTTTTAATATTTAAATTATATTTAACGCATACATTAATGTATAATCAATATACATGTTAAATATAATCTTAATTATTTAAAATATTTAAATTTAATAATTTATAAATAATATAAGAAATTATGTAAAATTAAAGGATGTCAATCTTTTCGATTGTGCTTATGCAAATTCTTTGAGTTCTATATTACGCAACTTTTCTTGATTCGTAATTTCGATTGTGCTTGTGCAAATTCTTTGAATTCTATATTACGCAACTTTTCTTGATTCGTAATTCTTGTTAGGTGTGAGTTCTTCTCGATAAATAGTTATTGAAGTAATGTTTTAATAATTTTTTTTATTGTATGAATTAGGGAAACGAATAATCAAGAAAGGAGTTTGAAACGAAGATGGTATAAATATGAATCACATGTCTATAAAGCACATGGGCACATCTCACACCTCTTTATTTATTAATCAAAACACACAATCATTTAAATATGTTACTTCAATTTGAATTTGAAGCTATTCCAATCGTAATTAAAGAGCGAGATCAAGGTCAATCGTAATTATATTTGTTTGGCTAATATTAAAAGTTATTAAGCACACGTAAAATTATACTTAAAATTATTATAAAATCAATGAAAATGCTAGAAATTAATTATAACATGCTTGTTTCTTCAAATTTTTTAAAAAAATTATATTTATATATATATATATATATATATATATATATAAAGTTGTTAAGAAAATTTCTTGATTTCTTCAAATAAGTTATTGATGATGAAAGTAAATTTTTGTTTTTAAATATTTTTTTGTTCTTGGAATTTTTTAACATGAATTAGGTATTATTTTGAGTTAGTTGAAAAATTATAAGCAATTTACTTTATAATTTTAAATTTTGGTAATTATTTTAAAGATTATAAAAGTATACAAGAACTCCTTTAAATATAAATTATAAAATAATAATTCTGATATTTTCAAATGTTTTATTATAATTTATTAAATAATTAATTTTTTTTCAATTAACCATTTCTTCAATATAATAAATATCGATTACTTTATAACTCACAATAATTCTAAACTTACATGTGTATGCTTGCACTTGAAATAAAATATATATATATATTACATGCATATGTTTGCACTTGAAAATAAAAAAAAAATCAATATTATCTAATGATAAGAATCTTTTGTGATGATACTTTTATTTTACAAAATAAAAATTATCTTTATTACATGTATGAGTTATTTACACTCTAAATAGTACTTTGAATACTTATAATTTGATAAAATTTTATGCTACTAATACTTTTATAATGCAATTTAATTTTAAAATAGTTAATATGATTAAATAAAATATTATTATTTTGAAACCCATCTAATAAACAATGCACCCATTAAATAAATATATTCAAACTCAAATAATATGTTTCTCCTCCATACTAAACATAGTTGATCATAAAAGATGACAATGATAATACTAATAGTAATAGAAACTTATTCTTTAAGTTTTGGCTCATAATATATAAGTTAATTATTATTTAAAAGTAATAAATATACATATTTGAATACTTATAATTTGATAAATTTTAGGTTATGGCCATAATAGTTATATTAATTAGCACATTGAATACCTATTTAATTTACCTTTTTCATTAATCAAAAGAGATTTTTTTAATGTTAATTTTTTTAATATTTTTTATATCATTTAATTGCAATTAGAGAAAAGAATTTTAAAATTAGAAAAGCATATTTTTTCTATTAAAATAAAAACTGAAATTTTGAATTTTTGATAGTAAATCTTTTTAAACCTTTTTAAAAGATTGAATTATTTAAAATATTTTTATTTTATTTTAAAAAAAATTTATATTATTTTCTTGTAATACAAATTTAAAATCTTATCCATTAAATTAATTACATAATTTTTTTCTAAAATATTTTGTACCAACCAAATAATTAATAATTTTTTATTAAATTTTTTTATAAAAAAAATTATTTTAATAAACTAGAAGTTATACTCTGAGAAATTATACTAAACAGGCAATAAAAATTTTGACCACATAATATTATTAATTTAATGATATGTATATTTATATATAGGAATGTTATGATATTACTAAAAGGTGCACATTTTTAATAATGCCAAAACTCAATAATTGATTATTGAATTGTCGCATCTTTGAATTCATGTTAAAATGAAAAGGTAATGTAAGTGTAATAAAAGGTGCAATTTTAAGTCACGTATAGTATAAAACTCATTCATAGAGAGTGATAGGTCCACTAAAATTAATTCATTATTGATGGGATGAATGGATTTATCTAGTGAGTGCTTTGATCCAATTTAAACAGAGTGATGTATATATGTACCCACCTTATTACATTATTGTTAAAGCATGTATTTGAGCTTTAAGTGTGTGGTGTTCATCGTTTCTTTTAGTCACTTCTTTTTGCATGCATGTATACACTTTTTTTTTAAATAAAAATATATGCTTAACTTTAAATTTACAGTGACTTTCTCCACTCAAATTTAAATTTGTTGTCATATATTTTTTTTAATATTATCGTTACAAATTTATAAATATAGTGTAGTTCAAGCATTTACATACACATAGTGTAATATTTATATCGGAGTAAGATTAATGACTTTTTTTTTACACAAAATTTTACATCAAATATTGACCGTTGAATTTAAATACATTAAACGGTTGAAATTGTGTCTGATCATATAATTAATACATAATTAATACACATATCAGATACAATCTCAACTGTTAAATATGATTAAATCTAATGACTTATATTTGATGTAAGATTTTGTGTAAAAAAAAAAAATCATTGATCCTACCTCATTTATATCATATTAGAAGGATATCTATTCACACTAAAAGAATAGAGAAACTCTATTATAAAAATGGGGTAATTCTACCTATAGCAAGATTCAAACACGTCTCCTTATATTCACTTACCATTTCGGTCAAAGGCTAAATAATTTTGTTTTCACTTATTATGATTTGATATTTTTTAATTTTTGAAGTTTTCGAGTTTCAAATGTAGAAAATTTAAAACTGCTATTGAAACTCTATTTTTCTTTTATATACATTTTTGTTGAAGATATTCTTTAGGAGATATATATAATACACTTGAATTCCTCCTTATTTGTTAGTATGTTTGTAATGTTATTCAATGAATTACATTAAGCAATAAATTATCTGAAAATCAATCTAGATAGTTATCATAGTTATAATATTGTATTTTTGTGTAGAATTTAGTCTATTAAGTGTAGTTGAATGGTTTAAAACACACTTGACTTTCTAAGTTACTTTAAATTTGAATAAAAGAGTAAAAATTTAGTATTTCACTGGATAAAAATTTCGCACCCTCGTTCAAAATCTTCAAACAAAATTATATTAAATAAATAAAATATCTTTTATCTTTTGAAAAAAATATTATAATATAAATAAATCATACACATTCAGTATAATTAAAAGCATATTAATTCTTTATAAAATAGATAACATCGTGTATAATTATATATAAGAATTTTATTTATACGTAATAGTAAAAATTATATTTTTATCATAACTAACCTCTATATATATTATAAACTATAACTAAAATTTTGTAATTACTAAACGTTACCACCAAAAATAAATCATTTTATTTAGTCAAAAATAAGATTAAAAATTAAAAACCCCCAATTTAGAATTGAATATATTATTAGAATAACGTAAACCAAATGCATAATTCCCTCAATAAATAAGAGATAGACTTTCATTGACTTGAAATTGAAGTTAGTGGCAACAGAGAGAGACCACAACCAATATTCACCTAAACGTACAACAAAACGAACAACTTTTTCATATGTAGATAACCTGTTTGACAAAATTCCCAACTTACATAAAAAATTTTAACTAATCTTTTGATTTGGTCATTGACGTTTGCATTGCACCAACAATCATCTCAGGTTCACCTGCTCAACAAGAAAACCCAACTTTTGAAATTGACATTCTTGCGTCCACATCCTACTTTCTTTCCTTAATAGAATAAATTTCAATTGGGATAATAATATTTTGGTCACTATCAGTTGTTGAAATAACAAATTCGCACACTGTTTGTTTGATTTTAACAATTTCATCTCTTTCCGTTGTTTTCATTTACCATGTTTCTTTGTGTTAGTATGATAAATAGGTTAAATAAATAGTATTCATGAACTGGTCGTGTCATGTTAACAATATGATTGCTTGATCAATAAACAAATTGATAAGTCAATACTAGGTAGTTTAACTTTTAAATCCTCTTAAGATGGTACAAGAGATTTAGAATTCAAACTCTAATTATAACAAAGTAGATGAAATTTGGGTTATTTTCTTATATTATTTATATAAAGAAAATAAAAAGAAAAAAAGTTTATCGATGTCGTGTTACATCACCGTTTATGAATTGAGTCATATTTATATTTTAAACTCTTCACATGATTAATAAATGTATCGTTATTATACTTCGCTTCATCCAACACTACCAAAATCTATTTATTCGAATTATTATTTTTACAGTATTAGGGACTAAAATGTCAAAATAGACAAACTACTAAGCATAATTTATTATTTTCTGAAATGTTCAGGGTTGACATTGTTATTATCCCGATTTATTAGTTTCAACAAAACAATTTTATAAATTCTTGGATTAGGTGTCTCATCGAGAATATTTATTGTAACTTCATTTAGTATCGTAACTAAGTTCACCTAATTCTGATATACTATTGTACCATTTTACCCTCTCAAATCTCAGAATTCTTGTACTACATTTTAGCACTGTACTATCCACAAGTCAATATTATGTAAGATAAAATTAATATGTGATGAGGATGGAATATTTGTTATAAAATTATATATATTTATATTTATTAATAATTAAGAAAAATAATCAATAAATTACCGACCAATAATTTAGTAGTAAAATCAAAAGAATATACACAAAGAAGAAGTTCAAGTATAAATTTCTCTTAAATTAGGCATAAATTTTGTTTGAATTGAACATAAATTTTCAGGAGTAATCTGATTTGCAGCTATCCCGATTTTTAATTTATGATAATTTTTAATTTGAGCACTTGTTCGAAGAAATCTTTTCTCATGATCTTATTTAGTGAAGGAATATTTAGATTCGTAACACAAAAGTTATTTTTATTTTAAATAATTAGTACCAAATAAAATATACAAGTAGATAATAACAAAGAAGTATGAGTCATGTACATATCATTTACTATAAACAAATATGATTTAGTTCTCAATCAACGTGATTCATGAAATCATGTAGATCATCTATTTAAATATTTGTTAGTTAAAGATCTCAATGAAAGTGAGATGTTTGTATAATTTTGGATTTAGTTATTAAATAAAATAAAATTTGTGTTCGTTGAACATATTAAATCTAGATTTAGTTATTAATTCTTTAATTATTAAAAATAATTTTTTTTAAAAAAATTGTGTAGTTCCGTAAATTTTTAAAACTATGTTATAAAAAAAAGGTATAATCTTTAAAATAAAATAAGTGTATTTAGACAATTTAAATTTAAAAAAAAAATAAAAAATTTTACTACCATGTTCAAAATTTGATTTTTTACTTAATAGAGGAAAAACAGTTTTTCTAATTTTTAAAACTTTTCTTTAAAACCAAGTAAATGATATTAAAAAAGTAAATATATATAACAAATAAAATAAAAAAGTCAAATATTATTATTTTAACAACAAAAAGTAAAAAAATATATTAAAAATTCAAAATATTTTAATTTAAAATAGTATTATTGAATTATTGTGTTATTAAAATTTGAAGATAGAAATTAATAATAAATTTTAAAAAATGAGGTGGACTTGAAAATCATTATCCATATCAAAATTTTTAATTTTTGCTCCATTAAATTTATTAAAAACTAGAATAAATATGAAAAAAAATAAAAATGAGCCACTCATATTTAATATATTATTTTTATTTTTTATTATTAAATTTAGAGAGAGTTAATAACACAATAGCTGTATGATACCATCGCTAGATTTGAACTGTGAGATTAAAGTGGAGGTGATCTACGGTTATGTTTGGGAGCTTTACATTGGGACCCACAAAAGTCTTAACTGTGAAAAGTTGAAATAAAAGAGTGGTCCAAACTCCAAAATGGAAAAGATAAGGCAGCTGAATGAAAGAAGAAATTGCCCTCCAAATCATTCCCAATTTTGCCAAGTGGTGGGAAGAACAATAAGGACATGTTTGGGTGGAACGATTTGGAAATCCATTTTCTAAATGACTTGTCTCCTCCTCATTGATTGATTTGCTCTTCTTTTAGTGGAGAAATTTGTCATCCTTCCAATTGTATAATTCTTCCCATTCCAATAATGCTCCCTTTTATTTATCACAAGTGTTGTGTAGGATTCTCATAAACGATAGAAAATGAATTGTGAATAAATTATTTGAGAAAGTTTTAAGATGTGATGGTTTTAAATATAATTTTTTGAAAGTAATTTTTAATATTTATCGAAGAGATTCTATTTGTTTAAATACTAATATCATTAAATACGTGTGACAAATTTTACAAAAATTAAATTTATTTATATTTACTAATATATGTACATAAATTAACTTGTATGTATAAATTGGTGTTGTATTACATTAATTTTTATTTATCATGTTATTCTTTTAAATTTTTAAAATTTTATAATTTTTTACAATCTATTAATATGTGACAATTAAAAGTTTAGATATAAAAGTTATATAATACTTTAGAGAATTTTTTTAAGGGTGGCAATAGAGTTTAGGAAATAGCGATTATTTGTACGAGTCCATTTCTAAAAGAGTTAGTAAAATCTCTGCTTAATATGTGCGTTATTTATTCTCAAATTTAAAAGATATTTATCTATACATAAGTTAGAAGATTCTGCGTTAAAATGAGCATAATTTTATTCTAAAATACGTAATATCGTATATTTTTATTATATTATATTTTTTATTTATCATAATTTCTATTTATTTCTTGTAATTTCTAGTTCATGGGTTTAAAATTTTTTTTGAATTATTATAAATTTATTAGTATTTAAATTAGATTCCTACTAGTATTTATAATTAGAAATCTACTGGAATTTAACTGAGAAAGATATTGGACAGTTGTAAGATATCCACTATTCAAAAAATGACCTAAATATTTTTAAAAGAAATTCTACAATTTGTGGGAGAATCTTCCTAAAAGCAAGGTTCAAAGACTTGCTCTTCTCTAACCACTAAAGCTTTGCCTAAGTGATTATGGGTTTAAATTTTAAAAATACAATGGAGCATTAAAAATTATAATAAAAATTAAAAAATGGAAAATAATTCAAATTTTTACATAATTATCGAGATAGATTTTATCTCATGACAAAATTTGTCTATTTCGAAAATAAATCCTTGTAAATTGTGTAAGTCTTAGTAATTATTTTAAACTCATTAATTGTAACAAAAAACAAAAACATTGTTAAAAGTTCTTGTAAGCAACGCGTACAAGACCAAAGCGGGTCAACGTTTTTTATGGCTGCCGTATGAGGAACGAGGAATCCAAACGACACGGCGTCCCCCCTCTTACGTAAGATCTTACCTTAAAAATGTATCCTAAATTACTAAAGTGCCCCTCAGCTAGAATCTTACCGTTAGCACGTTGATCATATTGTCCTGTCCAAGATATATATATATAAAACGCTGGCCTAACCGCCTGCAGGAGAGTACAAAGAACGTGAAGTCGGTGAAATGACAAGAGGAGCACCGTGCGTGTCACGTGCCTAGTTTTGATATGATGCTGCTTTTGACTAAACAATTGTTTATTACACTATTCTGCCCACCGTTTCGTCTCAATCTTAGGGGCCGGATGGTTGTATTTTCAAAAATTGTTTTTTTATATAAAAATCTTATTATTCTTTATTTTTAATATTTATTTTTAGTTAAAATTTTAAAAAATTAATTTTAATAAAATAATTATTTTTTTAAAAATTATCTACAAACAATTTCATAAAATTAAAAATAAATAATGTTAAAAAAACTATAAAAAATGATCACATTTCTCTCCTATTTTTCTTAAATGATATTATTTAAAATATATTTAAAAAATGATCAATTAATTTTTTTTAACGAAAATATTCTTATTTAAAAGTAAAAACAATTTTAAACACGAAAAATATTGAAACTGATATTTTTTAAAAAGATTATAAATAGTGTTTATTTATGAAAATTAGAAATTAATAGTAATTACTATTAAAAATTATTTGTTTACTTTTTCTAATTTTTTAAAACATTGTTATTTATAGTTTTATATATTTTTAAAATATTATTTCTATAATTTTTTAAAATATTGCTATTTTTGTTTACAATGTTATTAAGATATATTGATATTGTTCCTCAATCTTAGGGGCCGGATAGTTGTATTTTCAAAAATTGTTTTTTTTTATATGAAAATCTTATTATTCTTTATTTTTAGTTAAAAATTTTAAAAAATTAATTTTATTATTTTCTAATAAAATAATTATTTTTTATTTTTAAAAATTATCCACAAACGATTTCATAAAATTAAAAATAAATAATATTAAAAAAATATCAAAGATGATCACACTTCTCTCCCATTTTTCTTAAATGATATTATTTCAAATATATTTAAAAAATAATAAATTATTTTTTTTTAACAAAAATATTCTTACTTGAAAGTAAAAGCAATTTTGAACACGAAAAATGTTGAAACTGATATTTTTTAAAAAGATTATGAATAGTGTTTATTTATGAAAATTAGAAATTAATAGTAATTACTATTAAAAATTATTTGTTTACTTTTTCTAATTTTTTAAAACATTGTTATTTATGGTTTTATATATTTTTAAAATATTATTTCTATAATTTTTTAAAATATTGCTATTTTTGTTTACAATGTTATTAAGATATATTGATATTGTTCCTCTTAAGACTTTTTAATTTTTAAAAATAGTATGTGAATTTAAAAAACAAGCATAATAATTTTTTTTAAAATATTTACAAAATAAACATCATAAATTTAATTTATAATCCTTGAAATTTTAATTTTAAAATATTTCAAAAAATTCATTACTTTTGATTTTTGAATCATTAAACACAATACCAAATAATTTTTTTTTCATTATTTTATAAAATTTTTCAATACAAATATAGTACTTGATCATTATACCAAATTAAAATGGAATCAATATAAAATATAATGGAAGTCTTGAACTTTTGATCATTAAATATATATAATAATTAGTAAAGTATATGATTAATAATTACAAACTAATAATGCATTCATTTTATTGTAATCCATTGACTTTTAATTTTGTATAATAAAAGGTGATATTTTGGATTTGATATGATAAGATTATAATTATGAAAGTAATAATTAATTAAGGGGGAAGTTACTTAAGTTTATATAATTTCTTACACTAAACTATTACATTTAAATACTTTTAACGATTAAAATTATATGTCACATATGCATTAATTATGGTATATTTATTATAGATTTGAATCTCGATTTTTTATATTCTGAATTTTGAATGATCTACTAATACATGATATGACTTAAAATAAAAAGTTAAGATGATTTTTTAAAAAATTTACCAATTAATTCTAAAATTATTTTCTTTACATCTTGATACAGTAAATAATGGTAATTAATTGGTAAAATTTATCAAAATGTAATCTTAACCTTTCATATTTTAAGTCATATCACATGTTAATAAATTCTTTAAAATTTAGAATATAAAAATTAGAATTGAATTCAAATCTATTTATTATTAAATGGGTTAGATTTAATCCAAACAGTACAAAAATATTTAGATTTAATGGTTTATAAATGATATAAGAAATTATATAAAATTAAGAAATTATTAATTTTTAAGTATGAAAAGTGTTTAGGTCCTATAATTTATAAATAGTATTAAATTTTTAATTATTCTCTTTCATAATTATTATTTTTAATTATTTAATTAAAGATAATTTTAATATTCTAAAGTTATTGGAATTGATATTGATGTAGCCCCACTACCATTAATTTGTACCTTCTAAGTTATATACAAGAATCCATTTGATTACCAAAAGAAACCTTCAATTGACTCTTACGGATTTGAATATTTGAATAATAAATACAACGCACCAACAACATTTCTATTTTTAGTTCTTATAATTCAAAGCTTTCAACATGATTCTTTGACAATAGACTTTCCAAACTTAGATAGAAAAAAATTCTCTATTCATTGCAACAAATGTTATGATTGGTTAATAAAAGTAGCATAGAAGAATTAAAATTTTCATTACTTTTGTGTAATATTTGTGTAAAATACTATTTTTAAAAAAATTAGTAAATTTAAATTTGATAACGACTCTAATTCCTTTTGTAAAAATAAATCAAATTTAAAAATTATTTAATAAAAAAATTAATATAATAAATTCACGAGTAAAATTTATCCTAAAAACTAATAAAAAATGAGAAAAATTTAAGATTGTGACAATGACATGTTTAATTTAAAATTAATAAACAAAATTAGTTCTACGATAATTTTTTTTATTTTTAAAAATTTTAGATTAATTTTTAATTTTATTGTTATTTAAACTCAAGATGGTTTAGAAGAAACCACCTAAATTAGGTTTAGGTATTAATTATATGATAAAATATTAATAAAAAATTTTGATTTAAAAATAATTAAAAAATTAGTCATATAGTAAAACATTATACATATATATTGTTTTTAACTATTTAATTTAAAAAGATATTTCTTTTATTTGGATAAAAAAATTACAATTAATTTAATAAAAAATATTTTTAAATAAACAATTACAATTAAGTTGCGTAAAGAAAAGATAATTTTATTACCAATTAATTTAATAGAAAAATATTTCCAAATAAAAAAATTACAATTAAGTTATGTAAAAAAAAGATATTCCAGCTTGGCTGGGCCCCGCAATATCACGCCTTCTGTGTAGTACACAGCCAGCAATTCTGCAAGTACAAAATGCTTTTAAAAAGAAAAAAGTAAATACAGAACTTCGAAGGGGCAAAATTGGAAACAAAATATTCCCCCACCACCTGCTCTAGTTAAAAAATTGCTGTCTCCACCAGCTCCTTCGGGCACCCCTCTCTTTCTCTCTCTAGAAAATTTGTCTTTTTTTAATTCTCTGTTAATCATTAATTATTTTTCTCCTTGAATTCTCTTCTATATATTCGCCGAGCTTTGCTTTGTATGCTCGGCGGTAGCAGACGATCAAAAATGTCGCCGAGCATCAGAGACTTGCAGCTGACGGAGGTCAACGGCCGGTCCGATGACTTGGAAGACGTTCGCCTTTTGGATTCTTACGATGAAGGAGAGGACAATTTGGCCGTAATTGAGGAGGGTATGAGGAGAATTCAACTCAGAGTTACGGGGATGACGTGTGCGGCTTGCTCCAACTCTGTTGAGGCAGCGCTGATGGGGCTCGACGGGGTTGTGAATGCTTCTGTCGCCTTGTTGCAGAACAGAGCTAATGTCACTTTTGATCCCAATTTGTTGAAGGTTAGTCTTCCTTTTGTTTTGTATTTTTCAACTCTTTTGTTGTTTGACAAGAAAATTGATGTTTTGTGCTTTGATTGCTTGTATTTGATGTGTCAAGTGTGATGGCCTTAGTTTTAGTTTTTCGAAGATAGTGGTTTAGCTTATGTTTTGATTTCGATAAATTTTTGTTTGAATTTTGTGTTTGGTGAATTCGGATTATGGGTTGGTTTTAGCGTTTAAAAATTGGAGTTTTACTTGTTGGTCAATGCTAGTCTTTGTCTTTGGTTGGGTTTTGAGCTGGTTTCAATGTTTATTAATGGTCTATTTGAATGATCTTTTAGCACTTATTCTGAAAAGAATGGATCATTGCGGGTGTTATAGAGCTTGAATTTTGGTTAACGTTTTGTTTTGGTTAGGTACTGAGAGCTGAATGCAGTCTGGTGTGCTTTGATTTGACTAGTAATTGGTGTCCTAATTGTTATTTGTGGGGTGTTGGATGATCAATTAGTGTAGGCTTGTAACGGGAAAAAAATTATGTAGCTGAGTTTCCCGGATCACTGATTTTAGGTGTGGCCAAGTCTCGTTTTCAGGTTCCAGAGGTTAGAATTGGTTGAGCAAGTTTGTTTAATTTGTATTCATTTTGGTTTGATTTCAGATGGATTAGTTTTTGGTGGGATGTTGGATAATGGCTTAGTCTTTTGAAAAATTGGTGCAGTGATGGTATTCTGGTCTGAGTGATGTGGGCTTAGTTTCACCTTATTTATTAATAATGAAATTTAGCCAGATGTTCATTTGTGGTAAATTTGGATATGGATTAGTTTATTGTACTGTGGTTAACACTTGGAATTTTAAGTATCGGGATGTTATTCTCAAGGGTGGTTGAATTTTGTTTGGTTATTGTCATAGGCTGGATTAGATTATCCTATTAATTTTACTAATACAAAAGGCTCAGCTGCAGTTAAGTTGTAGCTGGTAATTATTATTAAATTTGGGACAATTGTGTTAAGTTATTTATATGTGGTGGATAAAATAACTGTTTGCTGTTAGATTTTAGAATCTAATGCATTATGAGATGCTTTAGTTTTCTATGGGTACGTTGGTATTAATGACATTCTTTTGCAATGTATATCTTCTAATCATGTGTTGACTTGGTTTAATTATTTGTTTATTAATAAGTTACGCACATTGGATAGTAATTTAAATTTAAACTCTAAATTGTTGATAATTGCAGTATATCTGTATGTCAACTTTGTGTTTTGAACTATATTCTATTGCGTAGGGTTTTATTGTTCATTTATCTTGAGTTGCTGGTCGAGGGTTTTTATGATCACTAAATATCAGAAATAATGGACTTCTGAAATATTTTTGGTCATGGTTGCTTTGTGGTTCCAGCTCATTTTTTTTTTCTGTTGATGCCTCATTCTTTTATGATTATGGATTTCCATATTCTCATTCTCTCACTCTTTTTTTTTTTTTTTTTTGGTGTTATGTGCATACTTACTTTACATTAGGGGTGGAATCATAATTAGTATTAGGCTAAAGTTTTGTATTAATTATTTACACCTCCTTTAAGAGTTCATTAGTGCAATTGATGGTTTTATCTTTATGCTGTGTGTGTGTTTCTGTGCTTCAAAATTGGGGTACAATCATGATTAGCATTAGCCTAAAAAGTTTTGGCTAAATCCTACTTTCTCTTTCTCAAAAGAGTTTATTACTCTACTTGATGGCATTTTGGTTGAGCAATCCCCAATGTGCTCCCCCAATAGGAAAAAAGAAAAAAAAAAAAGAAAAGGAAAGTAAAACACCATTCTACACCCACCCTAATTTTCTGTTGATTTTAACAAATTTTTGATTCATCTGCTTGTTCTTCTTACTCCTCTTTTTATTTTTTTAATTCTTTAGAGGTGTATTTGTTGTATGTATGTTGCATACTGTAGTTTGCACCTACTTCTTTACCATCATCCCTTTACATGCAATTTTTTATTTTGTTTTATTTTTTCTAATTGAATTGGAAGCTTATATCTTACGCTTTTATTTGGTGGCATATTTGCTCTGTTCAATGAGCACATTAATCACACTTTGAGTTTAATATTGATTAATATTTGGAAGTTTAGGGTTCTTTTTTAATTTTTTATATGATCCTTTGTGTAATGTAGTTAGCACTAAAACCTTAGCCCACTGGTCAGGCTCCTGTTCTACACTTTTAAGTTGCTAATGACAAGGACACGTCTTTAATTCCAAACTAGGGATGCTCTTATGGTAACAAGTAAAATATAATATTTTCTGATATTGTGAATTTTTTTTACATTTTTTATTTCCTAGGCATGCATTTTTTGAGTAACCGTTTTAGGCTTTTATCTTCTTGGGGTTCATATGTGTATAATTTTGAGAAGATTTTTTTTCCCCATATAAATTTAAATTTTACCCTTGTCCTTGTATCAAATTTCTGGCCATGTGAAAGTTTATGTTGGCCATTTTTTTTTTCCTCTTGCTGTTTACTATCTTTAAACTGTGAATGTGGCTTTTCTGTATAATCTGGAGTATTATGTGACCTTTTTTATTTAGGATGAGGACATCAAGAGTGCAATTGAAGATGCTGGATTTGAGGCAGAAATACTAACTGAACCGTGTACATCTGGACGAAAGCCACGTGGAACCATAACGGGCCAGTTCACAATAGGAGGTATGACGTGTGCCGCCTGTGTTAATTCTGTTGAAGGTATTTTGAGGGATCTTCCCGGTGTTGAAAGAGCAGTAGTTGCCTTGGCTACTTCACTGGGGGAGGTTGAGTATGATCCTACTGTAATTAGTAAAGATGATATAGTCAATGCAATTGAAGATGCTGGATTTGAAGCCTCATTTGTACAGAGCAGTGGACAGGATAAAATTGTACTGGGGGTTGCTGGGGTACTCAATGAGTTGGATGCACATTTTTTAGAAGGGATACTAAGCAACTTTAAAGGGGTGAGACAATTTCGCTTTGACAGGATTTCAGGAGAACTAGAAGTTCTTTTTGATCCAGAAGTTATCAGTTCTAGATCCTTAGTTGAAGGGATTGCGGCAGGAAGCAAGGGGATGTTTAATTTACATGTCATGAATCCATATGCAAGAATGACATCTAGAGATGTTGAAGAAACCTCAAATATGTTTCGGCTATTTACTTCGAGCCTATTTCTCAGTGTGAGTATCTTTTTTCTTTCTTTTTCCTCACTCCCCCATGCATGAGGCTGTTAGATTATATGTCTTGTTCCTTTAGTTTTTATAACTTTTCCCTATTATTTTATGGCATGTATGTTGCATTATGTCTCACTCTTTTGTTCTTTGTAATGCAAGCGTTCTAAATTTTTATAGCTTTTGCCCTATTAGTTTCTGGTATGCAATATGTTGTGTTATGTCTCAGTCACATGTTCTTTGTAATGCAAGTGTTCTTTGTGGGGTAAATGAAAGGACTCTGGTTGTTTCCAGTAGTTCAGTTGTGCCTAAACAATAATGTTCCAGAGGAAACTGCACCTATGATCAACATTTTTCAACAACTTTTGTGCTGTCTAATGAAAATTGCATTTTTTTGATAGACCCACTAAATTTGATTTAAAGAAGACATATTCATCATACCTTTGACCTTATTTTCCAGTCCATCTAGCAAGAGTAGGAGTAGATTTATTTATGGGAAGTTTTATATGAAAGCATGCTCTTTTATATTGCTGTAGAAAAGATCATCAATATGTTCTTGGCACAAGCATATTCTTCTCTCCTAAATTAATTTTTTGTACTTAATAAATCATGTCCAGATTCCTATCTTTTTCATACGAGTGATTTGTCCTCACATACCACTGGTATATGCCTTGTTGCTTTGGAGATGTGGACCCTTCCAAATGGGTGAATGGTTAAAATGGGCATTGGTGAGTGTTGTTCAGTTTGTTGTTGGGAAGCGCTTCTACGTTGCTGCTGGCAGGGCCCTTAGAAATGGTTCCACTAACATGGATGTTTTGGTTGCATTGGGAACTTCAGCCTCATACTTCTACTCTGTTGGTGCACTTCTATATGGTGCAGTAACAGGGTTTTGGTCTCCCACATACTTTGAAACAAGTGCCATGCTAATAACATTTGTATTGTTGGGGAAATATTTGGAGTGTCTTGCAAAGGGGAAAACATCAGATGCCATCAAGAAGTTAGTTGAACTTGCACCAGCAACGGCACTGTTGGTGCTCAAAGATAAAGGTATGTTTCTTTCTTTCTTTTTGTTTGCTATTTCTTTTCCTCCTGTCAAAGTTATAGTTTAAGGTTGTGTACTTTACTCATCTGATAGATTTGTCAAACTTTTGGTAATGTATTTTAGGATATTCAGATAGTTTTATTTTAGGCTTATTGATGGAAAAAGTTAAAAAAAGACCTTGGACAAAATGAGCATTGTTAATATTAATTCTCTTTTGTTTCTTAGTCGCCCCAAAAAAAGGTGGATGAACTAAGCATTTTTTATTTATTTATTTTCTAGGGGGAAAGTGTATTGAGGAAAGAGAAATAGATTCTTTGCTGATTCAGCCTGGTGACACATTAAAGGTTCTACCTGGTACGAAGATTCCTGCTGATGGTATTGTGGAATGGGGTACAAGTTATGTTAATGAGAGTATGGTAACTGGCGAATCAGTACCAGTTTTAAAGGAGATCAATAAACCGGTTATTGGGGGCACGATAAATTTACATGGTGCCCTTCACATACAAGCTACCAAAGTAGGATCTGATGCCGTATTAAGTCAGATAATTAGTTTGGTTGAGACGGCTCAGATGTCCAAAGCTCCTATTCAGAAATTTGCTGATTTTGTAAGTTTAACCATGGGGAACATTTCTATATTGTTTTGTCTGATAATCACATTGATTTGCGGAGATGAATTAACTAAATGTCTTTACAAACTAAATTGAAACTACTTGATATTCACAAACATATTTAGCTAATTTATCTAACTAAATATTTGAGCAAAATTGTCTTGACAAACTAAATAAAAACTACTTGATATTTGTCTGTATTGTGGCATTTGCAAAATATTCATTGTAACTAATTGCATTTACAATTTAAGGGTCATTAACTATTATTGTCAAAGATAAAATATTTTGGGGAAATAACCGCTCATTTGTTGTGACATTAGATTGGGATTATAGAAAAGTGGCTGTATTGGTGAGTGTCATGAACCACCTGTTATTGCATTTTTTGGGCTGGTATTAAAGTATTAAGACTACATATTGTGAACCCGAGTCATGATCATCTTGGTGCTATTTTGATTTGCAGGTTGCAAGCATTTTTGTTCCTACAGTGGTTGCTATGTCATTGTTGACTTTGTTGGGCTGGTAAGTTTACAAGTTGTATTTTGGCATCTTCACTCGTTTAATAGATTTGTCATGTTGTTAGAATGCTTAATACCATCAGCATAATGTATACCTTCTTTTAATTATACAGTAGTTGTTGATGGTCTATAGGTATATTGCTGGTACTCTTGGAGCATTTCCAGAAAAATGGCTTCCTGAAAATGGCAATTACTTTGTATTTGCCCTCATGTTTTCAATATCAGTGGTGGTGATTGCATGTCCTTGTGCTCTTGGCTTGGCAACGCCAACTGCTGTCATGGTTGCAACTGGTGTTGGGGCTAACAATGGTGTTCTGATTAAAGGAGGGGATGCTTTGGAAAGAGCTCAGAAAGTCAAGTATGTGATATTTGATAAAACAGGCACCCTAACTCAAGGAAAAGCCACTGTTACAACTGCAAAGGTTTTTACAAAATTGGATCGTGGTGATTTTCTTACATTGGTGGCTTCTGCAGAGGTAAATTCCCATATCTTGACCACTCAAAGCAGTACTCATCTCTCATTTTAAAATAACTCTAAAAAGTCATGTCTGCTATACATTAGTATAATATGCTGCGATAACAATTTGAATGTTTCAATTTGCACAAGGAGGGGATATGATCTTTCTTTTGCTTCTTCATTAGAGATGTTTACTTACATATTATAGACTTCTTTTTGAGTGGTTGGAGACAGCGGAAGATAATCTACAGAAACTATTATTTTTTCTTCTTCCATTTGATAGGCTAGCAGTGAACACCCATTAGGAAAAGCGATAGTGGAGTATGCACGTCATTTCCATTTTTTTGATGATCAATCTTCAGATGAGGATGCCCAAAACCACAGCAGAGAATCTATCTCTAGATGGCTTCTTGATGTCTCCGATTTCTCTGCTCTGCCTGGAAGAGGTATCCAGTGCTTCATAGATGGAAAACGGGTTTTGGTGAGTTTCTGGCTCCAAATAGCTATCGCTGTTTAGGAAATTCATACTTGAGAGGTTTGCAATGTTACTTTTGGGAATTTGCTTATTGGAGGCAATATATATCTGAACAGGTGGGTAACCGGAAGTTGCTGATTGAAAGTGGAATTGCCATTCCAGACCATGTAGAAAACTTTGTGGTAGAACTTGAAGAAAGTGCAAAGACGGGCGTACTTGTCGCGTATGACGATAATTTGATTGGTGCTTTGGGGGTTGCGGACCCACTCAAGAGAGAAGCTGCCGTAGTTGTCGAGGGCCTTGTTAAAATGGGTGTGAGGCCAGTCATGGTGACTGGGGATAACTGGAGGACTGCTCGGGCTGTTGCTAAAGAGGTTTGTGTATATCCGTCTATTGATTATTACTCTAATGCAATATTTGAAGTTTTGACAGAAAATGATTGACAGTTCTGATATTCATCATTCTTCATGAAATGTGAAAAATATAAATGATAAATTCTAGTCAGTTTATCGTGAATTGTTAAATATATTTTCAAGCAGAAAAGTAAGGTTACTTTTTCGACAGGTTGGCATTCGAGATGTGAGGGCAGAGGTAATGCCAGCAGGAAAAGCCGAAGTCATCCGTTCATTCCAGAAAGACGGAAGCATTGTAGCCATGGTTGGGGATGGAATTAATGATTCTCCTGCTCTAGCTGCTGCTGATGTTGGTATGGCTATTGGGGCAGGGACAGATATTGCCATTGAAGCAGCCGACTACGTGTTGATGAGGAATAACTTGGAAGACGTGATCACGGCCATTGATCTCTCAAGGAAAACCTTTGCTCGCATTCGTTTGAATTATGTCTTTGCCATGGCTTACAATGTTGTTGCAATCCCTGTTGCAGCTGGGGTTTTCTTTCCTTGGTCAGGACTGGTGTTGCCACCATGGGGAGCCGGTGCTTGCATGGCTCTCTCATCTGTTAGTGTTGTGTGCTCTTCTTTACTTCTTAGGAGATACAGAAAGCCCAGACTTACAACTATATTAGAAATAACTGTAGAGTGAAAGCTGAAAAGCAAAGAAAAATGACTCTAGATTCATAGAAAGGAAAATATAAAATGGGATAAATTGATTGCGAGTTAATATCCCAGTTTTGTGATTTTTTTTTTTTCATTTCCACTTCATGTCTTCTTTGGGGATGTAATTTTACCACCCCATTAAATGTAAATGCTGGCTGCTGTATAATAATCCTCTTCCTGCTCCTTTTCTTCACAAAGATCATGGGTCTCTTTATCCTTTTCTTCCTCCTATTTCCTCAATTGTCATCAATTTTTCTTGAGCATGGAAAACTAAGAATCAACGGATTGATGGTTGTATTGTACCATAATGAACAATGGTGTGGCAAAAAAGGTTGAATTGTATTGTTGGCTTTGCGGAGGCAATTTGATAGTTGCATTGTCAAGCTTTGCTAATTGTTTATATTTTTTATTGAACTCTATTTATTCTTTTTGTTAGAATATTTTTAAAATAAAGGTAATCGACATTTATTTTTTTGTTGACGCAGAAATAAGATAATATATGTAAAGAAACAAAAAATAAAATAAAATCCATGATTAGTAGAAAAAGTGATTCAAGTTAAAACAAAAGGCAAATAAAGATTTACTTAATTTATTGTTCGACTTACATCTACAAGACGAATAATTTGGGTGATATCTACTTCTATCATTATGGAAGGAAAATTAGCCTCTAGTTAAGGCTAATAAACGCCCTTTAAGGATTGATATTACGTCTAGTCATGGCCACAGAACTGTCTTGTAATGAGTTAGCTCCTCTTTCAGCTTGGTGATTCCTGCCTCTAACTCAACTACTTGTTTCTTTGATGCTTAGTTAGAATGCAACGAATGCTCTCTTCTCTTCCTCTAAGGATTTTCATCCTTCTTTTTTAGAAGGCGATCTTGATTGCTTCCAACCAACCCTTAAAGGAACAGATAGATGAGTTTGGAGTTAGGATTCACCAAGGTGAACGAGAAGTTAACTTATTGAGCACTAAGTTCTAAGGTTGTCTTAATCCTTCCAAGCAAAAAACCATTTGTTACCTTATCATAAATAAATACTTCAATTATTCAAATGCCTACTTCAAAATCTCTACAATTTTAATCCACTCATATAGGCTTTAATCTATAGAAGTTAAGATACGAGGAGTGAGCTATAAATTTGGTAAGTAAATTTATGTATAACATTAAATGTTAATATCAATCAATTAAAAAAAAAGTAAATTTTAAGCAAGTATTTAATATTATGCAAGTATGTCTATACAAAAATATTTAATAAAATATTTAACTCATATTTTATAGTATTATTATTGTCTCGATGACTCGGTCAATCTAATATAGTACAAATGTATCCCGCAATTTCGATCATTAATAGTCAATATGTGTACGAATATAATTTAACTAACTAGTCAATAATAGTAGAAAATAATAGCTATAAACAATAAGCCACAATATTTATTATAAAATACAACTTTCATTTATAATAAAATTAATAAAACTTTTGCATGCAATATTTCATTTAAATATTTAGTGGTTCGAAAATTTTTTCTTCTAAAATACATATTTAAATAAATATTAAAGCTATTTTAGAAATATAATTTAGTTGAAAAAACTTGCAAATTTTAGTTTGATAACCTTATTTAATATAAATACAAAACAAATAAATTAAATTTCTTTAAATTAAGGAAGTTTTTCTTTTATAAATTGAGAAAATGATTAGATTTTAGCTAAAAATTCACTCAAAATAAATCTTTTTATTAGAGAATACTCACATTCTTATTTACTTACCTTAAATAACAATAAGAAAATAGATCTCTTTTTCTCAATATATATATATATATATATATATATAACCTACGTACTAAAATTATTATAAAAAAAAGTCTATATCGACAACTTTTCCAATATTAAATGTTACAAGAAACCATAATATTCTAACATAAACTATTAAAACATAATCTACGAAACAAGAAAAAACATATTGAAAAAGATGTCAAGAACATAGTTGAATTAATAAAAGAGAGAAGAACTTAAAAGAAAAGAAAAGGTTTAAAAAACTAGAAGTGTTTACAAAATTTTAAATTCAATATTTAAAAATTATGTAATCTTTGTATTTCTTTTGGTATATATAGATGTGGCGTTACAAATTCTCCTCCACTTAAAGTTTTGTTCTCATAAGAAGAAAATTAAAAAATTATAAAAATATAAAGTATTTATAATTGTGTTTAAATTTTAAAAATTAAGGATGGTAAATATGGTGAATTTTATTGTTAGTTATGTAAAATAAAAGTTAAAATAAAATCTCAGTCATAAATTGTTATTATGTTATGAAAAAATAGAAAAAAAAAATATGCCAGTTCAATTATTTAGTTATATATAAAACTATGAATTGATTGAGATAATGTTTATTTATTTTTTTTCCTAAAATATAGATAGATATAAAATGTGAATAAATTTTATTGTTCAAATTTGAATGAATTTTTTTTCTTAATATTCAAATATAAGTGTTAATTATATATTTTTTTAAAAATAAATTACTAATATATTAACATTTGTGTTCTTATATTAAATGTCAAATATAAATAGTAAACAACTTAAAAAATATAAAATTAAAATAATTATATATATATATATATATATATATATATATATTGTAAACTTAATTGTAGTTTATGAGTTTTTATGAAGAGTAACTTTTTTTAAAAAAAATTTGTAAGATTATCCTTAATAGAATGACAACTTTAAATAGTTTGAATGATTAAAATTTTTTTAACCTCCATTAGTGAAATTGAAGAACAGAGTGCACACAAAGAAAAAAAGTACATCTTTTAAAGAAAGTAAGAAAAGTTATAGATTTTACATGAAATAATTTTGGCGAAAGAAATTGATAATGTTGTTACTTTTTGCAATGTTAAGTTCTATTTTTTTGGACATTAATTTTTTAAAAATATTTAAAAATTCTTATTAAATTAAAAAACAAACCTAATTATTTAGAATAATTAAATTTAACTAAATTAACAGTCTCATTGCAATTATGGTTAGAAGTTTCAAAAATAATTTTCAATTGTTAAAATTTATTTTAAATATTTGGTAATTTTTTTAAATTATTATTTTTTGGTTAAAATTCACAACCTTATAACATACTTTGAAAAGTTAGCCTTATTTATTTTTTAAAATTTAATTTTCAAAATATATTTTATTTATACTTGTAATTTCATATCGCTATATAAATTATATAAACTTAAAATTATTTTTAACAAAATTTAAGTAGTTAAATAATTTATTTTATTTTTCTCTTCTACTTATACTTTTTTTTTTCAAAATACAGCTTTATAATTCAATCATTATTGGTACACAACTATGACACTACATAACCATATAAGATGATATGCTCAATGTGACATTTATTTTGAGAAAACAAATAATGATCTTAATAATGTCATCAATGAAGTGAGATCAATAGTAAGATAGATTATCATTCTACCAATGAATCTGATGCTCAAGAAAAAAAAATTTTGAGAAACAATCTTATAAAAAGTTTAACATATTACATATTTTTAATTAATTAACTAATTAATTTAGATTTCGTTTTTCATTAAATTTTGAAATCATACGATGTTGAAATTATATTATTTAATAATAAAAATAATTATTTTTTTATAGATTATTTTATATTATATACATACAGACAAATAAATACTATGTTCAATATTATATGTCTATTTTAATTATTTATATTATTATAATATTTTAACAATAAACTTTACTGAACACGAAATTAATTTTCAAATTCACAGTATTTTTTAATATAAAATTTATCAAATACTGAACTGTTATTTTTAAAATTGATTATTTCTAAAACACAATATAAGTAAATTATTTTAGAATTCATAGTAATTCTAAATTTGTTCAAAGTATTTAAAAAGTTAGACATACCTCCTCCGAATTTAAACGAAAATACTAAAAACAAAATAATAGACATTTTATTACATTCATATTAACACAAAGAATATAGTTGGAAATAATTTGTTAAAATTACCAAAATATATTCCAATTTGTTTCTTCAAAACGTTAAGGGACAAAACTGTTACTATCCCAAGCATACGCAGACATTTTGTCATGTATGGAATTTTTTTTCCTTCATTCAACAAATTTGCTGGTTAACTTAGCACACACTCCCAAAAGCAGTATCAATTAACAAATATATTTTCTTTTGTTTTATTTTCTTCTCTTGACTAGTTCATTGAATGTGGGTGGATGGAATTGTTTTTTGAAAGCATTTTCTGGATTTAGGGAACAATTCTAATAGCATTAGATTGTGTGGAAAAGGTTGATAAAGTCAATCAATATTAATGTAGGTTTGAGGCAAAGGAAAAGACCAAGTCAAAAACTACTTCTCTCTCTCTCTCTCTCTCTCTCTCTCTCTCTCTCTCTATATATATATATATATATATATATAAAATCAAAAGTGATAGGCTTTAAAATAAATTACTCATTAGGTTAACTCTCTCATTCATTAAAGATCATAATCATTGTTCTTAATTAAGAGTCCATTGTCATTTTCTTTCTTGTTCAACTTTGACCCAAACACCCAAATTTTTAAGTCATCAGCATACTCTAAGTCCTTTCACACTATATTTTTTTGCTTAATATTCCAATATTTTTTTAAATAAATATGTTATATATAAAAATAAAATATTAAAAAAATATTTCAAAATTTTTTGGTAATTAAATATTAAAATATTACTAATAAAGTAAAATTTAAAAATATTTTTACATATAAATTTAGTCTAACTCATTATTAAATTTTTTTAATAATAATATATTTTTTCAAAATTTTTTATTGAAACAATAAATTAAAAATTTAATCCTTAATATATTATGAAAAAATATTAAAATAGAGACTAAATTATTGTAATTAAAAAAATATTGTAAAAAGTATTAAAATAATAACTAAATTATTGTAATTAAAATAATTTGAAATTATTCAAAAGTTTACAGATATAAATAATAATAATTTAATTAATCAACTATCAGAAATAAAAGTTAAGGCTATATATGTCTATTTGAGAAGGGTGTTTATTTTTCTCAAAACATTAAGAAATATTTGTCCATTTTTTAAAAAATGAGAGATGTATCTATCAATTTTCTTATCCCAAAAATAATCTTAGTACACATGTTAAATTAAAGGATTACTTGTTTTTGTCTTAATATTTTATTAGTTGAATTTATTTATTTCAAATAATTAAGAATGTCTGTTTTTCTAACTTAAATGACAATTTTAAGATATTTTCTTTTAAATAAAATGTCTAATCAACTTAATTATATACCTTATTATGAATATATTCAGATTTACACATTCAGATCTATTTAGAATTTATATGATTTAAAATTAAGTGAAAAAGAAGAAACAAATGCGACCCAAGTTCCACTGCTTTGAAAATAAAAGTAGAAAAATAAGAGAGGCAATTGCCAAGGAAGCTTCATCTTCTCTCTAAGTCATCCCTTTCACATTAATTATTCAAAACTGGTCTAATATTTCCGTACCAATTTTGATCTGTTTTTCAATATTATTTCTAACACATTGCTTCACGCATAAGGCTAACTTTTTTTTTTCTTTTTCTTTTTAAATAAACAAAAATTCCATTCAATCAAACAAGTAAAATTATTATAATAAAACTATACAGCAAAATCTATTTATAGATAATTCATTGTTGTAATACAGTCAGTTAAATCATTTACTTTATATTGACCATCAAGAAAACATTACATGAAATGAGATTAATTTTTTTTTAAATATACTTTCACTTGCAAAAGAATTCCGAGTTCTAGATTTAGATTAAATCAAGACGACCAAGAAAAAATTATTGCCTAAAATAAAAAGTGTATGTAACATGACTAATTTTCTTAATTTAAATGTTTATTATTCTATATAGCATAGCCTAGTCTTTCAAATTTTGATTGGCCTAGAGAAAAATATTTTACAAAATAAAAATGCAAGTTTAGTCAACCAATAAATTATGGAAAATGGGTAATTAAAAAAAAGCTAATTTAATCTATAGAATTGAGTATGAGTTAAATATAAATGTTAAATTTTATTTATTTTAAACAAATATTTTAAAGAATCATTCAACTTTTAGTTAGGTAGTAATCAACACATATTTTGTTTACGTGAGTTATACTAAAGAATGACTTTTTGTATTTGATATAATTTTTTTTATCATATATATAAATAAGTTTTCTTTTAATTTGAGAGTAAATATTGCACTATATGTATGTAAATATTTAAAATACATTATAAATATCGTGTATTTATAATTTTAAAAAAATTACGAAAATTTATAATTTCTAACAATATCTAATAAAAGAAAATGAAAAAATTTGTAAATTCTTTATTGTAAATTTTTTGGCTTTCACTAGTCTTTTATTGTACCTTTCAAATTCTAAAAGGCAATAAAGACAACAATCAAAGTCAAAATTAAGCAACATACTTTTTCTAATAGACAAATGATGTGAATTGTTCAAAGTATTTTGAATACAATCCCTAGTCAAAATCGAGATCATAAATAGTGAGGGAGAGACTTGCTCCACAGTCTAATCCTTAGTGTGGTAGAGAACTGAAGGGTCCACTTTGTTAATATTTTTATTATTTTAAATTTAATTTTATTAATTTATTAGAAATTAAATATGTACATGGGTTACTATCATTAGGTGTAAATAATTGAAAAATAAAGTTCCTAACATGATTTTATTACAAAGTTGAATAGTATGCGGCTTGCATTAATGCATATCATTTTTTTAATGTTAACATTATAGATTATTTAGATTATGACATTCATATACTTTATTAGAACTTGAGAACTAGTTAATTTATTTAAAATTTTTGAAAATGATATTTGAGTTTTAAAATTCAAACCTCGTTCACATTAAAATTGACTCACAATGCTCGTATTTTTAATTTCCATGTTAAAATGATATAAAAATGTATTTATTATAAGATTTTTAATTAATAATATTTTAAGAATTGGTCAAATTTTTAAAATTAAATGTAAGAATTATAAAAAAATGTGAATTGTTGCGTAGATTTTTTCTTATATCGAATGAATTTCTTGATTGAAACGGTTAGATTACTATTAAAACTTATTATTAAGTTAAAATTCTATATTAAGCATTTAAAATTAAAGTTTTAAAAGGCTTTTGGTGTAAAATGAGAATTGATTTTGAAGTGGGTAAATTTGAAAGACCAAAATATAAACTAGTAACGAACTCAAATTATGCACATAAACACGAGTTTTAATATACTTCCTCACATAAAATGAGATCCGATTTTAAAGTCATATTGGTTCAAAAAATTGATATCAAAGCCTAAAATTTTTAATTAAGATAAAATTTGAGCCTAACAATATTTTTTAAAAAATAATAATATTATGCAATTCATTAATAAAATTGTCTAATTGAGTTGAATCTATTTCTAGTTATAGAAAATCTACGGCAAAATTAAGGGAAAGAAATGAAACTGAAAAATAAAGTAAATACTAATCACCAACTACTAATTGAATGGTCTAATAATAATCTAACTTTTAAGATTGTGTAGGTTGTGAGAGTGAAAGTAATTAATTTTTTAATTATTTTTAAAGTGTAATTAAGGCTGTGACATCAGCTGCTTCGTTTTTGTATACGCAAGGATGTGAACATTAATGAATTAATTATAATAATTTGATATTAATGCGAGAAGTTTCCAAGAAAAAGTGGTGGGATAAGACATATCAAACTCATACGACCATCATACATATTATGAAATGTCACACGTGAATTGGTGAAGACCTGGCAACTATAAATTTATTATTTTATCTTGTTTGGATACTTTCCCTTTAACTTCATAGTTGAACTTTCCAAAACAGAAATCAATAAAATAAAAGTAATAAATGTTAAAAAAGTTTAATAAAAAGTAAATAAAATTTTATTAGAACTTAGTGTAATTCAATACATTTTAACTTTATTTTTAGAATATAGTAAAATCATAATAATAAAAAAAATGAAAAATGTAGATTTTTTGGTAAAAATAATTCAATTAGAACAAAGTGTTATGGGTCTATTTGTCAATGTTAATTAATATTATGTAAATAATAAATTAATAAAAAATATACATACTTATTCATATATTTATTTGTTTGTTTTAAAATATTTATCATATTTAATTAATATTAAGATTAATTTTTAAATTAACATATAATCACATACTAATCAAAATAATACTTAAAGCAATACAATTTAACCCTTTTTTCTTTATATTTACAAGACCAAAAACAATCTAAATTCACATTCTAAAATAATCAAATCAAAATTTATTAATAGCATTTCCACGACATCAAAAACTCTGGAATTATTAATATTTTGTCTCTTTAATTAAGAGATTGAAACAATTTTCTGTGCATTTGTAATTTAAAATCTGGGAAAATCTAGAAATAGAGTACAACTTGTTCTAATGCTTCCAATATTTATTAATAATAAATATAACATCTTAACGTGTTGAAAATGGTTGGATTTACAACACTTGTTTCTTTCTGAAGTACAAGAAAATTCCTAAAAAATAAAATTATAAAAAAATAAGAAGAAGAAAGAGAAGAGGGAGATGGAAAAGCTTGATGTATATCCTTTGTGCAAGTAAAGGGCAAAACTCAAGCATGTCATGTTAAACCAGTCAAAGGAAAATATGGTGGTTGTTGGGAATTGTTAATTCACTCCATCCTCGTCACAAAATGTTGGAAGGAAAGTGTTTATCTAAAAAAGCTTGAGCAAGAAGAAAAGAAGAGATAGCTATCCACAAAGTGTGTAATTTGTATTTGGATTAATAATATCTAGTCTTTAAGTTTTTATATTTTTCTAATAAAAATATAATTTATTTATTTGTATCAAATAGATCCATAATATCTATTTACTTGAAATTACGGTACTTCCTTACTTGAAAATTTCTATTACAACAAATAAAATCTACGGCAACATGACTCAAGCTTCCCTAGCATAAGTTGAATAGTAAAATTTTCGATTTACATTGATTATTTTCAATAACCAAGTTATTATAATAGTATTAAATTTTGACTACCAACAGTAACGGTATTTTAGTTATTTCAATAAGGGTCGAAAATCAAGTATAGTTTGGTTAATTTTCACTTCTTGGTAGTCTCCTCAACAATTAAGGCTTGGACCCTATTTCCTACGTATTTTAATTGGGCATATTCCTCTTCAATGAGAGAGTATTGTACTTTAACAGAATAGATTTATATTTCAGTAGACATTTGATTGTAATATCAGTAATTAAAAGAAAAAAACAAACAGGGAATCATAGACTTATTTGATAAAAAAACAAATAGGAATCATGGACTTATTTGATGCAGATAAACAAACTATTCTTTTACTTACGAAAACATAAAAATTAAGGAATTGAAGTGTTATTACTATTTTTATTTTTTCTAAAAACATTTTTTTGACCAAGACTTCTCAAAACGTTTCAAGATAATCCCACAAGGAGTCAAAAGGTGAGGTTACCAAGACATGATCATCCCGTAGAAATAAAATAAGTGGAGTTGTTTCCTGGAAGCACCGTAGCTTTGGCTTCAAGCTTTTCTGTCGCTCTCACTAGGAATTGTCAACAGTATGCATGTTTACTTTGACCAAAACTTGTCACTATAAATTTGCATTACCCTAAGCTTTGTTTCTTTCCAAACCAAACAGCTCCAAAAACAGTGTATATACCACTCATCACCACTGAAAAATCCAAAAAAAAAAAAAGAGAGTATATAAACTATGTCTAGTTCTAGTGAATGGATGCAATACTATCAACAAATCACTATGGATGAAGATCATGTTGCTTCTTCTATAGCATTTTCCGATGCCATAGCAGTTACAACTGGCGCCGGAGCGGCATCGGAAAGTATTTTAAGCCCTAGCAATTCATGCTCAATGAATGATCAACTGATCCCAAAAGGGTGTGTATCAAAACCAGTTAGAAGAAGATCAAGACCTTCAAAGAAGACCCCGACAACTCTCCTTAATGCCAACGCTAACAATTTTCGTGCTTTGGTGCAACAGTTTACTGGCTGTCCTAGCAAAAGCTTTTCATTTGGAAGCAATAAGGGTCCTGTGAACTTGAATTTTGGGCTTGCGAATGAGCAGAATGAGAGGTATGAACCTTCTTTAACAGCAGCTTTTGGGAATTACAATGACTACAATAATAATCACAATCAGCAATCGGAGCTTCTGCAGCCCCAACAACAGCAACAGATAAGCGAAGAGCAACGAAGTTTGGTATCATTTGATGAGGTTAACGCTGATGCTTTTTCTGCAACACCTAGTAATTTTATTAACCCTAATGGGTTTTCCATGGATGATGTGTACTTCCATGAGATTGGTAGGGATGTTTTCTCCTGTGAAGGAAAAAATGATAGCTACTTATTGTAAGGAAAGTCTGGAGAATAATTGTAGAAGTTCTATTATTTAGCAATAATGTAGAACAAAGTTCAATTCTCCACCCAAAGTTCAGCAAGCTACATGCATGGCTCTAAGTATTTGGGTTGTATCCTCAGAAATATTTTTTCTGTGCATCAGAAATATTCGTTTATTCTCTATTTTTAAATAAGTTTAATCTAATTTTGTGGGATCATTTTTGCTATCTAATTGATTAGTCAGCCAATCAAGGAGAATATAAACCCTCAATCAAGTTCATAATAGATTTAAAGACTTTTCAATCTTATTTCATTGAATTTAGCTTCGATTGAGAATAAGTTGAATTCAATATCAATTATCAGTTTTTGAAATAAAATCTCCATTAAACAAACGCCATTAGAGAATGCAAGAGATGGGCTGATCCATGATCCATATGATGATTCCTCAAAAGAAAAAAATTTCACATCTAATTTCAGTACATATAAATCTTTATTTGGTATCAAGGTACGGTGTCTTTAAAGTTACACTTGTGAAATAAAAACACTAAATATCAAATATAATGAAGAAATAAGTAAATTTTATTAAAATTTAGAGTTACCAAATATTTTTTTTTTAATTTTTAAGTTTAATAAAATCACAATAATATCAAATTAGTCTAAATCAATGTCCCACTTCAATTTCAATGAAAAGTTATTAGTATTCAAATTAAGATATTCTTCTAAGGACCTTCCCTTATATTTATATAAGAGAATGATAGGCGGTCCTATATCTTTACACATATTTATACTCAATTGTAAATTGTTAGATCTATGCATTTCAAGTAATTATTTTTGAATGTTACACATATAATTAATACATAATTAATATATATTTCACCTTCAATTTTAACTATTAAAATATATAAATTCAATGATCTACAAATGATATAAAAATATATATAAATATGAAGTCATCGATCTGTCTCTATCTATATATTTGAGTGTGGTATGAAAAATTTTGGTTAAGTGCTCATAGTTTAATTTTTTTAAATGTTATATAATTATATGCACTATTTATTCATGGTAAATGTAAAATTTAAAAGAAGTTAGAGTCTTCTAAATAAAAGAATTTGTGGGGGATGAAATCCTTGTGTTTGCTTTAGCCTCAACAATTAAGTAGTGGCCATTGGTTTTTGGACCTTGTGTGCTTCTCTTTCCTTTTCAATTTCTTTTTATAGTTTTTGATATTTTCACCGTACCTCTTGTACAATAAAACTACACTTATTAATACATCTCATAAAATTTTAAAATTTAAAATATTTTGTAAATTAACTTCTTACACCCTGGTTAAAATTATATCAAAAGAAGTAAATAATAGGGGATTTGAACCTCAAAACTAAATCATACTTTATTATAATATATATCATCTCAACAAATTATATTTATGTTAAAATTTTAAACACAATGACTATATAATTTTCTAACAAGGATGAGGTATATTTACATCCCAAAATAAATTTATTCTGAACACTCTATTTCTCACATGTCCATCTAAAAAAAATTTAAAAATTAAAGTTTACTCTACACACCCTTATAAATATCTAAATAACCATTAATTAAATATTTTTTATTATGTATCATTTTTTAAGATACTTGTAAAAATATTCATGACATTCAATATTTTTTATTTTTTAAATACAAAATTTTTAAAATTAATTAAAAATAAAAAATAGTAATGCTTAATAAAAAAAATTCCCTATTATTTTACGCAATATATATATATATTTATATATAATTAAAGTCTTTTCAATTTAATATATATATATATATAGTTTTCCACAACCTATAAATGTATAGATTTTGGGATTTACAATTATATGACTTTTACGTTATTATTTATTATGGAGAAACAGGCGCGTTAAATAAGTCAAAGTTAATGGGAAAATGACATCCAAACCCCTAAAGTTTAGTTTATTGAATTGATTAATCCTAAAAATTTTAAAATTACTCATAAAAGTTTTAAAATAATGATTATACCACTATCAATAATAGTAATACAACAAAAATAATGCTTAAGTTTTAAAAGTTGACAAAATATAATATATTTATCAAAAGTACATTAATAAATAGTAAATTAATAATATAATATTGTGATATATTATAATTTTATTTATTTTATAAATAGTATATAATATTTTTGTTATATTTTATAGATTTTAGCTATACATAAATATAAATCATAATATAATTTATAAGTATGGTACTATAATATATTTTATTTATAGATTAATATTTATTGATGAATTTATTTACTTATTTTTTAATACCTAATTAATATTTAATTATTAATATATTATAAATAAATAAATGTGTATTTAGTTATAATTTATTAACAAATATTATTTCTATTATTTATAAAATATATAAATTTATAATAAATGTTCTAGAAATAATAATCTTTTTATTTTATTAATGTATTTATGATAAATATATTATATTTTGTCAAAATTTAAAGGTTTAATAATTATTTTTGTTAAATAACTATTATTGATAATAGCATAATTGTCATTTTCAAATAAATTAAGATTTTATTGTTATTTTTAAAACTATTAAGACTAATCAGTTTAATAAATCAAACTTTAGGGACTTGTATGTTCTTTTTTTAAAATTAATTATTCTTAATAATTTATATTGTGAGTATTTTTGTATTTTTATTAAAATATAGGTGTTTAAAGTAAATTTTAGAGTGAAAATAAACCCACTTCTAAAAAATATTGTAAACGATCAGAGTCTTTTTTTTTAGGTAATTTTTAGAAAAAGTTTAAAAAGAAAAATTAATAATTTTGTAAAAAAATTGTACAAAATTAAAATACTAATTATTTTGCAACATTAAGAAATTAAATATAGATTTGTAAATACAAATAAATTTATAAAATATATTATGAATACAAAAAATATGTTTATGGTAATATTATGTTTAAAGATTTATTGATACATGAAAATTAACTTTGAATCCAATCTCAAGCCCAATGCTAAAATTACATCGTTTTATCTAAGTAATGTATAAAAGTATATGTGAATATAAGTCATTCTTTGGAATACAAATTATAGCCACATTTAATTTCAAGGAATATAAATCTATGATTTAATAGGCTTTCATAATTAGTTTGAAATAAACATAGAAAGAGCAAATAAACCAACATTTGTGGAAATTTTGTAGCTTGAAGTTAAACTATTTCTTAGGTTGGTTGCTGAAGATGGGAGAAGGAATTGCCGTCTTAAGTAATATAATATGTGATGCTTTTCTCATTAATTAACTATAATACAATGATAATTCCAGTGAATGTAAAAGTTTTTTTAATCATTTTCATGCGACACATTATAATGAAAGGAATGGTAAATTAATTTAGATACCCAAATTGCATATGTAAGTTAATTATTTATTTGTAACACTTCTTTCTAAATAAAATTTATTATTAGTATTTGAAATGGTTATACTTTTAATTTAATTTATTTTCATGAAATAAGAAAAAATGGATCTTGACCAATTGGTAATGAGGAGATGTCTCATCAAGTATTTGGCAATTAATCGCACTATTATAAAGGGCTTGCCAAGTATAAACGAGGGCGTATTGTTGATCAAGGTTCTTCATCCAATGATGGAGGTCTACATAGTGAGTTAGAGTCCACTCAACTTCAATTGTAAGTTATAGAAACTTGCTTACAATTTGTTGAAAATGAGTTGTAGACTTATAATGGTTGGCCGATTAATATCAATTTAGGGATATCTTAGCAGAGAAGGCACCACATCGATTTGCTTCTTTTTTCCCAATAAACATTAGTGAAGATGTTTGAATCATTAACTTGTTCACTGATTTGAATTTGATTTTTTCTATTAATTAATTTGCATATATCATTAATTTACTCAATTGCAATTATAATTAATAAATCAAATTTATATAAATAAAAATTATATTACCAATGTCTAATAAGGAATATTAAATATTATAGGATGTGACATTAGAAAAATTCAGCAAAAATATTAGCCATTGGTGATTGGAGAAACAATTGACGATGGTCAAAATTGTTGCAAATGAGACTTTTACAACAACAACTTAGGAATTCTGCCACCCTGTTAAGATGATTTGATGACCAAGTTGAGGGTTGCCATAGATGTTCGACCACCACATAGATTAAATGTTCACCCAACCATCATGGTGGCCAGCTGTGCCCATCCCAGCTTAGATCCCATGTTCATGAACCACCTAGGAGACGCCACAGTGTAATAAGAGGTATTCTTTGATGGCAAAGCATCAAAAGAAGATAACCATAACCTTTTTATGTGAAGAATTTACGAAAACAATTATATGATATCCAAGTAAAGGTAAAGGAGCTCAGATTGAGTAGAGTTGAACATAGCATGCCAAACGTCCAAGGTAATTTTAGTGCATTCATTGCTGAGGTAGTTAAAAATGTCACCCTTATAGAGAAAACTGTGTAAGATGTTGAAAATTTCAAGATCTAATATTTGTTCAAGGAACTTCTAATGAAACTATGTGTGAGATGTTCCTCATCATATTGAGTGCGGCAGCTAAGGCTTGGTATAAGAAGTCATCACCATAAAGTAACAAGGACTTTTTTACGTTCTCCTAAGACTTTGTTCGTTATTTTCAAGAAAATAAGCCACAAAGCAACGGTACAACCACTTTGAAATACATCAAACGGCAAGAGTTTGAGCCTTATGTGATTATGTTGAAGCATTACTATGATGAAGTGATGCAGATAGATGGGTATGAAGAGACTAACATATAGAAGATATTTTAGCACAACCTATATACTAGCTCATTATGGACTTCATTTAAGAATAAGCATCCCACCTTATATCATGATGCTTATGATTGAGCTACAAAATACATAGTGATTAAGGAAGAGCACAATATTAAGAGGGAATGTGAAAAAGTTGAATACTATAATAAGAGGGTTGGGTAAAGAAGAAGATTGATGTCAGACTATCTTGATCCAATCAAAATTAACAAGGAAACTGATTTACTAGTTCCATATATACATCCACCTTAACCAGAACCAATGTAACCTAAGCTCCCACCTTCACCATTAAGGGAACTACCTAATCGATGAAGTAATAAAAAAGGATAAACCTTTTTACCTGTGTACCATCCCTTAAAAACAATAAGAGACTATATGTGTTGATGCGTGAAAATATCAACCTAGGTGAGGTGGTAATGACTTGCTGATCTAGTATCCGAGTTGAGGGTAGATGCCTAGTCAACAGTCTGAGCTCAGTATTCCGCACCCGATTCAGTCTCTACCTAACCCCGGAAGCTCCCAAGCTGACCTATCACGCCACGCTGATCCCGGGCCAAATCGCTTGAAACCTTCCTGAGCTCGCTCTCCTTGCTGACCTCGGACACAAACTTGGTGAGGACGCCTGCAGCAGAGAACACGGTCAAAAGGGGGACGTCGGAGGTTTTCCGGCGAGCCCACTCCGACGCTCAAGTCAGTACCTTGAGGGGATGATATTATGGCTCGGTTTCGATAGCTTGGAATAGCTAATATAAGGAGAAGTATGTAGCTAGGAGCTAATGGACCAAATGACACACAAAATACATGTAGAAGGCAATAAGTATGGCCTTTAGGGAAGCTGGAACAGTAAAACCGTCCTCAAGGGACAACCTTCAATGGGTATTAAGGTTGTCTCCTTGTTGTTTAGAGAGAACAATAGTGAGGTGACTTGTGCTTGTGGTGTGTGTGAGCAAAGAATGAGTTCTAGCTTGAAGAAGACCTTACTTTACCTTGACATAAGTGTCTTTTTATATTATACCTTTGTGGACACATGATTGGCCAAACAATGCTGCCCTAGTTCCTCCTTTCTTTCCTCTTCCCCAGCTTGAAACCTTAGCTCGAAGTCAAAACTAGGAATACTTGGTGAGCAGGGATTAGTCCCTTGGTGAGCAGGGATTGGTCCTTAAGACCTTATCCGAGATTATATGCCACATGGCACGATTTGATTCGAGTAGGGGATTACGTTATCCCTTGTGTACAGGTGGCGAATGCTCATTCGCCTCTACTTGTGGTCCCTCAAAGGTTGACCACGTCAGGTGGGGTCCCTTTTTCAGCTACCAAAGTGCTACACTGTCTCCTTGGTCAGCTTTCTGTTTTAGGCGATTTCAGGTGGTCCCCCCAGGTGACCTAGGATCATAGGACATCTTTTTCACATTTATGGGGGAACCAAATCCCTTCACTGTTGGGGCTGTTCCAGAGTGAGGTCCACTCATTTTGCCTTATCTATGTGGACTATTGGTTATAGACCACGTGGCACCCTTCATGTGAACATCTTCTATACTACCTGAGGTCGGATCCTGCCTCAGCTGGGATCCGAGGTGAGGTGGGTTTCAACATGAACGGATGGTTCCATAGGTGCCGACTAGAGCGTCGTGGGCTTACGTACCGCCACGTGTCTAGCCTATTTTTACCCCATAACAATATGTTTTATGCAATATGGCATAAAGATTTCTTGGCAAAACCTCCCACCTTGGAAAAAGAATATATGGAAATATTGTGATTTTCATGAAGACCATAGTCATGAACCTTAGATTGCTTTAACTTAACGAAGCAAATCTAGCTTGATCGGTAATTGATGCTTGAAAGAATTTTTACTTAAAGTTGATGAGAAGATTGAAGAAGCAAGCCAACCTACAGATCAGAGGCAAAGGAGACCAAGGACAACGACTTCACCAACACAATTAACAAGGTTCTAACATTAGTTAGGACCCTAACTGTGCTAGGAAGGTGTTTTCTTGTGATACCACTTTGATTTAGAGTGAACATAAGGTCAAGTTAGTTGAGGGAACACCAAAGATAACCAAGGTGACCTCGATTCTTATCATATTCAATGAGAAGGAATCAAGTGATGTAATCTGCTCCTATGATGAAGATTAATGACTACCATGAAAGTGACCAACAAGGATGTTGTCAGAATCTTGATTGATATTGGAAGCTCTGTACATTCTATTCAAGGATACATTTGACAAGCTGGGATTGACATAAGTTAGGTTATAGAATGTTGCTATTTGCTATATGGTCTCACTAATAACTTGTTGATTCCATGGAAGAGCATCACATTACCTATGACCGTTGCACCGAAGTCAAACCAGTTAGTCACCATGGTTAACTTTAGGGTAAATTTTATCCAACCTTCATCGAAGTCAAGCATGTTGACAATCTTCAACATGCCCTTAAATTTTATAAAGGTCATCATGATATGCCCATTGATAAGTGTTTGAAAGTACATTATTTTCATATATTTTACAAGACATTATTATATTATTAGTGAATTTAATGTCTCTATTTGTGCATAAATTGTGAAATTTCATTGCCATAACTTTAATTTGCATGTTTTTATGGTCTAAACCTTTAACACATGAAAATATGTATCATTGTACAGGATGACATGAGTATAATACTTGTATTAAGTATGGGGTAGGTTCAATGGCTCTTTTTTTTCACACAAAATCTTACATCAAAATATAGGCCGTTGAATCTAGGAACATCCAACGGCTGAGATTGATTTGACAGTGCATAAGTATGGATGAATTAATTATGTATTAAATACATGGTAAGATGCAATATCAGCCGTTGGCTGTGCCTAAATCCAATGGCTTGTATTTGATGCCAGATTTTTTTTTCTCTCCTTTTTCAGTCTAACACTTTCGTTTTTGTTTTATTTTCCGAATTCGCTCCTCTACTCTATTTCGAGGATCTCTTTTGTTATGAGGGCCGGTACGTTAGAGTCGCTACTCCCCCTCCACGGAACTATGGTGCTTCCGTGCCACTCGGCTCGGCTCGACTTGCGAGCTAGTTGCCCTTATATACATTTTCCTCGCATTATCTCTCGGGTGCAACCATACCAGCACTAATGCACCGGATCCCATCAGAACTCCGCAGCTAAGCGTGCTTGGGCGAGAGCAGTACTAAGATGGGTGACCTCTTGGTAAAAGTCCTCGTGTTGCACCCCTTTTGCCTTTTTCTTTTTTCCCCCCCTCTCCTTCTTCTTTCTTACCCTTCCATCACGTTTTTTCTTTTTTCCCTCTCCTTCTCTTTTCTTTAAATGAAATTGAATGTTCGTTATTTTTTTATTTGGGTAGGGTTTTTTTACAGATGGCGGTGAAAATTCTTTAAAAACTTTGAAGGTTCATAACTTTTTGGTCGGAGGTCCGATTGAAGAAATTTTTTTTTTCAAACCGCGTGACTTTTCGAGACGAACGCGCTCCTCTACTCTATTTCGAGGCTCTCCTTTGTTATGAGTACGTTGGAGTCGCTCCTCCCCCTCGACGGAACTACGGTGCTTCCGCCACGCTCGGCTCGCCTCGCGGACTAGTCGCCCTTATATACATTTTCCTCGCATCATCTATCGGGTGCGACCATACCAGCACTAATGCACCGGATCCCATCAGAACTCCGCAGTCAAGCGTGCTGGGGCGAGAGCAGTACTAAGATGGATGGCCTCTTGGGAAGTCCTCGTGTTGCACCCCTTTTGCCTTTTTCTTTTTTCCCCCCCTCTCCTTCTTCTTTCTTACCCTTCCGTCACGTTTTTTCTTTTTTCCCTCTCCTTCTCTTTTTTTTAAATGAAATTGAATGTTCGTTATTTTTTTATTTGGGTAGGGTTTTTTTACAGAATGCGGTGAAAATTCTTTAAAAACATTGAACGTTCATAACTTTTTGGTCGGAGGTCCGATTGAAGCAATTTTTTTTTTCAAACCGCGTGACTTTTCGAGATGAACGCGCTCCTCTACTCTATTTCGAGGCTCTCATTTGTTATGAGTACGTTGGAGTCGCTCCTCCCCCTCGACGGAACTACGGTGCTTCCGCCACGCTCGGCTCGCCTCGCGGACTAGTCGCCCTTATATACATTTTCCTCGCATCATCTCTCGGGTGCGACCATACCAGCACTAATGCACCGGATCCCATCAGAACTCCGCAGTCAAGCGTGCTGGGGCGAGAGCAGTAGTAAGATGGATGGCCTCTTAGGAAGTCCTCGTGTTGCACCCCTTTTGCCTTTTTCTTTTTTCCCCCCCTCTCCTTCTTCTTTCTTACCCTTCCGTCACGTTTTTTCTTTTTTCCCTCTCCTTCTCTTTTCTTTAAATGAAATTGAATATTCGTTATTTTTTTATTTGGGTAGGGTTTTTTTACAGAATGCGGTGAAAATTCTTTAAAAACATTGAACGTTCATAACTTTTTGGTCGGAGGTCCGATTGAAGCAATTTTTTTTTTCAAACCGCGTGACTTTTCGAGATGAACGCGCTCCTCTACTCTATTTCGAGGCTCTCATTTGTTATGAGTACGTTGGAGTCGCTCCTCCCCCTCGACGGAACTACGGTGCTTCCGCCACGCTCGGCTCGCCTCGCGGACTAGTCGCCCTTATATACATTTTCCTCGCATCATCTCTCGGGTGCGACCATACCAGCACTAATGCACCGGATCCCATCAGAACTCCGCAGTCAAGCGTGCTGGGGCGAGAGCAGTAGTAAGATGGATGGCCTCTTAGGAAGTCCTCGTGTTGCACCCCTTTTGCCTTTTTCTTTTTTCCCCCCCTCTCCTTCTTCTTTCTTACCCTTCCGTCACGTTTTTTCTTTTTTCCCTCTCCTTCTCTTTTCTTTAAATGAAATTGAATATTCGTTATTTTTTTATTTGGGTAGGGTTTTTTTACAGAATGCGGTGAAAATTCTTTAAAAATATTGAACGTTCATAACTTTTTGGTCGGAGGTCCGATTGAAGAAATTTTTTTTTTCAAACCGCGTGGCTTTTCGAGACGAACGCGCTCCTCTACTCTATTTCGAAGCTCTCATTTATTATGAGTACGTTGGAGTCGCTCCTCCCCCTCGACGGAACTACGGTGCTTCCGCCACGCTCGGCTCGCCTCGCGGGCTAGTCGCCCTTATATACATGTTCCACGCTTTATCTCTCGGGTGCGACCATACCAGCACTAATGCACTGGATCCCATCAGAACTCCGCAGTCAAGGGTGCTCGGGGGAGAGTAGTACTAAGATGGGTGACGTCTTGGGAAGTCCTCGTGTTGCACCCCTTTTGCCTTTTTCTTTTTTCCCCCCCCCCTCTCCTTCTTCTTTCTTACCCTTCCGTCACGTTTTTTATTTTTTCCCTCTCCTTCTCTTTTCTTTAAATGAAATTGAATGTTCGTTATTTTTTTATTTGGGTAGGGTATTTTTACAGATGGCGGTGAAAATTCTTTAAAAACTTTGAACGTTCATAACTTTTTGGTCGGAGGTCCGATTGAAGCAATTTTTTTTTTCAAACCGCGTGACTTTCGAGACGAACGCGCTCCTCTACTCTATTTCGAGGCTCTCCTTTGTTATGAGTACGTTGGAGTCGCTCCTCCCCCTCGACGGAACTACGGTGCTTCCGCCACGCTCGGCTCGCCTCGCGGACTAGTCGCCCTTATATACATTTTCCTCGCATCATCTATCGGGTGCGACCATACCAGCACTAATGCACCGGATCCCATCAGAACTCCGCAGTCAAGCGTGCTGGGGCGAGAGCAGTACTAAGATGGATGGCCTCTTGGGAAGTCCTCGTGTTGCACCCCTTTTGCCTTTTTCTTTTTTCCCCCCCTCTCCTTCTTCTTTCTTACCCTTCCGTCACGTTTTTTCTTTTTTCCCTCTCCTTCTCTTTTCTTTAAATGAAATTGAATGTTCGTTATTTTTTTATTTGGGTAGGGTTTTTTTACAGAATGCGGTGAAAATTCTTTAAAAACATTGAACGTTCATAACTTTTTGGTCGGAGGTCCGATTGAAGCAATTTTTTTTTTCAAACCGCGTGACTTTTCGAGATGAACGCGCTCCTCTACTCTATTTCGAGGCTCTCATTTGTTATGAGTACGTTGGAGTCGCTCCTCCCCCTCGACGGAACTACGGTGCTTCCGCCACGCTCGGCTCGCCTCGCGGACTAGTCGCCCTTATATACATTTTCCTCGCATCATCTCTCGGGTGCGACCATACCAGCACTAATGCACCGGATCCCATCAGAACTCCGCAGTCAAGCGTGCTGGGGCGAGAGCAGTAGTAAGATGGATGGCCTCTTGGGAAGTCCTCGTGTTGCACCCCTTTTGCCTTTTTCTTTTTTCCCCCCCTCTCCTTCTTCTTTCTTACCCTTCCGTCACGTTTTTTCTTTTTTCCCTCTCCTTCTCTTTTCTTTAAATGAAATTGAATATTCGTTATTTTTTTATTTGGGTAGGGTTTTTTTACAGAATGCGGTGAAAATTCTTTAAAAATATTGAACGTTCATAACTTTTTGGTCGGAGGTCCGATTGAAGAAATTTTTTTTTTCAAACCGCGTGGCTTTTCGAGACGAACGCGCTCCTCTACTCTATTTCGAAGCTCTCATTTATTATGAGTACGTTGGAGTCGCTCCTCCCCCTCGACGGAACTACGGTGCTTCCGCCACGCTCGGCTCGCCTCGCGGGCTAGTCGCCCTTATATACATGTTCCACGCTTTATCTCTCGGGTGCGACCATACCAGCACTAATGCACCGGATCCCATCAGAACTCCGCAGTCAAGCGTGCTGGGGCGAGAGCAGTACTAAGATGGATGGCCTCTTGGGAAGTCCTCGTGTTGCACCCCTTTTGCCTTTTTCTTTTTTCCCCCCCTCTCCTTCTTCTTTCTTACCCTTCCGTCACGTTTTTTCTTTTTTCCCTCTCCTTCTCTTTTCTTTAAATGAAATTGAATGTTCGTTATTTTTTTATTTGGGTAGGGTTTTTTTACAGAATGCGGTGAAAATTCTTTAAAAACATTGAACGTTCATAACTTTTTGGTCGGAGGTCCGATTGAAGCAATTTTTTTTTTCAAACCGCGTGACTTTTCGAGATGAACGCGCTCCTCTACTCTATTTCGAGGCTCTCATTTGTTATGAGTACGTTGGAGTCGCTCCTCCCCCTCGACGGAACTACGGTGCTTCCGCCACGCTCGGCTCGCCTCGCGGACTAGTCGCCCTTATATACATTTTCCTCGCATCATCTCTCGGGTGCGACCATACCAGCACTAATGCACCGGATCCCATCAGAACTCCGCAGTCAAGCGTGCTGGGGCGAGAGCAGTAGTAAGATGGATGGCCTCTTGGGAAGTCCTCGTGTTGCACCCCTTTTGCCTTTTTCTTTTTTCCCCCCCTCTCCTTCTTCTTTCTTACCCTTCCGTCACGTTTTTTCTTTTTTCCCTCTCCTTCTCTTTTCTTTAAATGAAATTGAATATTCGTTATTTTTTTATTTGGGTAGGGTTTTTTTTACAGAATGCGGTGAAAATTCTTTAAAAATATTGAACGTTCATAACTTTTTGGTCGGAGGTCCGATTGAAGAAATTTTTTTTTTCAAACCGCGTGGCTTTTCGAGACGAACGCGCTCCTCTACTCTATTTCGAAGCTCTCATTTATTATGAGTACGTTGGAGTCGCTCCTCCCCCTCGACGGAACTACGGTGCTTCCGCCACGCTCGGCTCGCCTCGCGGGCTAGTCGCCCTTATATACATGTTCCACGCTTTATCTCTCGGGTGCGACCATACCAGCACTAATGCACCGGATCCCATCAGAACTCCGCAGTCAAGGGTGCTCGGGGGAGAGTAGTACTAAGATGGGTGACGTCTTGGGAAGTCCTCGTGTTGCACCCCTTTTGCCTTTATCTTTTTTCCCCCCCCTCTCCTTCTTCTTTCTTACCCTTCCGTCACGTTTTTTATTTTTTCCCTCTCCTTCTCTTTTCTTTAAATGAAATTGAATGTTCGTTATTTTTTTATTTGGGTAGGGTATTTTTACAGATGGCGGTGAAAATTCTTTAAAAACTTTGAACGTTCATAACTTTTTGGTCGGAGGTCCGATTGAAGCAATTTTTTTTTTCAAACCGCGTGACTTTCGAGACGAACGCGCTCCTCTACTCTATTTCGAGGCTCTCATTTGTTATGAGTACGTTGCAGTCGCTCCTCCCCCTCGACAGAACTACGGTGCTTCCGCCACGCTCGGCTCGCCTCGCGGGCTAGTCGCCCTTATATACATTTTCCTCGCATTATCTCTCGGGTGCGACCATACTAGCACTAATTCACCGGATCCCATCAGAACTCTGCAGTAAAGCGTGCTTGGGTTAGAGCAGTATTAAGATGGGTGATCGCTTGGGAAGTCCTCGTGTTGCACCCTTTTTGCCTTTTTCTTTTTTCCCCCCCTCTCCTTCTTCTTTCTTACCGTTCCGTCTCGTTTTTTTTTTTCCCTCTCCTTCTCTTTTCTTTAAATGAAATTGAATGTTCGTTATTTTTTTATTTGGGTAGGGTTTTTTTACAGATTGCGGTGAAAATTCTTTAAAAACTTTGAAGGTTCATAACTTTTTGGTCGGAGGTCCGATTGAAGCAATTTTTTTTTTCAAACCGCGTAACTTTTCGAGAAGAACGCGCTCCTCTACTCTATTTCGAGGCTCTCCTTTGTTATGAGTACGTTGGAGTCGCTCCTCCCCCTCGACGGAACTACGGTGCTTCCGCCACGCTCGGCTCGCCTCGCGGGCTAGTCGCCCTTATATACATTTTCCTCGCATTATCTCTCGGGTGCGACCATACCAGCACTAATGCACTGGATCCCATCAGAACTCCGCAGATTAGCGTGCTTGGGCCAGAGCAGTACTAAGATGGGTGACCTCTTGGGAAGTCCTCGTGTTGCACCCCTTTTGCCTTTTCCTTTTTTCCCCCCCTCTCCTTCTTCTTTCTTACCCTTCCGTCTCGTTTTTTCTTTTTTCCCTCTCCTTCTCAGTCTACTCTAAATGAAATTGAATGTTCGTTATTTTTTTATTTGTGTAGGGTTTTTTTACAGATTGCGGTGAAAATTCTATAAAAACTTATAAGGTTCATAACTTTTTGGTCGGAGGTCCGATTGAAGCAATTTTTTTTTTCAAACCGCGTAACTTTTCGAGACGAACGCGCTCCTCTACTCTATTTCATAAACCGCGTAACTTTTGATTACGCCCAAAGTTACTACGCGGTCGTTGTAGTAAAGATTGAGGTGTCGATCCCACGAAGAAGCCAATAACATAAAAGGTTAGAAATTGATAAAAAAAATATAAGATTTAAGAAAATTGGTAGGAAAAATATTTGAATAGAAATATAAAAGATAGCAAGGCTTGAGATTCACTTACTTGTTTAATTTTATTTATAACCAACTTGATTTGTAATTACTACTCAATTGCATGGTTCACTTCCCAACCAAACGATTGGAAAATTTGTAAATGAAGATCAATAATAACAATTAATGTATTTGTTTTAAGAAAAGTTCTTTTATTCAAGCACGTAATTTTATTTTATAAATTATCCAAAATCGACAATATATTGATAAATGATATTGCAGTAAAAGATAAATTCATAAAATAATAACCAACAATAATTATAATTATAATAAAAATCACATAAATAAAGCGTGACTGAATTTATATGAAATATAAATTATAATTAATCAAATTAAAATGAATAATAAAGAGCTTAAATAAAACAAATATATGAGCAATGAATATTTATAAAAGGATCAAAGTAGGAAATTAAAATAAATTTAAACAATAAGATTATCTCAAGCCTTACTCAAACTTTAGCCTAAATTCCAATTCATTTCACAAGTTCTATTGAGAAAATGTGAATAGAATTGAAATATCACTCTTGCTTAAAATAAAAGCTTTGTAAGAACAAACTACTTATTAACAAATTACTACTAAATGAAGAAGTTTATCTCCCTATTTATAGAAAATGAGAAATCCATCAATTTGGACTTTGGCAATGCATTCCTCCACCCATCCATTTCTTCAAATTCAAATTGAATTTGAATTCTTCATTTTATATACTTTGAAAGAAAAATCAAAGATGATCTTCTTTAGTCTTCAACATGAATATAGGTGGTCTTTGGACTAGATTCACAAATCAAAGCCAATTTGATGACTACTTGGAGCTTAAAACTTGTAAAGATGGAAACAACTCAATTTGATTTTGAATTGTGCTATAATAAAAAAAACAAACAATTAGTAAAATTAATTAAAAGATAAAACTATGCAAAAATTCTTATTTTTTCAATATTTAAAAATACACAAATTACAATTTATTTTCAATAATAATACTTGTAAAATAATTAGTAAAATATCACAAATAACCCTATATTTCAACAAATATCATTATTTCACATAATAATAAAATTGTATTTTTAGGTACTAATCACAACCCCCAACCAGCTTATTGCTAGTCCCTAGCAATTCAAGCGTAAACAACACAATAATGATGAATAATTCAAGTGGAAACCAACAAAAGTACCTAAAAAGAAAAATAGTAAAAGATCACAATTGCTATCAATATCATTTTGATTATAACTTCCGAGAGTGTGTGTGTGCATACTAAGCCAAACCTTCTTATCTCAAATCCCAATACATATAACCTTGAAAAATTAACCATATAAAAGCCTCAACTCCATATCCTCACGGGTGAAATATCAAATTGAATATTAGTAAGGGAGTTCACTCTTGGAGTTGGAAAAATATATGCACACTCAATGAAGAAGGTTACGTTTAGGACAACTTATAAACAACATTGATCACAAGATAGGCATATTAACTACTTAGAATTTTCACAAATGCATTCCAAGAATTTATTGGTCAATAAAAGATTAAGAAAAAAAAGTTCTTCTAAAATGATTGAAGAATTTGTACATAACATCATCTTTCTTTTCTTTTCTCTTCTTTTCTTTTCTTTTTTTCTTTTTTTCTTTTTTTTTTCTTTTCTTCTTTCTCTTTTTTTACTTTTTTATATATTTTTTTTTTCTTTTAGAAAGAAAGAAAGTACATAATACAAAATATAAACATAATTTCCTAACAAAAATGAGGCTATACATGAAATTCTAAATACTCAACAATATAAATAAAACTTATTTTGACCAATGAAATCCTTTTATTCTACAATAACTAAAATGAAATTTTAAGTAGCAATTTAACCAATTCAAATGATCAATGAATGTTTTCAAGTTGTTTACTCAATCTCTCCTCTCATTCACAAAAAATGTGTGAAATAGAAAATATATACTCAAATGTGGCAATTTTTCTTGGCTATATGCATTAAACATCCATCTTACCACAAGGCTTAGTATTGTGCATAAAAGATATTTCGGAAATTATTCTCTAATAATCAAGATAGAAAAGGTGACTTAAACCAAACAATTTTTTTAAGTCACACCTAGGTAATTTTGCAAATTCCAATGAATTTATTCGCATTTACAATGTTATTTTTTTTTTGTTTTACGCAAGAATTACTAGAAACTATTATTTTATTTTATTTTTTTTTAACATGCATAAGAATAATATGGCATTAAAATTTGAGCATGCATATGCCACCACCCCCAACCTAAATCAAACAGTGTCCTCACTGTCACAAGAATATATATAGATTGAAAAAGAAAAGGAAATAGGACACTTGACTGTTAGGGTTCCTCATAATGTCTAAGCCAAAAGTTAAAGCTAAAGAAAATTCAAAAACACACCAAAGAAAATAAATAAAAACACACTAAAGAAATAAAAATAGACAAAATGAAATATGGTATAGAAAGATAAAACCTGATCAGTCATGATAGATGGGAGCCAACAAAGTGATTTCTTCAAGTTGGTATATCCTCTCCACATAATGTTTTAACCGTTGTCCATTTACTTTGAAAATTCTTCCATCGGTTGGATCTTTAACCTCGACAGCTCCATTCGGAAAAACTCTTGTCACTACATATGGACCGGTCCACCTTGATCTTAGTTTTCCTGGGTGGAGATGCAAACGGGAATCATAGAGATGAACTTGTTGGTGTGGCTCAAAATGTTTCCTCAAGATCTGCTTATCATGAGCCTCTTTCAATTTTGATTTATATATCCTAGAGTTTTCATAAGCATCATTTCTCAATTCTTCAATTTCTGACAATTGTAGCTTTCGTTGGATACCTGCAGTAGTCAAATCAAAGTTAAGAGCTTTAACAGCCCAATAAGCTTTATGCTCTAGCTCTACAGGTAGATGACACGATTTTCCATAAATAAGTCGATAAAGAGACATCCCAAGAATGGTCTTGTAGGCAGTGCGATAAGCCCAAAGTGCATCAGAAAGTCGTAAAGACCAATCTTTACGATTCGGATTGACAGTTTTTTCCAAAATTTGCTTGATTTCTCGATTGGCTAGCTCAACTTGTCCATTTGTTTGCGGATGGTATGCAGTTGAAACTTTATGAAGAACACCATACCTACGCATCAATGCTTCAAAAGAACGATTACAAAAATGTGTTCCTTGGTCACTAATGATAACACGTGGAGTACCATACCTAGATAACACATTTTCTTTCAAAAACTTTACCACAATTGTGTTATCATTGGTACGACATGGCACAGCCTCAACCCATTTAGACACATAGTCAACAGCAAGAAGAATATATGAATAGCCAAAAGAAGATGGAAAAGGTCCCATAAAATCAATCCCCCAACAATCAAATATCTCAATAACAAGTATCGGGCTAAGAGGCATCATGTGTCGACGAGATAAAGCACCCAACTTTTGACATCTATCACAAGAACGACAATAAGCATTAGTATCTTTAAACAAAGTGGGCCAATAAAGACCGCATTGTAGAATTTTTGCAGCAGTCTTCTTCATAGAAAAATGACCACCACATGCCTCAGAATGACAAAACTGTAAGACACTCTCAATTTCATTTTCTGGAATACATCTCCTCATAATTTGATCAGAGCAATACTTAAACAAGTAAGGATCATCCCAATAGAAATTTCTTACCTCGACTAGAAACTTACGTTTATCTTGTGCACTCCAATTGGATGGAACTTCACCAGAAACTAAGAAATTAACAATGTGTGCATACCATGGAACTTGGCTTACAGCGAACAGATGTTCATCAGGGAAGTCATCTCGAATAGGTGGATCAGTAGAATCATGAAACTCCAATCGTGACAAATGATCGGCTACAACATTTTCAACTCCCTTCTTGTCCTTGATAATCATATCAAATTCCTGCAACAAAAGAATCCACCTAATCAAGCGAGCCTTAGCATCTTTCTTGGAGAAAAGATACTTAAGGGCCATATGGTCAATATAAACAGTTATAGGTGAACCAATTAAATAAGAGCGGAATTTATCTAATGCAAATACAACAGCTAGTAGTTCCTTTTCAGTTGTTGAATAATTCATTTGAGCATAGTTTAAAGTTCTACTAGCATAGTAAACAACAAAGGGCTTTCCTTCCCTTCGTTGTCCAAGAACGGCTCCCAAAGCATAATTGCTAGCATCACACATAATTTCAAAAGGCAAATTCCAATCTGGTGACTGCATGATAGGAGCAGAAGTAAGTTTTGCAACCAATGTTTGAAAGGCATCTTCACATTTGGGAGTCCAGTTGAACTCAGCATCTTTGACTAGAAGGTTGCATAATGGTCATGATATAGTAGAGAAATTCTCTATGAACCTCCTGTAAAAACCAGTATGTCCAAGAAAAGACCGAACATTTCTTACCGTCTTAGGAGTTGGTAGCTTAGAGATCAACTCAATTTTTGCTTTATCTACCTCTATTCCTCTTTCAGACACGATGTGTCCTAAAACAATCCCTGATGATACCATGAAATGGCATTTTTCCCAATTCAGCACAAGTCCTTTTTCTTCACACCTACTCAAAACAGCTTTCAAATGAAGTAGACACAAATCAAAAGAATCACCAAAAATAGTCAAATCATCCATATAAACTTCCATACATTTTTCAACCATATCAGAGAACATGCTAAACATACAACGTTGAAAAGTAGTCGGTGCATTACATAACCCAAATGGCATCCTACGAAATGCAAAAGTACCAAATGGACAAGTAAAGGTAGTCTTTTCTTGATCTTCGATAGCTATTTCTAATTGATAATACCCTGAGTACCCATCAAGAAAGCAATAAAAAGGATGGCCAGCTACACGTTCTAAAATTTGGTCAATGAAAGGTAATGGAAAATGGTCTTTGCGGGTGGCCGCATTCAATTTTCTGTAATCAATACACATGCGCCACCCTGTCACTATCCTAGATGAAACAGAAACTCCTTCATCATTTTCTACCACAGTTACCCCAGATTTCTTAGGAACTACTTGCGTTGGACTTACCCATTTACTATCAGATATTGAATAGATTATACCTGCATCTAACAGTTTTAAGACTTCTTTCTTAACAACTTCTTTCATTGTAGGATTAAGTCTTCTTTGGGGGTCCCTACGAGGATGAGCTCCTTCCTCTAAATTGATCTTATGGGAACAAATTAAAGGACAAATACCTTTAATATCAGCTATAGTCCAACCTAGTGCAGATTTATGTTCTTTTAACAGATTTATCAATTTTTCATCTTGTTCAACACTAAGGTCAGAAGAAATAATAACAGGAAAGGTATTACCTGATCCTAAGAATACATGTTTTAAACCTTTGGGTAGTGGAGATAATTCGACTTTTGGTGTCTCTAAGGCAGATGGTTTTGGCTTCTCTCTTTCATGTGGCAACTCCTTAAAGCATGGTTGCCAAAATCTTGTTGTCTTATTCTGTCTATCATTTGAAACAAAAGAAACATTAGATGCATTAGTAGGAAAAGACAATTGTTCAGAATTAGATTCAAGAAGATACTCTAAGGATTCAAAATTACTATACAAATGATCTTCCTATGAAATGAACGAGTTTATCATGTAAGTATGATAACACTCATCTTCATCGTGTGGTTGTTTCCCAATGTGGAAAACGTTTACCTCTAGTGTCATATTCCCAAATGATAGTTTCATCAAACCATTTCTACAATTGATAAGGGCATTGGCAGTGGCAAGGAATGGTCTTCCTAAGATCAATGGGATTTTTGTCTCTGTGTTAACCACAGACTGAGTGTCTAAAACAAGAAAATCAACAGGATAGTAAAACTTATCAATTTGAAGCAAAACATCTTCTATTATCCCTCTTGGTCTTCGTATAGAACGATCAGCTAACTGAAGTACCACAGATGTTGGTTTAATCTCTCCCAACCCTAGACGTAGGTAAACTGAGTAAGGCATAAGGTTGACACTTGCACCCAAATCTAGTAAAGCTTGACGAAACTCGTTTGTCCCAATATGGCAAGTGATTGTAGGACAACCAGGATCTTTGAATTTTGGTGGTGTTTTTTGTTCAATGACAGCACTTACCTGCTCAGTCAAGAATGCAGTTTTCTTAACATGGTGTTTCCTTTTCATGGTGCACAAGTCTTTGATCACTTTAGCATATGCGGGAACCTGCTTGATCACATGTAACAATGGTAAGTTAATTTTTACTTGTTTTAAGTGTTCAAGGATCTCACCTTGATTTTCCGATATCTTCTTTCCAGATTTCAGAGCTTGAGGAAAAGGCATTGATATCAGAATTTTCTTTTCAGCATCTTGAGGGGCATTCTCAATATCACTCACAGTGGTAGTGTGTTGACTGGTTGATAAACTCGGTGAAGTTGGTCCATGGATAATTTTACCACTTCTAGTAGTGATAGCATTAACCTCTTTGATGTATTGAGACTCAGAATTAGAAGTTTGTGCCATGTGTTGCCCATTTGGAATTGATTGAGGTTGTGAAGGAAACTTACCTCGCTCTTGTACAGTAAGAGCGCTTGTCAACTTTGTGATTTGACTCTTGATCTCTTTGTTCTCTTCCACCACCTGTGTGAGTACAGACTCAAATTTCTGGTTAGTCTTACCTTGTGCCTCCATAAATGCTTGAAGAGTATCCTCTAAAGGATTCCTATTTGGTCGAGCATTATATTGAGGTATAGGGTAGGACTTAGGTGGTTGTGCTTCAGGTCTCCAACTGCTATTGTTTGATTGCAAAGGTTGGTTGGTTTCAGTCTTCCAACTAAAGTTAGGATGGTTTCTCCAACCAGGATTGTACGTCTCAGAGTAAGGTGAGAAAGGTTTTCTATATGTTCCTAGTGTATTGCATTGTTCCTCGTAAACCCCCCTCATCTCATTATAGGTTGGACAATCCTGAGCTATGTGTTCCACACCCCCACAAATAAAACAAGTACCATGTGACTCTACCCTAGCAACAACTTGGGTCTTTCTACTATCTTTCATTTTTAATACCTCTAATTCCCTAGTTAAAGATTGTAATTGGGCTTTAAGGTTGTCTTCTTCCTTAAGATGGTAGATACCACTAGATTTTGACCTATTAGTGTTATCAGTAGCATTAGGTCCTAGTCCATGTATGAGCTTTTTCAGCTAAGTCATTTAGGTAGTCTATAGCTTCATCAGGGTCCTTGTGCAAAAACTCACCATTACACATCATTTCTATAAACTGACGCTCTCTAAATGTAAGTCCCTCATAAAAATAGCTAACAAGGCGCTAATTTTCGTACCCATGGTGAGGACACAAATTCAATACCTCTTTAAACTTTTCCCAAGCTTGGTATAAGGTTTCATTATCATTTTGTGAAAAGGTTGAAATTTGTCTCTTAAGATTATTGGTTTTATGGTGCGGGAAATATTTATTAAAGAAAGCTTTGGTCATTTCCGTCCATGTACCTATAGATCTTGGTCTCAAAGAGTATAGCCAACTCTTTGCTTTATCTTTAAGAGAAAAAGGGAAAAATTTCAACCTAACAGAGTCTATTGCATTAGGTTGGCTATGGAAAGTGGCAACTACCTCTTCAAATTCCCTAATATACACATATGGATTTTCATTATCTAGGCCATGAAAGGTAGGCAAAAGTTGTATCATCCCAGGTTTAAAATCCAATTGTGGTGTATTAGGAGGAAACATTATGCATGATGGTGTGGCAATCCGAGTAGGATGTAAGTAATCCTTTACGGACCTAACAGGGTTATCCTCTTGCTGACTCATGTTTGAATCAAAAGACGAATTGGATTCAATTTCAGAAACAAAATTAGGTGGTAATTCTAATTCTTGTCTTCTCACAAATCTTCCTCTTTCGTCTCTAAGTTGATTCATACACGTTAAACACTTAAATTTTTTTTTTTAATTAAGTTTTTTTATATTTTTTTTTCACGTTTTTTTTAAAGAAATAATGAAAACAACAAATAAAATGAAACAAAAAATGAAAAGATAATTAAAACGAATACAAAGAGTAAGAAAGTGAAAAAAAAACCTTTTTTTGTTGACTTGGCCTCCCCGGCAACGGTGCCAATTTTTGATTACGCCCAAAAGTTACTACGCGATCGTTGTAGTAAAGATTGAGGTGTCGATCCCACGAAGAAGCCAATAACATAAAAGGTTATGTTAGAATATGCCTTGAATCAGTTATTCTGGGCTAGGGTTATCTGTTTGGGCCTATTTTTCTGGGCTTTTCCGTATCTGTCTAGGAAGTACTATATAAACTCTCTAGGTCATAACCTAACCGCAATCTGTAATCTTTACTCCCCAAGATCAATAAAACTTTTCTCTCCTCTGCCTGTGGACGTAGCTAACACATCGTTAGTGAACCACGTTAAATCTCTGTGTTCTTTATTTGCGTTCTTAATTATCTTTCTTACTTTCGTTATAACAAACTGGTATCAGAGCTAGATCTGTCTAGGGTTTGAAATTCGGTGAGAAAGATGTCTGGTATGAACGTGAAGATCGACAAATTCACGGGGAGGAATAGTTTCAGTTTATGGCAGATCAAGATGCGAGCCTTGTTGAAACAACAAGGGCTGTGGGCGCCGCTTGCGAGGAAGCCGGCGGATCCAATCACCGCTGAGATGGCCGTTCTGGAGGAGAAGGCACACTCGACGATTATGCTGTGTCTTGCAGACGATATCATCACCGAGGTCGCAGAGGAGGAAACCGCGCAAAGTCTGTGGGTTAAGCTCGAGGGTCTCTATATGACAAAGTCCTTAACCAATAAGTTGCTTCTAAAGCAACGTTTGTTCAGTCTGCGAATGCAGGAAGGTATGCCTCTTCGAGATCACTTAGATCAGTTAAACACAATTTTATTAGAATTGCGTAATATTGATGTTAAAGTTGAAGATGAGGATGCTGTTTTAATTCTGTTAGTATCTTTACCATTGTCGTATGAGAATTTTGTGCAATCGTTTATTGTTGGGAAAGATACTGTGTCTCTGGAGGAGGTTAGATCGTCCCTCCATACTAGAGAGCTGCGCCACAAGGCGACTGGTACAGGTGCAGATAATCAGGCTGCTGGGTTGGTAGCCAGTGGGAGTTATGGACATGGAAATTCGGGGAAGAAGAAATTCAAGAAGCCAGTTTCTAAGGGTCCAAAACCCAATGATGTCTGTAACTACTGTAAAGAGAAGGGACATTGGAAATCTGATTGTCCCAAGAAGAAGAGGCAGCAGGATAAACCGACAGGTACTGCTGCTGTAGCAGATACCAATTCTGAAGAAGATATTGCTCTAGTTGCTGATAAGCACACGGATCACAATGATGTGTGGATTCTGGATTCTGGAGCGTCTTACCATATATGTCCGCGCAGGGAGTGGTTTACAACCTACGAGCAGGTAGATGGAGGCAATATTTCTATGGCTAACAGTTCTATTTGTAAGGCGGTTGGAATAGGCTCGATTAAAATACGAACACATGATGGTAAATTCTGCACATTGAATAATGTTAGGCATGTTCCACTTATGACAAAGAATCTGATATCGTTGAGTATGTTAGATAACAAGGGTTTCAGTTTTCAAGGTGAAGGTGGAGTTTTACATGTCTGCAAGGGTTCGAATGTGGTTTTGAAAGGTGTAAAGCGTGGTACCTTATATTTTCTTCGAGGTTCTACGCTGTCAAGTTCTGTTGCTGTTGCATCCTCGGAGATTGATAAGGACAACATGACCAAGTTATGGCATATGAGGCTTGGTCACATGAGTGTAAGAGGGATGCAAATTCTGTCAAAAGGGGATCTTTTTTGTGGCCACAAGATCAAGGATCTTGAATTCTGTGAACATTGTATTTTCGGGAAGTTACATCGCAGCAAGTTTCCTAAAGCAATACACATAACAAAAGGCACACTTGATTACATCCATTCTGATTGTTGGGGTCCTTCTCGGATGGAGTCTTTAGGGGGTCACAGATATTTTGTGTCGATGATTGACGATTTCTCAAGGATGACTTGGGTGTTCATTATGAAGCATAAAAGTGAAGCCTTTAAGAACTTCAGGCAGTGGAAGGCATTAGTGGAGAATCAAACAGGGAAGAAGATCAAAAGGCTGCGAACTGATAATGGTTTGGAATTTTGCTGGTCTGAGTTTGATGAGTTCTGTAAGAATGAAGGGATTGCTAGGCATCATACAGTCAAGGATACACCACAGCAAAATGGTGTAGCAGATGGTATGAATCAGACACTTCTGGAGAGAGCTAGGTGCATGCTTTCTAATGCTGAACTAACTAGAAGGTTCTGGGCAGAAGCGGTTAGTACAGCGTGTTATCTGATAAATCGTGGACCTCACACAGGTATAAATCTCAAAACCCCCTTTGAGGTGTGGTCTGGTAAGCCTGCTGATTACTCTAATTTAAGAGCTTTTGGTTGTATTGTTTATTATCACGTAAATGAGGGTAAATTAGAGCCACGAGCTAAAAAGGGAGTATTTGTAGGTTATGGGGATGGGGTTAAAGGGTATAGAATCTGGTTCCCGTCTGAAAAGAGGGTTATACTTAGTAGAAATGTAGTTTTTGATGAAAATTCTATGTTTAACTCTACTGTGAAGTCTATTGTTGTGTCAGAAAATAGTAGTGTTGAGAAACAGGTGGAGCAGCAAGTCACTCTAGATGAGAGTGAACCACAACATAAAGATCAACACCCACTGTCAGAATCAGAACCATCAGGTTCTTCATCACCAGTAGCAAGTCAGCACAGTTTGGCTCTTAATCGATCAAAGAGAGCTAACTATGGGATACCTCCCAAGAGATACTGTTTTGAAGATATGGTGGCCTATGCACTACAGGTTGCTGAAGAAGTAGATACTAACTCTAATGAGCCATCCACCTATAAAGAAGTGGTTACATATACTGAGTCTACCCAATGGCTTGCTGCAATGGGAGATGAGATGGAGTCACTTCATAAGAATCAGACTTGGGAATTAACCAAGCGACCTCGAGACAGAAAGATTGTCACGTGTAAATGGGTCTATAAGAAGAAGGAAGGAGAAACATCTGTTGAGGGTATCAAGTATAAAGCTCGAGTAGTAGCTAGAGGATTCACTCAGAGAGAGGGAGTAGACTACAATGAGATTTTTTCGCCAGTGGTCAGACACACTTCCATCAGGGTGCTACTAGCAATAGTTGCACATCAGAATTTGGAGCTTGAACAACTAGATGTGAAGACAACTTTTCTACATGGAGAGTTGGAAGAGGAGATATACATGACTCAGCCAGATGGATTTCAGGTTCCTGGTAAGGAAGACTATGTTTGCAAGTTGAAGAAGTCCTTGTATGGACTAAAGCAGTCTCCGAGGCAGTGGTATAAGAGATTCGACAGCTATATGATAGAGATTGGCTACACCAGGAGTCCGTATGATTGTTGTGTTTATTATAGCAAGGCAACAAATGGTTCTTTGATTTATCTGGTCCTGTATGTAGATGATATGTTAATAGCTGCAGAGAACAAGTCTGATGTTCAGAAGTTGAAGGACCTTCTTAGTGTTGAGTTTGAGATGAAAGATTTGGGTGCAGCTCGAAAAATTCTGGGAATGGAGATTTATAGGGATAGAAGCAAAAAGAAGCTCTTCTTGTCACAGAAGGGATATATTCAGAAGATTTTGTCAAGATTTGGCATGTCTACCGCAAAGCCCATAGATACTCCTAGTGCTGCAAATGCACATCTATCCGTTGCTTTTGCACCTAAATCTGTTGAGGAGAAAGAGTACATGTCTCGAGTTCCCTATGCTAGTGCAGTAGGAAGCTTGATGTATGCGATGGTCTGCACCAGACCTGATCTTGCACAGTCTGTTAGTGTTGTTAGTAGGTTTATCGGTGAACCTGGCAAGGAGCATTGGCAAGCTGTTAAGAGGATTTTTCGGTATCTCAAAGGTACATTTGATGTTGGTCTCATTTATGGAGGTGATACACAGTGTCTGGTGACAGGGTTTTCAGACTCTGATTATGCTGGAGATGTTGACAGTAGAAGATCTATGACTGGTTATGTTTTCACTCTTGGTAGTTCAGTTGTCAGTTGGAAAGCTACTTTGCAGCCTACAGTGACTTTGTCTACTACAGAAGCAGAGTACATGGCATTGACAGAAGCAGCCAAAGAGGGAATCTGGTTGAAAGGATTGGTCAGTGATTTGGGTCTACATCATGATCAAGCTATAGTGTATTGTGACAGTCTCAGTGCAATTTGTTTAGCTAAGGACCAAGTTCATCATGAGAGGACTAAACACATTGATGTAAGGTATCATTTTCTAAGAAGTGAGAAGAGAATTAAGGTGAACAAAGTGGGTACTGCTGATAACCCAGCTGATATGTTCACCAAGCCGGTTCCGCATAGCAAGTTCCAACATTGTTTGGACTTGCTAAATGTTAGGAGTTGTTGATTGCCCTTTAGAGGGCAAAATCTGAGGTAGAGGAGGTTTTTTTTGGTACATCTGGCATTGTGTATGGTGCATCTGGTACATCTGTTATTTGTGAGAGGATTCAAGTCAAGGTGGAGATTTGTTAGAATATGCCTTGAATCAGTTATTCTGGGCTAGGGTTATCTGTTTGGGCCTATTTTTCTGGGCTTTTCCGTATCTGTCTAGGGAGTACTATATAAACTCTCTAGGTCATAACCTAACCGCAATCTGTAATCTTTACTCCCCAAGATCAATAAAACTTTTCTCTCCTCTGCCTGTGGACGTAGCTAACACATCGTTAGTGAACCACGTTAAATCTCTGTGTTCTTTATTTGCGTTCTTAATTATCTTTTTTACTTTCGTTATAACAGGTTAGAAATTGATAAAAAAAAATATAAGATTTAAGAAAATTGGTAGGAAAAATATTTGAATAGAAATATAAAAGATAGCAAGGCTTGAGATTCACTTACTTGTTTAATTTTATTTATAACCAACTTGATTCGTAATTACTACTCAATTGCATGGTTCACTTCCCAACCAAACAATTGGAAAATTTGTAAATGAAGATCAATAATAACAATTAATGTATTTGTTTTAAGAAAAGTTCTTTTATTCAAGCACGTAATTTTATTTTATAAATTATCCAAAATCGACAATATATTGATAAATGATATTGCAGTAAAAGATAAATTCATAAAATAATAACCAACAATAATTATAATTATAATAAAAATCACATAAATAAAGCGTGACTGAATTTATATGAAATATAAATTATAATTAATCAAATTAAAATGAATAATAAAGAGCTTAAATAAAACAAATATATGAGCAATGAATATTTATAAAAGGATCAAAGTAGGAAATTAAAATAAATTTAAACAATAAGATTATCTCAAGCCTTACTCAAACTTTAGCCTAAATTCCAATTCATTTCACAAATTCTATTCAGAAAATGTGAATAGAATTGAAATATCACTCTTGCTTAAAATAAAAGCTTTGTAAGAACAAACTACTTATTAACAAATTACTACTAAATGAAGAAGTTTATCTCCCTATTTATAGAAAATGAGAAATCCATGAATTTGGACTTTGGCAATTCATTCCTCCACCCATCCATTTCTTCAAATTCAAATTGAATTTGAATTCTTCATTTTATATACTTTGAAAGAAAAATCAAAGATGATCTTCTTTAGTCTTCAACATGAATATAGGTGGTCTTTGTACTAGATTCACAAATCAAAGCCAATTTGATGACTATTTGGAGCTTGAAACTTGTAAATATGGAAACAACTCAATTTGATTTTGAATTGTGCTATAATAAAAAAAACAAACAATTAGTAAAATTAATTAAAAGATAAAACTATGAAAAAATTCTTATTTTTTCAATATTTAAAAATACACAAATTACAATTTATTTTCAATAATAATACTTGTAAAATAATTAGTAAAATATCACAAATAACCCTATATTTCAACAAATATCATTATTTCACATAATAATAAAATTGTATTTTTAGGTACTAATCAGTAGGGTTTTTTTACAGATTGCGGTGAAAATTCTTTAAAAACTTTGAAGGTTCATAACTTTTTGGTCGGAGGTCCGATTGAAGCAATTTTTTTTTCAAACCGCGTAACTTTTCGAGACGAACGCACTGGGCAAGTCTATTTCGAGGCTCTCCTTTGTTATGAGTACGTTGGAGTCGCTCCTCCCCCTCGACGGAACTACGGTGCTTCCGCCCCGCGAGGCGGGCTAGTCGCCCTTATATACATTTTCCTCGCATTATCTCTCGGGTGCGACCATACCAGCACTAATGCACCGAATCCAATCAGAACTCCGCAGCTAAGCGTGCTTGGGCGAGAGCAGTACTAAGATGGGTGACCTCTTGGGAAGTCCTCGTGTTGCACCCCTTTTGCCTTTTTCTTTTTTCCCCCCCCTCTCCTTCTTCTTTCTTACCCTTCCGTCTCGTTTTTTCTTTTTCCCCCCCCCTCTCCTTCTCTTTTCTTTAAATGAAATTGAATGTTCGTTATTTTTTTATTTGGGTAGGGTTTTTTTACAGATTGCGGTGGAAATTCTTTAAAAACTTTGAAGGTTCATAACTTTTTGGTCGGAGGTCCGATTGAAGCAATTTTTTTTTTCAAACCGCGTAACATTTCGAGACGAACGCACTGGACAAGTCTATTTCGAGGCTCTCCTTTGTTATGAGTACGTTGGAGTCGCTCCTCCCCCTCGACGGAACTACGGTGCTTCCGCCCCGCGAGGCGAGCCTCGCGGGCTAGTCGCCCTTATATACATTTTCCTCGCATTATCTCTCTGGTGCGACCATACCAGCACTAATGCACCGGATCCCATCAGAACTCCGCAGTGAAGCGTGCTTGGGCGAGAGCAGTACTAAGATGGGTGACCTCCTGGGAAGTCCTCGTGTTGCACCCCTTTTGCCTTTTTCTTTTTTCCCCCCCTCTCCTTCTTCTTTCTTACCCTTCCGTCTCGTTTTTTCTTTTTCCCCCCCCCCCTCTCCTTCTCTTTTCTTTAAATGAAATTGAATGTTCGTTATTTTTTTATTTGGGTAGGGTTTTTTTACAGATTGCGGTGGAAATTCTTTAAAAACTTTGAAGGTTCATAACTTTTTGGTCGGAGGTCCGATTGAAGCAATTTTTTTTTTCAAACCGCGTAACTTTTCGAGACGAACGCACTGGGCAAGTCTATTTCGAGGCTCTCCTTTGCTATGAGTACGTTGGAGTCGCTCCTCCCCCTCGACGGAACTACGGTGCTTCCGCCACGCGAGGCGAGCCTCGCGGGCTAGTCGCCCTTATATACATTTTCCTCGCATTTATCTCTCGGGTGCGACCATACCAGCACTAATGCACCGGATCCCATCAGAACTCCGCAGTGAAGCGTGCTTGGGCGAGAGCAGTACTAAGATGGGTGACCTCTTGGGAAGTTCTCGTGTTGCACCCCTTTTGCCTTTTTCTTTTTTCCCCCCCTCTCCTTCTTCTTTCTTACCCTTCCGTCTCGTTTTTTCTTCCCCCCCCCCCCCTCTCCTTCTCTTTTCTTTAAATGAAATTGAATGTTCGTTATTTTTTTATTTGGGTAGGGTTTTTTTACAGATTGCGGTGGAAATTCTTTAAAAACTTTGAAGGTTCATAACTTTTTGGTCGGAGGTCCGATTGAAGCAATTTTTTTTTTCAAACCGCGTAACTTTTCGAGACGAACGCACTGGGCAAGTCTATTTCGAGGCTCTCCTTTGTTATGAGTACGTTGGAGTCGCTCCTCCCCCTCGACGGAATTAACGGTGCTTCCGCCCCGCGAGGCGAGCCTCGCGGGCTAGTCGCCCTTATATACATTTTCCTCGCATTATCTCTCGGGTGCGACCATACCAGTACTAATGCACCGGATCCCATCAGAACTCCGCTGATAAGCGTGCTTGGGCGAGAGCAGTACTAAGATGGGTGACCTCCTGGGAAGTCCTCGTGTTGCACCCCTTTTGCCTTTTTCTTTTTTCCCCCCCTCTCCTTCTTCTTTCTTACCCTTCCGTCTCGTTTTTTCTTTCCCCCCCCCCCCCTCTCCTTCTCTTTTCTTTAAATGAAATTGAATGTTCGTTATTTTTTTATTTGGGTAGGGTTTTTTTACAGATTGCGGTGGAAATTCTTTAAAAACTTTGAAGGTTCATAACTTTTTGGTCGGAGGTCCGATTGAAGCAATTTTTTTTTTCAAACCGCGTAACTTTTCGAGACGAACGCACTGGGCAAGTCTATTTCGAGGCTCTCCTTTGTTATGAGTACGTTGGAGTCGCTCCTCCCCCTCGACGGAACTACGGTGCTTCCGCCACGCGAGGCGAGCCTCGCGGGCTAGTCGCCCTTATATACATTTTCCTCGCATTTATCTCTCGGGTGCGACCATACCAGCACTAATGCACCGGATCCCATCAGAACTCCGCAGTGAAGCGTGCTTGGGCGAGAGCAGTACTAAGATGGGTGACCTCCTGGGAAGTCCTCGTGTTGCACCCCTTTTGCCTTTTTCTTTTTTCCCCCCCTCTCCTTCTTCTTTCTTACCCTTCCGTCTCGTTTTTTCTTTTCCCCCCCCCCTCTCCTTCTCTTTTCTTTAAATGAAATTGAATGTTCGTTATTTTTTTATTTGGGTAGGGTTTTTTTACAGATTGCGGTGGAAATTCTTTAAAAACTTTGAAGGTTCATAACTTTTTGGTCGGAGGTCCGATTGAAGCAATTTTTTTTTTCAAACCGCGTAACTTTTCGAGACGAACGCACTGGGCAAGTCTATTTCGAGGCTCTCCTTTGTTATGAGTACGTTGGAGTCGCTCCTCCCCCTCGACGGAACTACGGTGCTTCCGCCACGCGAGGCGAGCCTCGCGGGCTAGTCGCCCTTATATACATTTTCCTCGCATTATCTCTCGGGTGCGACCATACCAGCACTAATGCACCGGATCCCATCAGAACTCCGCAGTGAAGCGTGCTTGGGCGAGAGCAGTACTAAGATGGGTGACCTCCTGGGAAGTCCTCGTGTTGCACCCCTTTTGCCTTTTTCTTTTTTCCCCCCCTCTCCTTCTTCTTTCTTACCCTTCCGTCTCGTTTTTTCTTTCCCCCCCCCCCTCTCCTTCTCTTTTCTTTAAATGAAATTGAATGTTCGTTATTTTTTTATTTGGGTAGGGTTTTTTTACAGATTGCGGTGGAAATTCTTTAAAAACTTTGAAGGTTCATAACTTTTTGGTCGGAGGTCCGATTGAAGCAATTTTTTTTTTCAAACCGCGTAACTTTTCGAGACGAACGCACTGGGCAAGTCTATTTCGAGGCTCTCCTTTGTTATGAGTACGTTGGAGTCGCTCCTCCCCCTCGACGGAACTACGGTGCTTCCGCCCCGCGAGGCGAGCCTCGCGGGCTAGTCGCCCTTATATACATTTTCCTCGCATTATCTCTCGGGTGCGACCATACCAGCACTAATGCACCGGATCCCATCAGAACTCCGCAGTTAAGCGTGCTTGGGCGAGAGCAGTACTAAGATGGGTGACCTCCTGGGAAGTCCTCGTGTTGCACCCCTTTTGCCTTTTTCTTTTTTCCCCCCCTCTCCTTCTTCTTTCTTACCCTTCCGTCTCGTTTTTTCTTTTCCCCCCCCCCTCTCCTTCTCTTTTCTTTAAATGAAATTGAATGTTCGTTATTTTTTTATTTGGGTAGGGTTTTTTTACAGATTGCGGTGGAAATTCTTTAAAAACTTTGAAGGTTCATAACTTTTTGGTCGGAGGTCCGATTGAAGCAATTTTTTTTTTCAAACCGCGTAACTTTTCGAGACGAACGCACTGGGCAAGTCTATTTCGAGGCTCTCCTTTGTTATGAGTACGTTGGAGTCGCTCCTCCCCCTCGACGGAACTACGGTGCTTCCGCCACGCGAGGCGAGCCTCGCGGGCTAGTCGCCCTTATATACATTTTCCTCGCATTATCTCTCGGGTGCGACCATACCAGCACTAATGCACCGGATCCCATCAGAACTCCGCAGTTAAGCGTGCTTGGGCGAGAGCAGTACTAAGATGGGTGACCTCTTGGGAAGTCCTCGTGTTGCACCCCTTTTGCCTTTTTCTTTTTTCCCCCCCTCTCCTTCTTCTTTCTTACCCTTCCGTCTCGTTTTTTCTTCCCCCCCCCCCTCTCCTTCTCTTTTCTTTAAATGAAATTGAATGTTCGTTATTTTTTTATTTGGGTAGGGTTTTTTTACAGATTGCGGTGGAAATTCTTTAAAAACTTTGAAGGTTCATAACTTTTTGGTCGGAGGTCCGATTGAAGCAATTTTTTTTTTCAAACCGCGTAACTTTTCGAGACGAACGCACTGGGCAAGTCTATTTCGAGGCTCTCCTTTGTTATGAGTACGTTGGAGTCGCTCCTCCCCCTCGACGGAACTACGGTGCTTCCGCCCCGCGAGGCGAGCCTCGCGGGCTAGTCGCCCTTATATACATTTTCCTCGCATTATCTCTCGGGTGCGACCATACCAGCACTAATGCACCGGATCCCATCAGAACTCCGCAGTTAAGCGTGCTTGGGCGAGAGCAGTACTAAGATGGGTGACCTCTTGGGAAGTCCTCGTGTTGCACCCCTTTTGCCTTTTTCTTTTTTCCCCACCTCTCCTTCTTCTTTCTTACCCTTCCGTCTCGTTTTTTCTTCCCCCCCCCCCCTCTCCTTCTCTTTTCTTTAAATGAAATTGAATGTTCGTTATTTTTTTATTTGGGTAGGGTTTTTTTTACAGATTGCGGTGGAAATTCTTTAAAAACTTTGAAGGTTCATAACTTTTTGGTCGGAGGTCCGATTGAAGCAATTTTTTTTTTCAAACCGCGTAACTTTTCGAGACGAACGCACTGGGCAAGTCTATTTCGAGGCTCTCCTTTGTTATGAGTACGTTGGAGTCGCTCCTCCCCCTCGACGGAACTACGGTGCTTCCGCCCCGCGAGGCGAGCCTCGCGGGCTAGTCGCCCTTATATACATTTTCCTCGCATTATCTCTCGGGTGCGACCATACCAGCACTAATGCACCGGATCCCATCAGAACTCCGCAGTTAAGCGTGCTTGGGCGAGAGCAGTACTAAGATGGGTGACCTCTTGGGAAGTCCTCGTGTTGCACCCCTTTTGCCTTTTTCTTTTTTCCCCACCTCTCCTTCTTCTTTCTTACCCTTCCGTCTCGTTTTTTCTTCCCCCCCCCCCTCTCCTTCTCTTTTCTTTAAATGAAATTGAATGTTCGTTATTTTTTTATTTGGGTAGGGTTTTTTTACAGATTGCGGTGGAAATTCTTTAAAAACTTTGAAGGTTCATAACTTTTTGGTCGGAGGTCCGATTGAAGCAATTTTTTTTTTCAAACCGCGTAACTTTTCGAGACGAACGCACTGGGCAAGTCTATTTCGAGGCTCTCCTTTGTTATGAGTACGTTGGAGTCGCTCCTCCCCCTCGACGGAACTACGGTGCTTCCGCCCCGCGAGGCGAGCCTCGCGGGCTAGTCGCCCTTATATACATTTTCCTCGCATTATCTCTCGGGTGCGACCATACCAGCACTAATGCACCGGATCCCATCAGAACTCCGCAGTTAAGCGTGCTTGGGCGAGAGCAGTACTAAGATGGGTGACCTCTTGGGAAGTCCTCGTGTTGCACCCCTTTTGCCTTTTTCTTTTTTCCCCACCTCTCCTTCTTCTTTCTTACCCTTCCGTCTCGTTTTTTCTTCCCCCCCCCCCTCTCCTTCTCTTTTCTTTAAATGAAATTGAATGTTCGTTATTTTTTTATTTGGGTAGGGTTTTTTTTACAGATTGCGGTGGAAATTCTTTAAAAACTTTGAAGGTTCATAACTTTTTGGTCGGAGGTCCGATTGAAGCAATTTTTTTTTTCAAACCGCGTAACTTTTCGAGACGAACGCACTGGGCAAGTCTATTTCGAGGCTCTCCTTTGTTATGAGTACGTTGGAGTCGCTCCTCCCCCTCGACGGAACTACGGTGCTTCCGCCCCGCGAGGCGAGCCTCGCGGGCTAGTCGCCCTTATATACATTTTCCTCGCATTATCTCTCGGGTGCGACCATACCAGCACTAATGCACCGGATCCCATCAGAACTCCGCAGTTAAGCGTGCTTGGGCGAGAGCAGTACTAAGATGGGTGACCTCTTGGGAAGTCCTCGTGTTGCACCCCTTTTGCCTTTTTCTTTTTTCCCCACCTCTCCTTCTTCTTTCTTACCCTTCCGTCTCGTTTTTTCTTCCCCCCCCCCCCTCTCCTTCTCTTTTCTTTAAATGAAATTGAATGTTCGTTATTTTTTTATTTGGGTAGGGTTTTTTTACAGATTGCGGTGGAAATTCTTTAAAAACTTTGAAGGTTCATAACTTTTTGGTCGGAGGTCCGATTGAAGCAATTTTTTTTTTCAAACCGCGTAACTTTTCGAGACGAACGCACTGGGCAAGTCTATTTCGAGGCTCTCCTTTGTTATGAGTACGTTGGAGTCGCTCCTCCCCCTCGACGGAACTACGGTGCTTCCGCCCCGCGAGGCGAGCCTCGCGGGCTAGTCGCCCTTATATACATTTTCCTCGCATTATCTCTCGGGTGCGACCATACCAGCACTAATGCACCGGATCCCATCAGAACTCCGCAGTTAAGCGTGCTTGGGCGAGAGCAGTACTAAGATGGGTGACCTCTTGGGAAGTCCTCGTGTTGCACCCCTTTTGCCTTTTTCTTTTTTCCCCACCTCTCCTTCTTCTTTCTTACCCTTCCGTCTCGTTTTTTCTTCCCCCCCCCCCTCTCCTTCTCTTTTCTTTAAATGAAATTGAATGTTCGTTATTTTTTTATTTGGGTAGGGTTTTTTTTACAGATTGCGGTGGAAATTCTTTAAAAACTTTGAAGGTTCATAACTTTTTGGTCGGAGGTCCGATTGAAGCAATTTTTTTTTTTCAAACCGCGTAACTTTTCGAGACGAACGCACTGGGCAAGTCTATTTCGAGGCTCTCCTTTGTTATGAGTACGTTGGAGTCGCTCCTCCCCCTCGACGGAACTACGGTGCTTCCGCCCCGCGAGGCGAGCCTCGCGGGCTAGTCGCCCTTATATACATTTTCCTCGCATTATCTCTCGGGTGCGACCATACCAGCACTAATGCACCGGATCCCATCAGAACTCCGCAGTTAAGCGTGCTTGGGCGAGAGCAGTACTAAGATGGGTGACCTCTTGGGAAGTCCTCGTGTTGCACCCCTTTTGCCTTTTTCTTTTTTCCCCACCTCTCCTTCTTCTTTCTTACCCTTCCGTCTCGTTTTTTCTTCCCCCCCCCCCTCTCCTTCTCTTTTCTTTAAATGAAATTGAATGTTCGTTATTTTTTTATTTGGGTAGGGTTTTTTTTACAGATTGCGGTGGAAATTCTTTAAAAACTTTGAAGGTTCATAACTTTTTGGTCGGAGGTCCGATTGAAGCAATTTTTTTTTTTCAAACCGCGTAACTTTTCGAGACGAACGCACTGGGCAAGTCTATTTCGAGGCTCTCCTTTGTTATGAGTACGTTGGAGTCGCTCCTCCCCCTCGACGGAACTACGGTGCTTCCGCCCCGCGAGGCGAGCCTCGCGGGCTAGTCGCCCTTATATACATTTTCCTCGCATTATCTCTCGGGTGCGACCATACCAGCACTAATGCACCGGATCCCATCAGAACTCCGCAGTTAAGCGTGCTTGGGCGAGAGCAGTACTAAGATGGGTGACCTCTTGGGAAGTCCTCGTGTTGCACCCCTTTTGCCTTTTTCTTTTTTCCCCACCTCTCCTTCTTCTTTCTTACCCTTCCGTCTCGTTTTTTCTTCCCCCCCCCCCTCTCCTTCTCTTTTCTTTAAATGAAATTGAATGTTCGTTATTTTTTTATTTGGGTAGGGTTTTTTTTACAGATTGCGGTGGAAATTCTTTAAAAACTTTGAAGGTTCATAACTTTTTGGTCGGAGGTCCGATTGAAGCAATTTTTTTTTTCAAACCGCGTAACTTTTCGAGACGAACGCACTGGGCAAGTCTATTTCGAGGCTCTCCTTTGTTATGAGTACGTTGGAGTCGCTCCTCCCCCTCGACGGAACTACGGTGCTTCCGCCCCGCGAGGCGAGCCTCGCGGGCTAGTCGCCCTTATATACATTTTCCTCGCATTATCTCTCGGGTGCGACCATACCAGCACTAATGCACCGGATCCCATCAGAACTCCGCAGTTAAGCGTGCTTGGGCGAGAGCAGTACTAAGATGGGTGACCTCTTGGGAAGTCCTCGTGTTGCACCCCTTTTGCCTTTTTCTTTTTTCCCCACCTCTCCTTCTTCTTTCTTACCCTTCCGTCTCGTTTTTTCTTCCCCCCCCCCCTCTCCTTCTCTTTTCTTTAAATGAAATTGAATGTTCGTTATTTTTTTATTTGGGTAGGGTTTTTTTACAGATTGCGGTGGAAATTCTTTAAAAACTTTGAAGGTTCATAACTTTTTGGTCGGAGGTCCGATTGAAGCAATTTTTTTTTTCAAACCGCGTAACTTTTCGAGACGAACGCACTGGGCAAGTCTATTTCGAGGCTCTCCTTTGTTATGAGTACGTTGGAGTCGCTCCTCCCCCTCGACGGAACTACGGTGCTTCCGCCCCGCGAGGCGAGCCTCGCGGGCTAGTCGCCCTTATATACATTTTCCTCGCATTATCTCTCGGGTGCGACCATACCAGCACTAATGCACCGGATCCCATCAGAACTCCGCAGTTAAGCGTGCTTGGGCGAGAGCAGTACTAAGATGGGTGACCTCTTGGGAAGTCCTCGTGTTGCACCCCTTTTGCCTTTTTCTTTTTTCCCCACCTCTCCTTCTTCTTTCTTACCCTTCCGTCTCGTTTTTTCTTCCCCCCCCCCCTCTCCTTCTCTTTTCTTTAAATGAAATTGAATGTTCGTTATTTTTTTATTTGGGTAGGGTTTTTTTTACAGATTGCGGTGGAAATTCTTTAAAAACTTTGAAGGTTCATAACTTTTTGGTCGGAGGTCCGATTGAAGCAATTTTTTTTTTCAAACCGCGTAACTTTTCGAGACGAACGCACTGGGCAAGTCTATTTCGAGGCTCTCCTTTGTTATGAGTACGTTGGAGTCGCTCCTCCCCCTCGACGGAACTACGGTGCTTCCGCCCCGCGAGGCGAGCCTCGCGGGCTAGTCGCCCTTATATACATTTTCCTCGCATTATCTCTCGGGTGCGACCATACCAGCACTAATGCACCGGATCCCATCAGAACTCCGCAGTTAAGCGTGCTTGGGCGAGAGCAGTACTAAGATGGGTGACCTCTTGGGAAGTCCTCGTGTTGCACCCCTTTTGCCTTTTTCTTTTTTCCCCACCTCTCCTTCTTCTTTCTTACCCTTCCGTCTCGTTTTTTCTTCCCCCCCCCCCTCTCCTTCTCTTTTCTTTAAATGAAATTGAATGTTCGTTATTTTTTTATTTGGGTAGGGTTTTTTTACAGATTGCGGTGGAAATTCTTTAAAAACTTTGAAGGTTCATAACTTTTTGGTCGGAGGTCCGATTGAAGCAATTTTTTTTTTCAAACCGCGTAACTTTTCGAGACGAACGCACTGGGCAAGTCTATTTCGAGGCTCTCCTTTGTTATGAGTACGTTGGAGTCGCTCCTCCCCCTCGACGGAACTACGGTGCTTCCGCCCCGCGAGGCGAGCCTCGCGGGCTAGTCGCCCTTATATACATTTTCCTCGCATTATCTCTCGGGTGCGACCATACCAGCACTAATGCACCGGATCCCATCAGAACTCCGCAGTTAAGCGTGCTTGGGCGAGAGCAGTACTAAGATGGGTGACCTCTTGGGAAGTCCTCGTGTTGCACCCCTTTTGCCTTTTTCTTTTTTCCCCACCTCTCCTTCTTCTTTCTTACCCTTCCGTCTCGTTTTTTCTTCCCCCCCCCCCTCTCCTTCTCTTTTCTTTAAATGAAATTGAATGTTCGTTATTTTTTTATTTGGGTAGGGTTTTTTTTACAGATTGCGGTGGAAATTCTTTAAAAACTTTGAAGGTTCATAACTTTTTGGTCGGAGGTCCGATTGAAGCAATTTTTTTTTTTCAAACCGCGTAACTTTTCGAGACGAACGCACTGGGCAAGTCTATTTCGAGGCTCTCCTTTGTTATGAGTACGTTGGAGTCGCTCCTCCCCCTCGACGGAACTACGGTGCTTCCGCCCCGCGAGGCGAGCCTCGCGGGCTAGTCGCCCTTATATACATTTTCCTCGCATTATCTCTCGGGTGCGACCATACCAGCACTAATGCACCGGATCCCATCAGAACTCCGCAGTTAAGCGTGCTTGGGCGAGAGCAGTACTAAGATGGGTGACCTCTTGGGAAGTCCTCGTGTTGCACCCCTTTTGCCTTTTTCTTTTTTCCCCACCTCTCCTTCTTCTTTCTTACCCTTCCGTCTCGTTTTTTCTTCCCCCCCCCCCTCTCCTTCTCTTTTCTTTAAATGAAATTGAATGTTCGTTATTTTTTTATTTGGGTAGGGTTTTTTTACAGATTGCGGTGGAAATTCTTTAAAAACTTTGAAGGTTCATAACTTTTTGGTCGGAGGTCCGATTGAAGCAATTTTTTTTTTCAAACCGCGTAACTTTTCGAGACGAACGCACTGGGCAAGTCTATTTCGAGGCTCTCCTTTGTTATGAGTACGTTGGAGTCGCTCCTCCCCCTCGACGGAACTACGGTGCTTCCGCCCCGCGAGGCGAGCCTCGCGGGCTAGTCGCCCTTATATACATTTTCCTCGCATTATCTCTCGGGTGCGACCATACCAGCACTAATGCACCGGATCCCATCAGAACTCCGCAGTTAAGCGTGCTTGGGCGAGAGCAGTACTAAGATGGGTGACCTCTTGGGAAGTCCTCGTGTTGCACCCCTTTTGCCTTTTTCTTTTTTCCCCACCTCTCCTTCTTCTTTCTTACCCTTCCGTCTCGTTTTTTCTTCCCCCCCCCCCTCTCCTTCTCTTTTCTTTAAATGAAATTGAATGTTCGTTATTTTTTTATTTGGGTAGGGTTTTTTTACAGATTGCGGTGGAAATTCTTTAAAAACTTTGAAGGTTCATAACTTTTTGGTCGGAGGTCCGATTGAAGCAATTTTTTTTTTCAAACCGC